>CM055274.1:31120064-31287812 GCA_029237695.1 Conchocele bisecta
AGTGAAATATTAAGAATTTTCAATGAAGGAAATAGAAGCTATAACTTATTTCTCTGATGTTAAATTTTGTAAAGAGACCAAGTATTTTACCTTGACCGGACGGACGGACGGACGGACGGACGACGGACGGACGGACGGACGGACGGACCTGACTCCAGTAAAGCCCCCACAACTCGTTGCGGGGGTATAAAAAGTTATACCGGTAGGATTACTCTAATAAGGGGTATAACCAGATTCAACTGTCACATACAAAATGCTAAAGACGTATATGAGGGCCAAACCAGGTCCTCCAGTCGAGTTTACGGTAAGGATGACCTCCGACCACTTTAATGGCAGTGTGTCCTCTTCATCAAGGGACACACGGTACCAGTGTTGCATTGTTAATGCATGTGATGTGATGGTTTATAAGTACATGTAATACCATTTTCTGTTCAACATGCATTTGAATTGTTCAAGTGTACGTCCTGTGTCAGTCACTTACGGAGAATTTACTCAGTATATGTTGTAAGCATGGGATCGTCCAATACCCACTGACGTACAGGTGCTATCACAAGTATTGCTATTCTGTGCAATCAATGCAGGAGCGGATCGGGCTGCACAGAGCTTACAATGTTCGCCATTTAATCAGCGGGGAATTAGACAACGTGCTAAGAAAGTGTACATTTACCCATTACAGTGCTGAGTTAAAATCTGTCGTCTGCTGTTTATTTTATATTTTCCAGTGTTCTTATCAAAAATATGATTTGACACCACTTTAGAATCATTCCCAATGGAATGATTCTAAACTGCTGCCAAATCATGGTTTCATTGAGAATAAAGCCAGACTGTTAAACAACAGCAGACGAAAAATGTCGTTCCCGCCTTCTAATTGTTAAACCATTATTTGTCTGTATTAGTATGCTGGCAGATCATAATTTAATATGGTCAACAATGTCAGAAGGCATCCGTGGATTAACCATTTCACTGCTAAATTAAATTTGATCGTCTGCTGTTTATTTTCCGTTTGCTTTCTGACATCAATAACATGGTTTGACAACACTTTTGAATCATTTCAAATGAAAATGATTTTAAAGTGCTGCCAAATTATGTTTTCATTGAGAATAAAGACAAACTATTAAACAACAGCAGACGACAATTTTCATTTCATTTCGACAAAACAGACGATAGGCAATGTGTCCACAACGACAAGTATGCCCTGTTGTCACAACCAGCCATATATGTGGTACGGAGATACATGCGACCCATTGGTGAGTCTTACGATGAGAAATACTCACATACGCTTCTGGCCGCAATAGGGACCAATATTTCTCACAGAACTGTTAACAAACATTCTTACATAATTGACCAACATGTAATATCATTCCCTCTGCATTTATGCCAATTCTATAAGACAATGCAGGGCTCCAGATAAGGAATTAGTAATTGAGTATTTTCACTCCATCGTATCTGAAGCGATTGGGTATTTCAATATTTTAATTGGGTAAAATAAAATCACACTACTGTTTACACATCAACAGAGAGCAATTATTGAATACTTTGCTTCGAAATGAAAACATGTCTTGGTATTTCATTAGAACTGTCTCCTGGGAGACATTTCTAATGAAATACCAAGATGTGTTTTCATGGAAAATAAGAAAAACTATGCTAGTATATTTGTGGTCTGTTTATTGTTTTCTGTAGCATGATAAAGGTACCACCAATTTGTTATTGCTTTTTGATACTCGCTACTTCTGATTTCAATTGGATTTTTGGCAATTTTAATTGGGTATTTACGCAAATACGCAGCTTATCTGTATCTCTGCAATGACTGCTGTGATACATGTAGATGGTTGTTGTGCATGATGCTAGAAAATTGTCAATTTTGTGACTTTTAGTTTTGACCCCTACCAATAAAATACAATTAAATGAACTATTTCTGTAAGTCTTTTGTGGGAATAAAAACGTCCATTTATTCCATTGAACATTAGTTTCAACTATTTAAACACGTATGTCGAAAATAAATACTCACCAGAATAAACTACTGTCTGTTTCACGAAAGCTGCCCAAATTTTACGGCTATATAAACAATTCAAAAACAAGATTTCTTTTGATAATATTAAATTAAAGGAAAATTTAAGAATGAGCCTTCTTTTTATTTCGTGAAATTTGGTCAAATATTGATTTTATTGCGAAAACAAAATTTCCCCATGTTAAATCCCCATAGACATATTCACGGAGGGAAGATGTCTATGGGGATTTAACATGGGGACATTTTTTAGACCGATTTTTAAAATTTAACTTTTGTCTTCTTAGTTTCCAAGCTATCTAGCTAGGTTTCGGAGTCAATTTCCAAAAAAAAAATTTTTTTGACTCCTCCCACATGTCCTCTACCTCTTTTTCCCCATGTTAAATTCCCATAGAGAAATAAATTTTTCGTAATAAAACCAATATTTGATCAAATTTCACGAAATAAAAAGAAGGCTCCTTCTTAATTTTTCCTTTAATTTAATATTATCCAAAGAAATCTTGTTTTTGAATTGTTTATATAGCTGTAAAATTTGGGCAGCTTTCGTGAAACAGACAGTAGATTGGTCAGTAAGCGAGGCTTACGGAACATCCCCCGCGTGGGCCCAGGTACATCTACATTTGTAAAATAATTTCCAAGTGTGTGGGCTTGTGACATTGACTCTGGGCTTAGCGGGGGCGGCACGAACGTGAATTTGTTACAGGGAGGTCCATGTGTGTGTGAAATGTGAAGCAGATTCGAGCAAGGAAATATAAGTTATAACCGATTTCTCTGATGTTAGGTTTTATAAAGAGCTAAGTATGTGACCTTGACCTCGAGATCAACGGGGATTTGTCACAGCATGATAGTAGAGACTTACAGGAATGAATATTACGAATGTTCAATGAAAGAAATAGAAGTTATAACATATTTCTCTGATGTTAAGTTTTGTAAAGTATGTGACCTTGACATTGGGATCAGCGGTGGCTGGACGGTCGTGGATTTATCACAGCATGATAGCACAACCTTAGAGGAATGCGCGAGTGAAATATTAAGAATCTGTAATGACGGAAATATAAGTTATAACTTATTTCTCAGATGTTAAGTTTTGTAAATAGGCCAAGCATTTGACATTGACACTGGGATCAGCGGGGGTTGGACGGTCGTTGATTTTGCGCAGCATGGTAGTAGAGCCTTACAGGAATGCATGTGTGAAATATTAAGTATTTTAGATGAAGGAAATAGAAGTTATAACATATTTCTCTGATGTGAGGTTTTGTAAAGAGACTAAGTATTTCACCTCGACCTTGGGATCAGCGGGGGTTGGAGGGTCGTGGATTTGACACAGCATGGTAGTAGAGCCTTACAGGAATGCATGTGTGAAATATTAAGCATTTTAGATGAAGGAAATAGAAGTTATAACATATTTATCTGATGTTAAGACGGACGGACGGACGGATGCACGCACGTACGCACGCACGGACAACCCGACTCCAGTGTACCTCCCACATCTCGCTACGGGGGGGGGGGGGCGTTATAATAATGCAATAACACGTGGGTGACCGGTTTAATAGCAAGTTGGACTAGTATATGTAATTTTAATGTATGTAATAGACCTTAATTGGTCCGTTACTTCAACCTGTGGTCACAGCCATATTTACCACAGGTGGGCGGCACCCCCGTCCAGGTTCCTCCATCCTGACAGAGGCGAGACTCGAGCCCGTTCAGGGCGTAATCCGGATCACACGTGTACGTGGCCTCCGTTGTGGGACCGTTCACTGCTAGACTCACGGCTCCACCGTCCGGGTTGGTCAGAGCGATACATTCCTCTGAAAGTTACCAAGTTGAACATAATCAAGTGTAGATCCTGATGAAACAGCTCGATGCGAGCCGGCTCATCTGGATCTACCGTTTTCGCAAGTAATGTTCACATTACTAGAACGAAAACACATCCTTTTCATAAATGGACTAATCTGAAAATCATTTTGTGACGATTGGATTGGTCGGAAAATTAGCATATCAGTCCATTCCAGTTACTTATGGTTGAAAGGGTTAATATGATAGACATGTCTGGTGAACTATAGTCTGTTTCACAAAAGCTGCCCAAATGTTGCGGCCATATAAACAATTCAAAAACAATATTTTTTTCGATATTATTAAATTAAAGGAAAATTTAAGAATGACCTTCTTTTTATTTCGTGAAATTCGGTCAAATATTGATTTTATTGCGAAAACAAAATTAAACCCCTTTCCCATGTTAAATCCCGGAGTGAAGATGTCTAATGGGGATTTAACATGGGGAAATTTTTTAGAATTTCAGAAATACTGGACCGATTTTTAAAATTTAACTTTTGTTTTCTTAGTTGGATCATTTCCAAGCTATCTAGCTAGGTTTCAGAGTCAATTTCCAAAAAAATCGTTTTTTATGACTCCTCCCACATCCTTTGCTCCTTTGCCTCTTTTCCCCCCCATGTTAAATTCCCATAGAGAAATCAATTTTTCGTAATAAAACCAATATTTGACAAAATTTCACGAAATAAAAAGAAGGCTCATTCTTAAATTTTCCTTTAATGTAATAATATCGAAAAAAATATTGTTTTTGAATTGTTTATATGGCCGTAAAATTTGGGCAGCTTTCGTGAAACAGATTATAGTTTTCATTAGAAACGAGGCTCTGCGGAGTGTCCTCCATGTACAGATGAGTCAATGTGCTTATTATAATAAATGTCGTAATTAATCATCACAATAGTTAAATTAATGCATAAGCAGAGCACCATGCACCGAAACTGTCCTGACCACATACTATTTCTCTATTGCAGTCTCATTTGCATTTGTATTTAATGTCAACTCGCAATCAAGCAATTTGATTGTCCGATTCAATCTAGCCCATCAAATTGCTTGATTTCAAGCACAATATTCAAGTATTTTGAAATAAGGAAATTCACAAATATTGGCAGATTAGCGCAAACAGTAGTGCATGTACATACCACAGATTGGTTGGGTGCCGTTCCATGCGTTGCCAACGCTGGAGCAGAATCTATACTGGTCGCCGTTGAGATTGTAGTTGAGATCGCATGAGAAGGTGGCCATATCGCCGTCAGCCGACACCTTGACAGTGCCATTTATTGGTGCCTCCGGCGCCAGACATTCTGGAATATAGCGAGGATATAAAATAATTATAATTATTATATACGAACTTTCGTTTCCCATTAAAACACAATGCAAGGCACTACGTCAATATCTCGTCAGTTCATATTGGTCAGTGCCGGAACTACGCTTCACCTCGCAAAATAGTTCCTTCTAAATCGCCACTAATTTGTTTATTTTGTTTACATTTTGTACATTTTTTGAAGCGCATATAAATTGCGAAGGATGTACGTATATAATAATAACAAGAAACGAGGCAAAGCCACGAAGGCCAGGTTTTTTCCAAGCATAGACACTTGGATAACATAATTATACCCACTTTTTGTAGACTAGATGGCCGTGGCCTGCATGTCGCGCCTTGGGGCGAGGCATGGACACTAAAAAAAAAAAATAGATATAGTAGATGGAAAAACTTTAACGAAAAACTTTAACCCGACACGGACGTACGGACGGAAGGACGGACGTATGCCAAAATGCCGACGATATCTCGCTTTCCGCAAGCGGGTGCGACGATGATGATAAACACCCATGTGAAGTATCAAGGTAATGGGTGAAGCAGTTGCAGAGATACAGTACACTAAAAAACTTTAACAAAACAATTCAAAGTAATTTGATTGACTGCTTGACATTGGGCACAGGGCCGCACGGTTGGGGATTAGAATGAAAATATGGATGATGATAAACACCCATGTGAAGTTTCAAGGTAATGGGCGAAGCAGTTGCAGAGATATAGTATAACGAAAAAATATTAACCAAAAAACTTTAACTAGACGTACGTTAAAAAGTTAACGTTGAAAATGGCTTAGTCAATTACGTAGAAATAATAGGTGAAGGTAAAAATGGATAGTTGTATGTGGTAGGCACCCCTTGGTTATGAAGCTGTGAAAGTTTGGTGGTCCTAGGTGGTACAGTACCAAAGAAATGGACTTAAACACAAAAACTTAACATTGTAAACGCGAAAAAACTTAACATTGAAAAATGGCTAAGTCGACTGCGCGGAAAAAATGGGTCAAGTTAAAAAAAAAGTAACATGTTGGATAGTGATATGTGGTGGGCACCCTTGATTATGAAGCTGTGAAAGTTTGGGTGGTCCTAGGTGGTACAGTACAAAGAAATGGACTTAAGCACGAAAACTTAACATTGTAAACGCGAAAACTTAACATTGAAAATGGCTAAGTCGACTACGCGGAAAAAATGGGTCAAGTTAAAAAAAAAAGTAACATGTTGGATAGTGATATGTGGTGGGCACCCCTTGATTATGAAGCTGTGAAAGTTTGGTGGTCCTAGGTGGTACAGTAACAAAGAAATGGAATTAAACACGAAAACTTAACATCGTAAACGCGAAAACTTAACATTGAAAATGGCTAAGTCGACTACGCGGAAAAAATGGGTCAAGTTAAAAAAAAAGTAACATGTTGGATAGTGATATGTGGTGGGCACCCCTTGATTATGAAGCTGTGAAAGTTTGGTGGTCCTAGGTGGTACAGTAACAAAGAAATGGACTCAAACACGAAAACTTAACATTGATTGTGGTCGCCGCCCGCCGCCCGCCCGCCCGCCCGCCCGCCCGGCTTTCGCCAATCCAATAGCCTGGATTTTTTTTCAAAAAACCTGGCTAAAAAGGTTATTTGATTTGTATGTGGATATATGTCACTCGTTCCGCCGCGCAACGATATTGCGCAATATCGCACGCTGCGGAACTCGTGCATATATCCACATATAAATCATATACATGTAACCTATAAGTACTGGTGCATTATAAATCCGTGTTGTGCAGGAACATTCATCAGCATAGCCATATATTACGGCATGAAGATATTGGAGCTATAACAGTTTGCGTTATGCAATCAGTGGCATTCATCAACATACATGTTGGAGATATTGGTGAATTAATACGGAGCCCCGCAGGGACATGACTTTATTTGTATTAATACGTTCCCACGAAATAACAATTAGTTCCCTCAGTTTATCAATTCGTTCCTTCAAATAAACAATTCGTTCCCACGATATAACAATTCGTTCCCACGAATTAACAATTCGTTCCCACGAATTGTTAATTGGAGAGAACGAATTGTTGTTTCGTGGGAAAGAAATGTTTTGTCGTGGGAACAAATTATTATTAATAAAAAAGAAATATATGTCCCCTGAAAGGCTCTGTACATTAACAATCTGTGTTATACAGGAGTGTTAATCAACATGGTCGTATATCACTTTATTATCATGTGTGGCTGTGACTGGATAAATGGTGCTTATGGGTATTATAACCAGTGTCGATTCAGGATCTTGCATTGTTCGCCATTCCGTCAATGAAACAAAGAAATGGAGCTTATTGATTTTTGTTGCGACCAGTGTAGATCCAGATCAGCCTGTGCATCCGCACAGTCTGATCAGGATCTACACTGTTCGCCACTTCATCAATGAAATACCCGTCAAGACCCTAACACGCACTATATATTGTTCACAGGCTACAGGAATGTGCTATTCGATCAGGAGCTACACTGGTCACAAATCCCATAAGCATTATTTTTTCAGTCACAGCCACATTTCATGCAGATATTAGCGCTAGAACAATTTGTGTTATACTGGAGGAATCATCAACATAATTGTACCATTGTATACTGTATCAAATGTCCTGATCATGAGTTGGCATTGTCAATAGATTTTCAGAAACATTGATACCGGACAAGAATATTAACACAGGCTGTTGACGTGTAGTTCCACGGAGCCCCGCATGGAACATGGGAGTAATTCGTTCCAACGAAATGACAATTCATTCCCTCGATTTAACAATTCGTTCCTTCGAATTAACAATTCGTTCCCCCGATATAACAATTCCTTCCCACGAAATGACAATTCGTTCCCTCCATTTATCAATTCGTTCCTTCGAATTAAAAATTCGTTCCCACGATATAACAATTCCTTCTCACGAATGAACAAAATAATTCTACGTCCCCTGCGGGGCTCTGTAGATATCAACTCATACATAATCATTATTATATGTTTTAATGATTATGACGCACTGTCTCTGCCAATTACCACTCGTCCAGATCAATAATGCACTTGTCAATAGAGTGGAAGAGTGGATTTGTCGAGGCCTGTACTCACTGCATGATGGTTCTGTCTCCGTCCACGTGTTGTCGGCTTGACAAATCCGGGTGCTGCTCCCGTAAATGTCGAACTCGGAATCACAAACGTAGGAGGCCGTGGTAACTGCGCCATTCGTCTCCACACTAACAGTCCCGCCTTCAGGCGCAGTTAGTGTCGGACATGTCGCTACGATCGGTAAAGGGCATGTATTACACATATACATGTATTGTGGCATATATTTGCCATCGAGATGTCGAGATGTCGACTTAAATATCACAACATTTCGACATAACATGAAACTTTGTCGCCATGTTGAGATAAAGTATGTCGACATGTTGACATAATATATCACAATATATCAACATATTGTGTTAAACTATCACGTTATGTCGACTTGTTGCGAAAACTTATCACATTATGGTGACATGTTCTGTTAACAATCACGTTATATCGCCATGTTTAGATAAAATATCATGTTATGTCGACATGTTGAAATAAAATATCACATTAAGTCAACATATTGTGTTACCTATCACAACATGTCAACATATTGTGTTAACTTATCACAACATGTCAACATATTGTGTTAACTTATCACGTTATGTCGACTTGTGTTAAACTATCACGGTATGTTGACTTGGTGTGATAACTTATCACATTATGTTGACTTGTGATAACTTATCCTTGAATAAGATCCCCTATTATATTTTGTGGCTGTGACTGGAGAAATAGGGCTTATGCGATTTATGACAAGTATCGCTCCTGATCAAATAGCACACTGATTTAGCTTGAAAACGATCTATATTGCTTGAAGCATACCGGGTGTTTCATTGACGGAATGGTGAACAGTGCAGATCCTGATCAGACTGTGTGGATGCACAGGCTGATCTGGATCAACACTGGTCGCAAAACCCTAATAAGCCCCATTTCTCCATTCACACCGACAAATAGGGAATCCTATTCAATTGATGATTTTGATTGATGTACTAGTTTTCGTTATGCTCGAGTTTTCGGCCGTACATTCAAAAATCTATGATTTGATCGACTTTGATACGAACACGCATGTTTTTCATGAAACCAAAACCGGAAGAAAATGTTCTGCAAGTTAATATTAAATCATCAAAATCTGGCATTGTTCACAGGTGGTTTTTGTTCACATGTTTATTTCTTTAATATTTGAATAACTGGGAAAGCGTGGCTGCTGTGGACAGGTATTTACTATTCGGAGGTGGTTCGACTGTAATGTAAATAGCATGAATGTGTTCTTTATGGAACACAGCCTTATTGTAAAGAATATCTATCTATATATCTATGTATCACTATCAACCCTTAATATGCTGAATTAAATTTTGTCGGCTACTGATTATTTTTTATTTTTCTCATCAAAAATGTGCTTAGACTACACGTTAGTCAAACCATGTTTTTATGAAGAAATAAGACAAATATAAAACAACAGCAGATGACAATTTATGTTTCCAGCATTCTAAGGGTTAAGGAATACATGTGCAATGCAATGGCATATCATTTATTTTTATAAATAGATACATGTATAATCGTGTATATGATTAAATAAAAGCACTGCACTCATACGGTGCGGTCATTACACTATAACAAAGAGAAAGGTAACTTACGGCACGATTCTGAAACAAATAAAAGTAGAAATTACTTTATAAGAACGATACCGGGCTTAGCGGGGTCGGCAAGAACGTGAAATTGTCACAGGGTGGTAGAGGTCCATTGGAGTAATGCGTGTGTGAAATGTGAAGCAGATCCGAGCAAGGAAATAGAAGTTATAACCGAGTTCTCTGATGTTAAGTTTTGTAAAGAGACTAAGTATGTGACATTGACCTTGAGATCAGCGGGAATTTGCCACAACATGATAGTAGAGCCTTAGAGGAATGCATGCATGCAATATTAAGAATTTTCGATAAAAGAAATAGAAGTTATAACATATTTCTCTGATCATAAGTTGTGTAAAGAGACTAAGAATATCACATTGACCTTGGGAACAGCGGGGGTTGGACAGTCGTAGATTTGTCACAGCATGATAGTACAACCTTAGAGGAATGCACGAGTGAAATATTAAGAATTTTCAATGAAGGAAATAGAAGTTATAACTTATTTCTCTGATGTTAAGTTTTGTAAAGAGACCAAGTATTTGACCTTGACCGGACGGACGGACGGAAAATCTGACTCCAGTAAAGCCCCCACAACTCGTTGCGGGGGGTATACAAATTTATACCGGTAGGATTACTCTTATAAGGGGTATGACCAGATTCAACTGTCACATACAAAATGCCAAAGACGTATGTGAGGGCCAAACCAGGTCCTCCAGTCGAGTTTGCGGTAAAGATGACCTCCGACCACTTTAATGGTATTGTGTCCTCTTCATCAAGGGACACACGGTACAAGTGTTTTATTGTGAAAATACATGTGATGTGATGGTTTATAAGTACATGTAATATCATTTTAAGCACGGGATCGTCCAATATCCACTGACAGGTGCTATCACAAGTATTGATATTCTGTGCAATCAATGCAGGAGCGGATCGGGCTGCACAGAGCTTACAATGTTCGCCATTTAATCTGCGGGGAATTAGACAACGTGCTGAGAAAGTGTACATTTACCCATTACAGTGCTGAGTTAAAATATGTCGTCCGCTGTTTATTTTATATTTTCCAGTGTTCTTATCAAAAACATGATTTGACACCACTTTAGAATCATTTCCAATGGAATGATTCTAAAGTGTTGCCAAATTATGGTTTCATTGAGAATAAATCCAAACTATTAAACAACAGCAGACGAAAAATGTCGTTCCCGCCTTCTAATGGTTAAACCATTACTTACCTGTATTAGTATGCTGGCAGATCATAATTTAAGATGGTCAACAATGTCAGAAGGCATCCGTGGATTGACCCTTTCACTGCTAAATTAAATTTGATCGTCTGCTGTTTATTTTCCGTTTGCTTTCTGACATCAACATCATGGTTTGACAACACATTTAAATCATTTCCAATGAAAATGATTCTAAAGTGCTGCCAAATTATGTTTTCATTGAGAATCAAGACAAACTATTAAACAACAGCAGACGACAATTTTCATTTCCTGCATTCTAAGGGTTAATGGAGCTAGTGTCATGTTAGCGATGTAGCCCTAGTCCCACTTCTTCCACTGACCCTTCCATTTTCATAATCCCGAGTCTTCGATCATAGTCATAGTTATTACCTAATACATGCAGGCATACGGCGTGTTTCGGCTTGCATCGGTATATATCTGCTTCTAATTTTAATAATATCGAATTACATATACTTTTCCTAGGTCGGACACAACCTTATATCATAACAAGAGTTGTCAGAGGACGACGAAGCGCGCCCGGTGGCAGCAAAGGAAACGAGGGCACATTTGAATCCAAGCAAGGAAACAGAAAATATATACCATTTACCCGAGCGTCCGAGCGTTAAGGTTTTGAGATGCACAAAGTATGTGACCTTGACCCTGGGCTTAGAAATATAGGCAATTATAATTTTTGAAGACGGACGGACGGACGGACGGACGCCGAGGGTATGCCATAAGCACTTCTTCCTTCGGAAGGCGCGCTAAAAATGAAATAATGTGTTTAAGGCTCTAACGTCAATATTGTAGCGGCAAGTTCATATGCTCATTGGAAAATTATCGGCAGAAATACATAGAATGCATTGAAAATTACACTTTTGAACATGTTATTTTGTTATGAAGGTGTCAGTGATAGAAGGAGGCTAACTCCATGAATTATAAGTCCCACTTATTCTGCTAACCATGGAGTTAGCCCTCTTCTTCACTGATTCTCAAATTACCATAAGTCCCATTTCTCCAACATTATTACCTAACACACACATTGGCCACGGTGGAAGAAGGGGGCTAACTCCACGAAGGAGCCAGTCCCCGTTTCCATGGACCCTCTCATTTCCACAAATCCCATGTCCCCAATTGCAATCTCAGTTCTTACATTGGTCACAAATAAAGGGCCACTGACAGAAGGGGGTTACATGTATCTCATTGAAAAGCCTTCTTTCGCTAACCATTGAGTTAGTCCTCTTCTTCACTGACTCTCGAATTATCATAAAGTTAACCCCATTTCTCCAACAACAGTCACATTATTACGTAACACACACACTGGTCAAAAATGAAGGTGACAGTGGAAGAAAGGGACTAACTCCATGTAGGAGCTAGACCTCTTCTTCCAATGACCCTTCAATTCACACAGTCCGAATTTCTCCAATAGCAGTCATATTTATTAGTTATCAACTAGCACATGAAGAGGGTCAGCATAACTCGCTGAAAGAATCCACTTCTTCCGGTAACCATGCAGTTATACCCCTTCTTCGCTGACTCTCCAATTTTCATCAGGCTGAGCCCCATTTCTCCAATTAAAGTACCGGTAATCGTTATTACCTAATGCCGGACTGGCCATGGTCATAGTGGCGCCAATCTGGCTTCCGGAATTGTCCGTCGGAACCGACAGCGGTGATTGGTTCTTCCGGCAGTTGCTGGGGGCCACGGATGCCGCTGTACCGTCGGCGGATACGCCCTGTATACAAATAAAATATAGATCTAAGAATGTAAGAATATGTAGGTATATGTGTGTAGAAAATATAAAACTTATCAAGGGAGTCGTCTGTGGAGGTTCGATGGGTACGAACCTCCACTTGTGGAGCCAACAGGATTTCCTTTTGTAAATGAGGTCCGTGATAGCTATTTTCGGTGCATGAATGAGCAAGCAAATATCTTTTTCTAGGAGCTAGTTCTTGTCCAAACATACCCGAATAGAGTGGTGGTGGGTGGAAGGGAGGGGGGGTGTATGAATCGAGCACACCCTGCTACTTACAAAACATGTAAACTGGTACGTGTTCGAGTTGTCCACCGAAGCATCCGGATTGTACACCGTGACGAAATTGTTAGTGCCCACCGGAACTGAGGCCACACAATAAACCAGGCTAGATTCTACAAATGTACAATAACGAATCATTAATATAACAGTATTATACGTACACATGTGACAGAAACAAATGCATGTCGTCTCCAGTATAAGTGTAAGGTCAGTAGATGTAGCGTGCATTTTTCAAACCCGTTAAAATGATTGCAATCGGTCCCTAATTACTAGTCAAATAAATACGACTCTAACCGCTACCAAGTACAAGTACTGAAACTTCCAGAAGCTCATCCGATTCAAAGTACGTATTCTTTAAATGTGTCCTTATTATAGAATCACTTCGATTGAAAATGATTCTTGTGTGCTGCCAGACCACATTTTTGTTGAGAAAATTTAAATAAAAAATAAACAGCAGACGACATAATTAACAGCGTTGTAAGGGTTAACGTACATACATACCTGCGTTAGCAACCTTTGTAGAACATGACGTCAAGTCAAAATTCATTTGTTCTTTATTCGAGCACATGTCCCAGTTATTTCCGCCTCCCGTGCACGTTGCAATCCCGCCCCACGTCGTGTGCGTGTAGTCATAGCGACCGAGGAATACATACGGGCACGTGATTGTGGCTGATGTCTCGCTTCCTGTCATTGGAAAATGAGAACCAGTAAAGGAGCATATCAGGATTTTTTTTGAAAAAATATTACAATAAATAAAAACGTATTTTAAACATGGCTCTGTGTAAAATGGTTTAATTGAAGATATATGACGATACTAGGACCACTGAAAAAAATGTGTTTTCAGACCACTCAAAAAGAAAGTGTTTTCACCATGTCTCTTTGTAACGTGGTTTAATTTAAGATATATGACGATACTAGGACCACCGAAAAAATGTGTTTTCATCATGTCTCTGTGTAACGTAGTTTAAGTAAAGATATTTGATGATACTAGGACTGCTGGCTTGTTTCAATTTTTACCGATATACATGTACATGTATGGGTGAAACTAGAAACAACCCAGCGGTCCAGTAGCCTATTTCACCAACATTGCAAAGTATACTTATCTACCAAAGTATACTTTGAGGGAGAAATTGTCAATTTTAGGATAAATGTATTAATTTGTATTATACTGAATTTATTATATTATCACAGCCATTATGGCTGTGATAATGTAATAAATTCAGTATAATAATTCTGCATACTTTTAATCATCAAATATATGCAGTGGTTAGTTCTAGATGAAATAATGCATGTTGGGACAAATAAATTATTACTCCCTCAAAGTATACTTTGCTAGATAAGTATACTTTGCATAGTTGGTGAAATAGGCTACTGATATCGTCATATATCTTCAATTAAACCACTGTACACAGGGCTGTGATGAAAACACGTTTCTATTTTTCATAGTATTTTTTGTCTTCAAAATCCCGATGTGCCCATTTAGCCCTTAGCACATGGTGTGCGTGTGGAGAGTCCAATCGCCTGTGCCATTAGAATGCTGGGAACGAAAATTGCCGTCTGCTGTTGTGCGATATTCTCCTTTCTAAATAAAAACATTGTTTAACTGCACTTTATAACAATTTCCATTGGATTTAAGACGCATTACACAAAATAAAACATTAAAAGTGAATGGGTTTAACGTCCTAGCAACAGCGAAGGTCATATAGACTCGGTACCACAGTTTAAAGTATCATCCGACAGACAAGTGGGATGGAAATGCTATGCAAGTATTGTTGACGCATAGGGCGAGTAATGAACTCACAACTTCTAGTATAGAAGTCCATTGTCATATCCCCTAAGCCACAGCCCATCCCTATTTTGAAATACAACTAGAGAAAGTGAGCAGGGGCTCACGTATATCCCCGACCGCCGCCTTGGCCGACAAATAAAAAACCTTAACGCAAATATTTAAAAACCTTTAACACAAATGTCTAAGTAAGTTGACATTGGACATGAAGCCGCATGAGTGTGGTATGAAATGAAAATATGGATGATGATAAGTAAGTATATGAAGTTTGAACTCAATCCGACTTACCGTTGCAGAGATAATGGGTACCCGAAAACTTTAACGCACATCTTACGGACGCAACTTTCTAACTAATTTAACCTTGACCTTGGACATGAAGGCCGCATGGTTGTGGTATGGAATGAAAATATGGACGAAGATACGTAAGTATATTAAGTAGGAAGTCAATGTGACTTACCGTTACAAGGATAATGGGTACCCAACCAAAAACTTTAACGCGGACGGACGGACCAACAGAAGAACGGACGGATGGACGGACAGACTTACAAAACTATACACCTCTCGACAAACTTCGTATGCCGCGGGTATAACAAAGGCACCGTCATCGCTAAGCTAATCCCCTCGCTGGCAGCCTTGACAATAATAGTAAATCAATTGAACAGTTTTGCCTTACAAACCAGGTGAACATATGTCCTCAGTGACCTTGATATTGGGTGGCCGGACATGGATAGTATGCAAGAGAAAGCACCATCCCTAGACATACACTGTGCTGTGGCCAAATATTATCAAACTCGGTCAAGCGGTTCATGTGTTTGTGAAAAATGAAAGGTCTTAATAACGCACGTCGTACGTACATGGACTAACGCTATATCCCTTCTTGCCTATCGGCGAGGGGATTACAACTGACAAATACCAGCAAGATTAGTGCATGCGGAGGTACACTCACCCTGCCGGACCATATAGCCGTACTCTGACCCGGATGACCCGTACGTCTCGTAACACAACAGGGCTGGGTCTGTGAGCGTGTTCTGGGGGTGAGTGAGGAGGCGATCATAGTCGGCGTTCCGCTGCACGGCTGAAACACGTACAGTACAACTCTTGAATCATGGAAACTATAAAAAAGTTGTATTTTAATAGCCAGTCATTTTATATTATATTACTATTAAACACTGGTCGTAATCGGCTTTTCGATGTACGGCTGAAACACGTACAGTACAACTCTTGAATCTTGACAAGAATTCCGGTGTCGCGCCTGCCGAGGCAGTTGACCGTAACATGGGCATGTGCTAAAGTAAGCATCGCAAAAACCGTCAGAGTAGTGCATGCTTAAAACACGAAAAACGTCACGGTTGAAGAAACTTTTTGAAATAAAAAATGGCTAAGTGTTTCCACAACCATGTGAAGGTCAACTAAACATTATGTTTGTAAAACATGGATATGTCCCTCTTGACTGTACAAAGTGTGCCAGCGACCTTGTGACGGTAACAAAAATGTCAAGGTCAATTACTGGTGGCATGAGTGTGTTCCAAATGCTTACATGTATCAAGTGTCCAAATATTGAAGCAATCGATCGAGTTATATTAATATTATACAATGGTGAATAACATTGTCCAAACTTTTGACATAAAATATGGGTAATTGTTTCCGCAAAATGTGAAGGTAACAAAAGGTCAAGGTCATGTTAATGGCGGCATGAGTGTGTTCCAAATGCTTACATGTATAAATTGTCCAAACATTGACGCAATCCATCAAGTAACATTAATGTTATGCGATGATGAAGAAACTTGTACAACTTTTTGACGCAAAAAAATGGCTAAGTGTTTCCGCAAACATGAGAAGATAAAAAAGGTCAATATCATGTTAATGGCGGCATGTGGGTGTTCCGAATGATCACATGTATCACGTGTCCAAATATGAAGCAATCCGTGAAGTAATATTAAAGTTAAATTATGATGAAGAAACTTGTACAAACAAAATGGCTAAGTGTTTCTGCAAAACATGTGGAGATAAAAAGGACCAAGGTCGTGTTAATGGCGGTATGAGTGTGTTCCAAATGCGCACATATATCAAGTGTCGAAATATTGAAGAACTCTTTCAAGTAATATTGAAGTTATACGATGATGAAGAAGCTTGTACAAACGTTTTGACGCAAACAAAATGGCTAGTAAGTGTTTCCGCACAAATGTGAAGGTGACAAAAGTCGAGGTCATATTAATGGCGGCATGAGTGTGTTCCAAATGCTCACATATATCAAGTGTCCAAATATTGAAGCAATCTGTTCAGTACTATACGTTATACCATGATACCAGATTCAACTTTCATATACAAGAAAATCAAAAACTTACCTGATGGTCAAACCATGTCTCTGATCGAGATTCCGGCTGAATCCCGATCGTTAAATTACCCATCGCATGCACCTAACCAACCCAATCGCCACAATAGTAGGTTGACGTCAATTGTCTATGTCTGTACATCGAGGTGTATGATCACGTGGTTACAACAACAACAACAACAATTACTGAAACTCCCAGAAGCGCCTCCGATTCAAAGTACGTATTATGTTATATTTTCCTTATTATCCAACGGATTTTGATGAAATCGACGCGTCTTGTTAAGCTGCATTTGGTGATCTCGGTACTTCCGTGTTTACTGACACGAACATAGATTCTTAGCAAAAACGACATAAGTATGTGCCGAACTCCCGACACCACCAAATCCAGGTCATGAAGACGCGTCTGCTGCGCCATATTTCATCAGCATTCGTTGCATATTAAGGAAAATATAAATTAATTTGGAGTGGGTGCGCTTTCAACACTTTCAGACATTGTTGTTGTTGTGGCAACCACGTGATCATGCACATTGTACATGCATTAATATGCCTAAAATAATGATACATCAATTCAAACCAAAATCAGACATTATATCGATGATAAGATATTATAATTATAACACAATTAATAGTCTTTAATTTTGAAATGCTGATACCGTTATGTATATTTAATGCACGTATATATAGCTAACAAGATGGCGGACAGTGGTGTTGAGTGCTAAACGAGCTCTGTATAAAATGGATATTTATGGACAATTTAGTGATTCGAATGTGTTGGTATCGATCATAGTTGATGTACATTGTGTTTGCTACAGTTGGGTGACAAATTAGGTTATATAGTTTTGATATATTTTGAATTATTTTGGATTTAATTGTGAACTATGGATACAACAATGGGCCATTATCCGGCGGTGAGTGTTCAAAACCGGTTTTCACCACTAGCAGCGGGAACCCCAAATCCCGTCATTCAACAAGGCCCGGCCCACCGATTTGTTGTTCCACCCCAAATGGCACGTCTGCAACTACATGGAGAGGCCAATGTGATCACAAATATGTCAAACGACGAGAAACTGTCTCATATTTTAGTAAAAGTTTCAAACATAGAGGCGTCACATGAAACATTGGTCAGGGAAGTTGAAAATATCAGTGCGTCCATGAATTATATTCACCATCGGGTGGACACAATCGATTCCTGTATAGAGTTATTAGCATATAAGAGTATAGACAATGAAGCCAGAAGTCGCAGAAACAACTTGACATTCCGGGGCATTGGGGAGGATCGCGGCGAGACAAACATTTGCTGCTTGGGCTTGATACAAGACTTTATTTCTGAGGAACTAGGCTGTGACCCCGAGCGTGTATATATAGTCCGTGCACATCGCCTTGGTCAACGGGGTTATTGGGTCAGAGGCATATACACTCGTCCGATAGTTGTCGCATTCCGGGACTATGATGATGTGGAAATGGTGCTAAATCATCATATAGGCTGAAAGGCAGCACATTTGGTATAAATAGAGATTATCCACATGAAATTGTTGAAGCACGGAAGCGCCTATACCCGCAGTTTAAGAAGGCACGTGACGCGAAACAAAGGCCTTTCATTAAATATCCCGCCAGACTCGTTGTCAATGGTCATACTGTGGACGATGCATTTCCGGACTGGGTGGAGGTTATGCGCTGGCACAGAATGTCAATGCTGAACAATATGAAACACGTATTGCACGACATCCAATTATATTCCGCATCGACAATAGATGACACTGGAAACCGCCGAAGCAGTAATCAGCCGCCTCCGCACGTGCAACACATACCCAGCCCAGTACACACACTGATGAAGTTCACATCAATCACACCCCTGGTACAATGGAGCGTGTATATGCCCCACCCCAACAACACATCATTACGCACCCACCACAGACAGTATACGCCACTGGAGCAGCCAGCGTGATGCCAGCCACCACGCCACCGGGGGTAGATGTGTCGCGATCCGTATCCCCGATAACAGTGTCACCAGATCACGGGTCCAGCGGAAGAACCAATGGCCCTACAAACTACATTTACCCTACGGCGAATAACAACATTTCATATTCACAGGCAGTATCCCACAACATCGGTTCATCCGTTGATTCCTCCATTTCTCAGTCTATCCTGCAGCCTAGGCACACGCGGCCAGATATCAATAATCGCGATACATAGCACATGAGTGGCCTTAGTATTTCCAATACACAATCGAGCGTAAATATTAGTGTATCTGGCCACTCAAGCGCAGCGAGTACGCCAGACAATGTAAACAATACAGTGACCGTCCATTCGCGTAAATCCAGGTCAACATCGAGGGCGATCAGGCGCGGGAAAGACGCAGCCAATCGCAGCAGAGAGCCACGTCGCCAACACAGCCCACGTGATATCCCTGGCGGGTCACAGCACGGGGGCTCCCAATAGGACACAAGGGAGAGTAGAAATGAGAACGTTACATTTGCCATGCTAAATGTTCAGGGATTAGTGACAAAACTTATTAATAAATTACAATCCCCAGATATTATCCAAATGTTTAAAACTAACGATATAATATTATTTACCGAATCTTGGACGGATGAATTTAGTGACTTGAAGGTCGATGGTTTTGAACATTGTGCGTTACATCGTCTAAATAGACATCCAAATGCTAAACGCAATTCAGGTGGCATAGTTGTTTATGTTCGAAATAGATATGTTGCCGACGATACATTTGTAACATGTGTTAATGATAGTCATTTATAGATGAAATTAAATGGAGACAATTTTGCATTTGAACATGACATTTATGTTTGCATGGCATATATCATACCATATAATACTAGCAGACAATCTTTTATAGAATCAGATGTATTCAGTGATATTTCCAGTTATATGGTCGACATACAAGAGACCATAGATGCTAACTGTAATTTCATGATCATAGGTGATCTGAATTCCAGGTGTGGTAGCTTAGCCGATCACGTGACTGATGACGCTGATGCCCATATACCTACTCTACCAGATGACTATGTGCCGGATATTGGTATATTGCGTGCGACAAAGGATACTGTTACATGTATTAATAATAATGGCCGCAGGCTAATAGACTTTTGTAAAAAAACGGGCACACGTATCGCTAACGGTCGAGTATGTGGTGACACTGGTAAGTGTACGTATGTAGGCAGCAGCGGCAGCAGCTTAGTAGATTTGGTGGTAGTCAATGAATATTTACTTAACTATTTTTCTTCTTTTGTGGTGAAGGAACCAAATATTTTATCTGATCATTGTATAGTCGAGTTTTCTCTATTTGCTGATACATACATATCTGTATCTAGGGTACTGCATCAGGATACACCTATTAATTCGCCAGAACGCATAGATATATGCTATAAATGGAAAAACGTGCATACAGAAACTTATACTTCCAACCTTGATACGCCGGAAAATAAAGTCGAAATTTATAGATTTATGCGAAGTATTAAGCATGATCCCCTCTACGAATGATATCGACGAGTCCGTGGCTGGTCTTAACAACATTTTAGATACAGTATGCTCACCAATATTTAAAGTCAAAACTAGTATACCTAATATACAAATGCATATTAATAAGGCATCTGTTTTAGACGAAGCATGTGAACGATATAAAGATTTATTTCGTGAAAAACTAAATATATATAGACTAGACAAAACCGATGAAAATAGACAAAACATGGTACATGTATCAGCTCGATCACAGTTTAAAAAAGCAGTTCGTGCTTTCAAATTTGATCAGAGTAAACAAAAAACAAATAAATTGTTATGCGCAAGAGTTGATAATGCCAAAGAGTACTGGAAACTATTAAGGGAGGCATCTGGCATACACAATATAAGTAAAATACCGGCCGACTCGTTCGTCGACTATTTTAAAGCAATAAATAATCCAGATAATCCATTTTTTCAAGCTGATGAGGATATTTTACACTTTGATGAACGATACTTAGATTCAGAAACTCAAATTATGTTTGAAGAACTGGATGTTGAAATATCAGATGATGAAATAGATAAGTCAATACTACAATTAAAGAATTCTAAAAGTGGTGGGCCAGATATGATATTAAATGAATGTTTAATACATGGAAGGTCAATTCTGACTCCTTTTTTCACTAACTTGTTTAATGCTGCTCTAAATATTGGATATTTTCCTGATTCTTGGAGCGAAGGACATATAGTACCAATACACAAAAAGGGTGATATAAATACGGTAAACAATTATCGCGGCATAACTTTGCTAAGCACAATAGGGAAATTGTTTTCGAGAGTATTAAATAACAGGCTTACAGATTGGGCAGAAAAATATTATGTATACGTCGAAACCCAGGCAGGATTTAGAAGAAATATGAGCACTATATATCATATATTTGTACTACATGGCTTAATTTCGCATGTCTTAACTCATTCCACCCTAGCCCCTGCTAGCCAGTTCCACCCTACAGGTATCTGCTAGGCTAACTCCTAGCAGCAGCAGTGGGCTTATCAGCCCTGTCTCCCTGGGACAAATTTCATAAAATGATCCAAGTCAGAAAGACAGCTAGGTGTGTATTAAATCAATAGCTGATAACTTCTATGAATAATGAACAATAAAGATGAAATTTCACACAACTATTCAGCATAAATTTTGCTACAAAATGGTATAAGTTTTACCATAAATAAATTGTTAATATTTGTAGAAATGTGAGATATACCGTATATTTTTTTCTATTTCTCAATAAACTATACAAGTTTTAGGTTCTGTAGAATCATCTGAGTGAAATGATTATAAAGAAACTGGTAGCTTGTATATTTTTTAGATAAATAGGAAGAACTATTGGGCACGATCTGACAAAACCGGGCTTATCATTCCTAAACAATGCGGGTAGTGATCAGCATGTTCAATGATGTGGCTGTCAATGATGTACAGATATGTGCTTAGATAATCTCAGCTCTACGGATGTCTTTTACTATTTCACCTGTCTTGTATATTTCTGTATCTGATCTCAACGGATGGCTTTTACTACTTCATCTGTCTTTTATGTTTCTGTATCAGGGGTGTAAAATTATTTGAAATATCACTTGCCCTTAAGGTCTACTAGATGCAAAATCTTACTCGCCCTTACAGGTTTGCCACTTATCGCCCTTATATTTTATACAGATATTCACTATGTTCGCCTTTAGTAGCCTATATATTCTACTGTACATGTATGTTATTTATAGCAATATTTACAAACAGTGTAAATCCGCGAGCCGTCTCATCAGGATCTGCACTGTTTGCAAGTATTGTTCATATTTGTCAAAGAAAAACATCCCATTTTTATAATTGGACTGGTCTGAAAATCATTTTCTAACGAAAATCAAGCGATCCGTCTCATCGCAATGCTGTGTAGTTTAGAGAAAATGATACTTTCGGAGAGTTTGCGTACATGTGTATTTCCCATTTATATCGTAAATAGGTAAGTATTGATAAAATTTCAATTCACGCCACTTGAGCCGCGATTTAAACTTGTCCTTAATTATAATTGTTCCGGTTGGCGCAAACGCTTTTATTCAATTCAGAGCGTTTATGAAATTATCAATGGTATTTGATAAATAAACGGAGAACGGTGCATAACTATATTTTTTTTTATTCACGATCAATCATGGATGATCCAAAATTCACTCGACCCGTCGGACGACCGTCTACACAAAGCTACTCGACCGAGACGATGACAAAGTCGCCAGCGAGCGGTTGAGTGGAATTATACACCCCTGTGTATCCGATATATAAAAGACACATGAAATAGTAAAACACATCCGTAGAGCTGAGAATATCTAACCTAGATGATTCCTTGACCAAATGGTGAACAATGAAGTCCCTGATCAGACTATGTGGATGCGCAGGCTGATCTGGGTCTTCAATGGTCGGAAAGGTCATAAGCCAGGTTTTGTAAGATCATGATACACAAGCTGTACAAGCAAAAAGTGACTTAGTATTTGTGACCAGTATAGTGTAGGGTACAGGAATGTAATTGTTAGGCATGCAGGAAGTGGGGCAAGACATCATCATCACTCACCGCGTCCAAACTAGTGTTTACCATGTGTACCGGTACCAATCCATTTCACTGCACACTATAATCCAGTTTGGAAATTTTTCACACACTTATTCACACAGATTTTTTGATAACATACTACATTGTAGTATGCTTTATGTACACGTCCGTTGATGGAATAAAGTACATACCTACCGTACGACCTACCACAAGAAAAATGGGTTATTGAATTTTGACACGTGCAGCTCCTGATCAACCAGTCTGGATCTTACTGCGATGACTGATCAAGGGCCACACTGGTCGCATATCCAATAAACCTGTTTTCTCTTGGTGGATCATAACAGTAGTTTTGCGACCAGTGTAGATCCAGATCAGCCTGTGCATCCGCACAGTCTGATCAGGATCTGCACTGATCGCCATTGTATGTACATACTGTATACATGGCTGGAACAATCATTTGTTTTTCACAAGATCCCGGTGCCACAGCTCAAAACAACCAATACACAGATGAACGTTGCACTGTGAACACATGTTCAAAATTTCCCGTCGATGTTTTTATTTGCTGCATTGTCTGCAGCGACCGCGCTTCTCGGATTTCTTCGGGAAATGACCAATGTTTATCGTCGCAAGAACGGCCCTTTCATTTTCGACATAGTCCCCAATTAGTTGTTTGGCCAGGGCCATCTTGTATTCAACCATGACGAGTTCTTGTTTCGGCCCGTCTTTGTTTGGCGTTGGTGGTTGACCGATTCGTTCATTATAATGAACCCATTTGTGATGGCTACGTCGAACGCAAACCAGAAGAGGTACTGCCACCATTTTCGTGATGAGCGGTATGTACTATATTGAGTACGCAGCTGATCTGCATAATCCACCCCATTCATGTTGGTGTTGTATGCCGGAATGATGGATGGTGCGGGGATTTGTTGCAATTCACCATTTTCAGTTTTCGATTCACAACACTGTCAATTCTGGCTGGATTTTCTGCCGTGGAGAGGACGTACACATGTTTTTTCTCTTTCCACAGGCAGGCGGTCATCTCTCCCTTTTGGGCCGTTTTGAATTGACCCTTTTCCTTTAAATCCTTGGGTCGCAGCTGTGTCGGCAGCCGCCTTTTCTGTTGGAGCACACAGTTCCACGGGCATATGTGCCATTTTCTAGTAGAGTTTCAAAGAGAGCCGGGCTGGTGAAATAGTTGTCCATGTTGACCGTGTGGTGTTTGTGCCATATCTTGTGTGTCATGTCCCGAACTACACGTGCTGCCAGCCCAACTTCCACTCTACCTTGTTCTCTGCCAGTGTAGACCTGAAACTCATTGGTGTACCCGTTGGTCGGGTCCGCTCTCATCCAAACTTTTATCCCGTATTTGGATGGCTTAGCGGGAAGATACTGCCTGAATGAGAGACGACCACGAAACTTAACCATAGCTTCATCGACGCTGGTCTCCTCGTGTGGGTTGTAGCGGCGCAGACAGTTCTGTAGAACTTCATTAAGTACAGGCCTAATGTGATGAAGTTTGTCATGTCCCGGCTGGCCTTTGGCAGGGTTCCGCGTACGATCATTTGCATGGAGATACTGCCTGATCTTGTCAAATCGGTCGCGCTTCATGATTTTCCGGACATTCAAATTTCCAAACAGTGAATCTTTCGACCAATACATAGCTGTCTATGGAAGCTGAAACAAATAAACAATACATAATTACACAAATATATTGCTCTGATTGAATCTGTGCTGTCTTATCGGTCGAAGCTATTTTATAAATAATTTAGCAGTAACTAGAGCAAGGATACACCACCGCCTGAACACACAAACAAAAACTTTAACGTAAATCTTACGGACGGACGCATGAAAATACGAAAACAATATACTTATTGACACAATTCTTATTATTCATTATGTATCAAATGCTCAAAATGTACCAAATACTGAAATAGTTTTCTAAATTAAGTGGCTGGTTATAGTACATTTCAACAGACCTCACAGTGAACGCGTATCGACAGGAATCAAATTTGCTCAAAGTGAGGTCTGTTGAAATGTACTATTACCTCAATGGTATATAATTACCTCCAAAATGCTCATGTAAACCCTAATGCCGAGCCACGCCTTGATCTCGTCCTCGGTCACCTCTCGCCACTGTGGATCGGGCTTCTCAATCCGTCGTTGTTCGGCATACAAATTTGTTTGCGTAACCAGCGATACAGTCAGGAGTAGAGGAAAGAAAAGCTCGAAGAAATCAAATTCTGTCGCATCTGGATCCAAGTCCACAGTAGCTCCAGGGTCTGGCCCAGTAAATGCTGCCTTTGGCATATTTGTTCTATCATTTATACGCCAGTGATTACCCTCAGGAACATTGGGGCGGTCATCATCATTGTGGTGATCATCATTGGGGTGGTCATCATCATTGCCACTTTCAGAATGTTCACTTTCTGTCTCATTGTCACTCCCATTATCGATGCTGACATCGCTCGTCGAGTCGTACTGCCCCATCTTCCGTGACTAACGCTACCACTTGATCAAGCCCAAGTCGGCGAATTGACATTATAATTGCTGGTTTTCAGACACAAATTTAGCAACTTTCTTCTTGTGAAATTGTTTTGAAAATATTACCACGCTAAAATTAGACTTTCTTTATCATATATAACGAGAAATCTGATTGGTTGGTTGCTTCTCATTTAATAGATATGTGTTTGAAACAACCAATGAAACACGACGACATAACGTGGCACGCGGCATAGAAAGCTAGCTTTATGCAGCCACCAATTCGGGGCACGCGGGACAGGTGAAAGGTTTACTACGACGCGTATACGCGGCACGCGGGATACAACAGCAGATAAGAACGACGCGTTATCGTGGCGCTAGGGTCGAATGAGTATAACAAGGGATCAAAACTATTTTGCGCTTTCGTTGATTTGTCGAAAGCCTTTGATTATGTAGTACGGTAAAATCTGTGGTATAAGCTGATACAGATAGGAATAAGAGGGAAAATAATTAATGTTATTAAATCGATGTACGCAAATATTAAATCAAGGGTTAAGTTCAATAATTGTCTCAGTGAAGAATTTACGTGTGAATTGGGGGTCCGTCAAGGGGAATGCCATGTATGTAAACGACTTGGAGGATGAATTTTACCTAAAGGGAGTAGAAGGTATTGATACTGGTTAAACTATTATTACTCCTATATGTCGATGATATCATTATATTTGCCGAGTCCGCTGAAGGTTTACAGCACGGTTTAAATGTATTGGCCGAGTACTGTCAAAAATGAAAGTTAACAGTAAATACAGAGAAAACACAAATAATGGTTTTCCGGAAGGGTGGGGTGTTGCCGAGACAATTACATTTTTCATATCAAAACAAAGAAATTGAAATTATTTCACAATTTTCATACCTTGGAATAGTTTTCTCATCTGGGGGTTCTTTTTCACAGGCACAGAGCACACTATCAGGTCAAGCACGGAAGGCTGTATTTAAGTTAAATAAATGCCTGCACAGTTTTAATGAATTGACTCCAAAAGATGTGCTACAGCTATTCGATAAACTTATATTACCGATATTAAATTATGGAAGCGAGGTTTGGGGATTTGCACAAGCGAATCAGATCGAGCGTACCCATTTACAATTCTGTAAAATATTACTTGGAGTTAAAATATCAACTCAAAATGATTTTATATATGGAGAACTTGGAAGAACAACATTACATACACTCAGATTATTTAATATAGTTAAGTATTGGCTGAGAATGATGAACATGCCAGAAAGAAAATATGTTAGAGGTATATATAAGATGATGTTAAATGACATGACTGATAGGCCAACTAAAAGTAACTGGGCATCACTAGTCAGAAATCTACTTACACAGTTAGGATTTGGTAATGTGTGGATAGCACAAGGGGTAGGGAATATAAACAACTTTATGCACATTTTCAAACAGAGATTACATGATAACTTTGTCCAAAACTGGATGTCTAGATTAAACGAGTTATTGCTAGATTTGACTATCAACCTAATCTTGATAGCATTACTATTAGGAAATTTCGTGTAGGTCTTACAAAGTTAAGAGTATCCTCACACAGGTTAGAAATCGAGGCTGGTAAATGGCATAAACCTGTAAGGACTCCAGTTGATAGGAGAACATGTTCAATATGTAACGTTTTAGAGGACGAATTTCACTTCCTTATTGAATGCCCTTTATATACTGAGTTACGTAGCACATATATTCGTAATTATTATCTAAGAAGACCAAATATGTATAAAGTCGTTGAGTTGTTTTTATCTGCTAATAGGAGCATTATTAGAAATCTCGGAATATTTATTACGAAATCGTTTGAAAAACGGTCTGAATTCTTGTTGCAGCTGTGAAATACATGAAGATAAAGAATACAATTACTTCATACATGTATATGTAATTATAGCACTATGTCAATGGTTTGACATCTCCAACCACAAGCGCATAGAGTAATATTTGTTCTTTATAGTACTGTATGTGGCTACAAAATTGACATATAACCCCATTATAATGCCATATTGCTATAAGCGAATACGTGTATGTACCGTACCATGTATGGTCACATAACCATATTCTCGAAATAACTTTGTGTCTACTCTCCTACACGGTATACTTAAACCTAGGCTTTATTATTCTTTATGTTTTTTATTTTTATTGATTGTGCGTATGTCCTAAACGGCAAACTGATAGTGAGAATAACTACATGCAATTACTTAGTATGGTTCTGCAAAACCTTCTGAGTGCATGCTCCGTGTGCATGCTCGGGGTTGGCGATTTCGAGCGGACGAAGCTGAGCATAGCTCAGCTTTGGACGGTCGAACTTGATAATGTCGATCGTGGGAACGGACCGTGTGCTCGGAGAGCTGGATATCACGGTAACTACATGGTATTCACATCGTGGGCCAAAGTATAATGCAAATGCATTATATTAATGCACGCATGATGAATATGCATGTATTTACTAGTGAATCAATACATACTTCACCACTGTTTGTCGTCTTGTGATAAATATTTTGTTGTATTATATTGTATGCTCAAGGGCTAGTAGGCCTATTGCTGAATAAACATTACAAACATATATACTTAGATACGTTACTTCAACCTGTGGTTGCAAGACGTAATACTGACGGCCTGTACCGTACACACCTAAACGTCTCGAATAACCACTCCATATGCTGTATATTGTTAAAACAACAGTATTACCCGACCGCCTGCGCTAATCTTGTCAATATTTGATAATTTATTTACTATACAAGAATTCCGCCACGGAAGCGGTGTCGCGCCTGCCGAGGCATTTGACCGTGAACATTACAAGTAAATAAATTACCTTGACCTTCAGAATTTGGATGTGGGGGTGTACATAATGAAGCATCGTCCGTAGACAAACATTGATGTGAAATATTATCAATGTCTGGAAAGGGGTTAAAGAGATATTGTGAAAAAACAATAACTTTAAAGCATTTCTGTTACAAATCTGGTGAACATTACAAGTAAATAAATGACCTTGACCTTCAAAATTTGGATGTGGGGGTGTGCGTATTGAAGCATCATTCCTAGACAAACATTGATGTGAAATATTATCAAAGTCTGGCAAGGGGTTAAAGAGATATTGTGAAAAAACAATAACTTTAACGCATTTCTGTTACAAATCCGGTGAATATTACAAGTAAATAAATGACCTTGACCTTCAAAATTTGGATGTGGGGGTGTGCGTAATGAAGCATCATTCCTAGACAAACATTGATGTGAAATATTATCAATGTCTGGCAAGGGGTTAAAGAGATATTGTGAAAAAACAATAACTTTAACGCATTTCTGATACAAAACCGGTGAACATTACAAGTAAATAAATGACCTTGACCTTCAAAATTTGGATATGGGGGTGTGCGTAATGAAGCATCATTCCTAGACAAACATTGATGTGAAATATTATCAATGTCTGCAAGGAGTTAAAGAGATATTGTGAAAAAACAATAACTTTAACGCATTTCTGTTACAAAACCGGTGAACATTACCAGTAAATAAATGACCTTGACCTTCAGACTTTGGATGTGGGGGTATGCGTAATGATGCATCATCCCTAGACAAACATTGATGTGAAATATTATCAAAGTCTGGCAAGGGATTAAAGAGATATTGTGAAAAAACAATAACTTTAACGCATTTCTGTTACAAATCCGGTGAACATTACAAGTAAATAAATGACCTTGACCTTCAAAATTTGGATGTGGGGGTGTGCGTAATGAAGCATCATTCCTAGACAAACATTGATGTGAAATATTATCAATGTCTGGCAAGGGTTTAAAGAGATATTGTGAAAAAACAATAACTTTAACGCATTTCTGATACTAAAACCGGTGAACATTACAAGGAAATAAATGACATTGACCTTCAAAATTTGGATGTCGGGGTGTGCGTAATGAAGCATCATTCCTAGACAAACATTGATGTGAAATATTATCAATGTCTGGGGCAGGGGTTAAGAGATATTGTGATAAAAAACATAACTTTTAACGTATTCTGTTACAAAACCGGTGAACATTACAAGTAAATAAAAAAACTGGGACCTTGACCTTGTTTAAATTTGGATGAGAGGTGTGCGTAGTGAAGCAATTCATCCGTTAGACAAACATTGACGTGAAATATACAATGTCTGGCAAGGGTTAAAGAGATATTGTGAAAAAAACAATAACAAACGCATTTTCTGTTACAAAACAGGTGAACATTACAAGGAAATAAATGACCTTGACCTTTAAAATTTGGATGTGAGGGGTGAGCGTAGTGAAGCATCATCAAACTCAAACATTGATGTGAAATATTATCATGTTTGGCAAGGGTTAAAAGAGATATTGTGAAAAAAACAATAACTTTAACGTATTTTCTGTTACAAAACCGGTGAAACATTACAAGTAAATAACTGACCATTGACCTTGATAATTTGGATGTGAGGATGTGCGTAATGAAGCATCATCCCTAGACAACATTGATGAAAGAAAATTATCAATGTCCTGGCAAGGGGTTAAGAGATATTGTGAAAAACAATAACTTTAACGCATTTCTGTTACAAAACCGGTGAACATTACAAGGAAATAAATGACCTTGACCTTTAAAATTTGGATGTGGGGGTGAGCGTAGTGAAGCAAAGCGCCGACTATAGTAGTCGTGCCTCTGCTAAAGCAGGCGCGACAACAATGCTTGATTATTCTGCTTGAAAACAATCAGACTGCTTGTTTACGAGTTGATATTGCCAATACATGTTCAGAAAGGTTGACATCTGGATAATATTAACGCAGGCGATGGTGTAGTACATACGCGATTGAATGTAATATCTGTATGAAAACTCGGTGACTTTGGTCATCTGTAAGCACAGGTACGCGTAGTAGTTCTGCATCACAAACATCGTAAACGGGCCTCGAGTTCTGAAAGTGAAATATATGAATATCTAAGGCATACTTACTTGCTTGCTTGCTTGCTTGCTTGCTTGCTTGCTTACTTACTTACAATACTTACTTACTTACTTACTTACTTACTTACTTTTTTTTTTTTTTTTTTTTTTTTTTTTTATTTAATATTTTTTATTATTTTTAAATACAACATGTACATACAATACAAAACATGTATTATTAACTAACACACTGTGACTAAAGTCGCTATGAAATGATTGCACATGCACTCATTGTACTTGAAAATAAGTTTTTAGAGAAAGAGAAGACAAAAAGAATATAGAAAAGCATAGATGGTAAAGTACAATCAGGAAGAAGGAAGAGTATCGAAAAGTATAAAATATGTCCCCTTTTGTTCACATCCGCTTGAATTGAGTTTTTTTTTTTTTATATATATATTCGTTTACTTTTGTGTGGTTAGTGTGATTGAACCTTCACTACTATGCCCAAAAAAACATACCTATGTTTGAAAAACATCCCATTTAATGTTGTGTTGCTCAAGTTTGTCTTTTTTAGTAGCTATTAACTCTTCTAAATTTATCCTATATTTTAAGTGTTTATAAACGGTTCGAAAGCAATTTCCCGGTTTTCATATTTACATTTTTACAATAAAGTATTTGGCTAATATGAGTATAAAATTAAATTGTTGTGCCTTGTGTGTACTTTCATCTATTCCTAAAGAAATACTTTGGAAATTTACAGCGTAAGTAAAACCTTTTTCATTCAAATAGGTACGTAACTGTGACCACATATGTTGTACATGAGTACATTCCCAAAACAAATGTTTTATAGTTTCTACATACATAGAGCAAAAATCGCATAAACTACTATTAATTAGGTTACATCGAAAGAGTAAATTATTTGTTCCATTCATTCGCATAAGGTATTTATATTGAAAATTCCGCAATGTGGTAACTATAGTACAATTAAAGGTTGACATGCAAATATGTTTCCAGTTTAAGTTGGCTTCCGGAAATTCAGCTATCCATTTTTTTCAGACTTTTTTTTCTTCAGTGATTTTTTTTTCTGTTTGTATTGTATAAAGTAATTTATTAACGTATTTGCTTTTTTGTACCCTTGATTTCAGTGTTTCAGACAGTTGTATTATGTTTATTTGTTCTGTTTTTATTGTTTCTTTCCATATTGGATTTATACTATTTTAATATACATTGATATTTCATAAAATCATCATTTCTTATGCTGAAATAACTCTACAATATCACCGAATGTCAGAAAAGTTTTTGTTCTATAATCGTATAATTGTTCGATGTACTTGATACCCTTCCCTTATCAAACCAGTGTCTATGAAACAAAGTTTTATTTTGATGTTTTATATTAGAGTTGTTCCAAATTATTTCTTTTGATACTGTATCTGTTTGAGAAGAATAGTTTATACTTGCCCAAGATTTCAAAACATTGTTCAGGAATTTATTTTTCACTATGTTTTGTATGTCTTCCGGTTTCAAGTTACATTCGAAAATAAAAGTCCCGCCATATTTTTCAAGTATTTTTTCGTAAATTGCTTTCCATTTCCCTATGTTAGTAGTATCGCATATTCTTTTTACCCATGAAGCTCTTATTGAAGTAATAAAACTATCGATGTCTAACATTTTTAGTCCCCCTTTTTCGTAAGCTTGAATCATTGTATTTCTTTTTACTTTATCAGGCTTGTTATCCCATAAAAATTGAAATAACTTGGTTCTTACACGTTTATCATATGTTCTGGTGGATCATGTAAAACTGTCAATGGGTATATTAATTTTGGGGCAGCAAATGTTTTTATTACCGTGATTTTTTCGAGTAAGCTGAGCTTTCTGTGTTTCCATTTGTCTAGGCACTGTTCAAATTCTAAGATTTTGGTAAAAAAATTATGGTCATCGGGTATTAATATTATCATTTAGGAATGTGATGCCTAATGTTTTCGCGCTGTGTGAGGTCCAAGTAAATTGTTTGTTGGGGCAAAATGTGGTTTCTGTATGTTTAAGAGCACCTATTCTCATTACTGTTGATTTTTTAATGTTAAGTTTTAGGCCAGAAATCATACTGAATTCGTCTATTATGTATATTAACTTTTCGAAGGATTTTTGAGAGCCGTCTGTCATAAAGGTTGCAATCGTCAGCAAACATTGTGTTCTTTAGTTCTACATCATACATTTTGACTCCGGTTATATCTGCTTCATTTATGATAGATTGTGATAATATTTCAATGGACATAATAAAAAGATACGGTGATAACGGACAGCCCTGACGCACACCTCTTTGTATTGAAAATAATTCTGATAAGTATCCATTATTTGTTACACAACTTTTTGCATCAGAGTAAAATAGTTTGATCCAATTAAGTATATCATTACCAAAATTAAAATAGTCCAATGTTTTCAAAAGGTATGTATGTTCAACAGTATCAAATGCTTTTTCGAAGTCTGCGAAAAAAGAGACCTGGGGCATCATTTTCGTTAAGATGATCAATTGCTTCGTAAAGAGTTCTAATGTTTTCTCCAATATATCTTCCCTTAAGAAATCCAGTTTGTGAATAATCATTATTGATGGTAGAACTTTTTTAATTCTATTTGCAATCGTCTTAGATGCTATTTTATAACTACATTAAGCAATGATATGGGTCTCCAATTTGTTAATATTGATAAGTCGCCCTTTTTCGGTAGTAATGTTATTATTCCTTGTTTATTTTTGCATTTCGCTTAGCGACCCGTTTGTTAATGAATAGTTGAAAGATTCTATATAATACTTTTTTATATCATTCCAGAATATTTTAAAAAATTCTACTGTTAGTCCATCGGAGCCTGGGCTTTTATTATTATTCATTTCTTTTAGAGCAGTGCTACATTCATATTCGGAAAGATTACCTTCGCATAGCTGTTTGTTTTCTTCAGATAATTTATTCTGATCGTTGTTTGTAAAAAAATTGTGATTACTATTCTGAACATCTTTTTTGCTATATAGCTTTTTATAGTATTCGTTTTGCTCGTGTAATATATCTTCATTTTTCGTGACATTTTTTCCATTTACATTTAATTCGGACTATAGTTTTGTTCTCTGCTCGTTTCCTTTCTAAATTTGCAAAATATTTTGTATTTTTTTCATTACCCTCTATATATTCTGCTTTTGATCGTATGATACTTCCTCTACTTTCTTTTCATGGATGTCCTCTAGACTTTGTTTTTTAGATTGTAATTCTAATAAAGTGGTGTCCGATATATTGTTTGCGTATTCTGTTTCCAGTTGATCTATTTCTTCTATGAGTTTTCTTTCTAACTTTAAATTTATTTTATTTTCTTTCGATGCAAATTTTATTGTTTCATTTCTTATCGTTCCTTTTATAATTTCCCACAATGTGTTAGGATTTGCGTCATTGTTAATATCGGCAATAGCTGTTATGTTATCTCTAATTAGTTGTTGGTAATCCGGTTTTAATAGCAGACTAGTATTTATTTTAAAGTAGCCAGGTCCCCGTTCATTACAATGCGTTAGTAATTTTATATATATAATCGAATGGTCTGATTTAATTCCTGTAGTGATTTTGCTTTTTGTTATTCTATTCATTATATTCTCCGATATTAGAATAAAGTCCAATCGACAGAATATTGGTGGTTTAGTATTAGAGTGCCATGTGAATTTTTTAGTATTAGGGTTAAGTATTCTCCAGATATCATGTAGATTAAATTTGTTCATAATCGACACTATTTTTTCTCTTGTTTTTTTGTTAGCATCATGTCTACCATTTTCTTATCAAGGTCGGGATCTAAAATAATATTGAAGTCCCCCCCCTTACTTACTTACTTACTTACTTACTTACTTACTTACTTACTTACTTACTTACTTACTTACTTACTTACTTACTTACTTACTTACTTACTTACTTACTTACTTACTTACTTACTTACTTACTTACTTACTTACTTACTTACTTACTTACTTAATTACTTACTTACTTACTTACTTACTTACTTACTTACTTACTTACTTACTTACTTACTTACTTACTTACTTACTTACTTACTTACTTACTTACTTACTTACTTACTTACTTACTTACTTACTTACTTACTTACTTACTTACTTACTTACTTACTTACTTACTTACTTACTTACTTACTTACTTACTTACTTACAATCTTGCTTTAATTTAATATTAACAAAAAATAATAATTTTGCCGTAAATTTTGACAGGTTTCGTGAAACAGACAGTAGTTTCTCTTTTGATATCAAGGCTAGTAAACGCGTAGATTTTCCGATGCTTGCCGAGCCGAGCCTGATGAACTTGATATCAAAGGAGACACGAGTGTGGTATTCTCTATGTTCTTCATTAATCTACAATGACCAGAGATGACGTCGTTATCTATGGACAGAACGCGGACTTGTTTACTTTTCGTCATTATAATGGCATCATTGGGTATCGTCACGTGACGTCATCTAACCAAAGGAACGTCAGATTTCATTGCATGTTTGTATCAGGTCCATGTCTGATATAATAATATGTTATCAGTCAGTACGTATTCTGTCATTTTGGTGGATTTCGTTCGTTTTCGGTAATTTACAGTAATTTACTAATGCTCAATCATTACACACGACATAATTCGTCAGTTATCTACACATTCACCGTTCCGAACTTTCGGGCCCCTTTCTTACTGGTAAAATACCGAATATTCGTACTTATACGTGTAACTTGCGGGAGGTGACGTAAATTGTATGTTGGTAACAATGCACCCAAACCACCAGAGATACCGAAATAACCCATAAAACACAGAAATATGAACCGTTCTTCAAGAACCTGTGATCTATGTAGGCGGGTAGACATGGTTGGCAATGTAAAGTATTTATGCCAGATGTAACTTTGAGGGGGGATAGGGAATAGGCACGTTATACTTACACCAGGAGGTTACAAGGTACAACAATATGACTGGAATGTGTAATATATGTAGGTGGGTAGACATGGTTGGCAATGTAACGATTTTATGTCAGCTATAACTTTGAAGAGGGCGTGGCGGGGGGGGGAGGGGGAGGGGCACGTCATAACTTTACACCAGCAGGGGTTACAAGGTACAACAATATGACTGGAATTTTGTAATCTATGCAGGGGGTGGGTAGACATGGTTGGCAATGTAATGATTTTTATGTCAGGTAATAACTTTGAAGGGGTCGTAGGGCGGCGTGGGGTGGGGAGTGGGGCAACGTCATACTTACACCAGCAGGTTACAAGGTACAACAATATGACTGGAATTTGTAATATATGTAGGTGGGTAGACATGGTTGGCAATGTAATGTTTTTATGTCAGATATAACTTCGACGGGGGCGTGGCGGGGTGGGGGGGGGGGAAGGTTGGGAGGCACGTCATACTTACACCAGCAGGTTACAAGGTACAACAATATGACTGAAATTTGTATTCTATGTAGGTGTGTAGACATGGTTGACAATGTAACGTAAAGGGGCGTGGGGTGTTGTGGGTGGAGACAAGAGAGGCACGTCATACTTACACCAGTACCAATATTCCGTCGGTGTCGAAGGTGCTGGAGGCGGCACACTGCCACTCGCTGACCGTCATGCCGGACACGGTGAATGACCATCCGTCCATGTCGGTCGTCGTGAACACAATGGTCCCTTTTCTGCTGTCCGTCCACGTGCTGGAGGCCAGATCCGCCGGTAGATCCGCGCCATCTGGTGGTGACACGTGACCATTAAAGAGAGCAATGGATTAAGGGGCTTAGCTGCCTTTTTCCGCTGCACCCTTCAACTATACGCGCAGGTAATTGGTTGAAACACATTTGAGACACGCCATGTAATTGTGTACCTTCGGACATCTGCGTAATTTCATGAAATACGTTTACAAAATTTACAATATTTTCCGCAAATGGCATCAAAAGTTGACAAAATATTCAGAGTATATGCGAATGACTATTTATGAACAATATTGTAAATTTGTAAACGTATTTAATGAAATTACGCATAATTCCGGAGGTACAAAATCACATGGCGTGTCTCATTTGGTTTGTACATCACGCCTGGGGAACTATGTTACAACGAGGCCGCCGTGGCACTGAAAAACATCACGTCGTGGAGTCGATAAACATTGCGATTATCACGCCGTTTTGACGAGAAAGAAAAAACCGTGTGGGACAGCAATCTACATGGCTGACATGTTAATGTCCAGACGATGGTATAAGAGTTTCCTCATTCGAAACGATTAGATTACATATGTATTGATGTAGCGATAACGTATTGATGATAATAACGAAAGCGAGAAATTACTGGATACTGGACGCTAGTCCAGTGACAGTTATTGTCGCTGAAGACCCGCCGGGAAAACACGCTGAGGTAGGGGGCATTTGGGCAGGTTTTTTTACGGAAAACTCAACACATAACTTTTCATGAAATTTCCACCATAATTCCACACTTTGGTGCTCTACGTGTTGACATGCACAGCTAAGGGGAACAAATGTTAGAAAATCGTGTTTTCGGACAATTTGTGCCCGATTTTTGATGATGGGAACAGCCATTATGGTCGATAAATGTAACAGCAAACCACCTCACCATTTGTGTGTACGCAGTAAAAAATAGTTCCACATTTGATAAAAAGATTTCTCAGCTACAGACTCTGTAATTGTACAAACTAATACAAATAATACACAGGATTGATGAATAAAACCAATATTAATTAATTTAGATCAAGCTTTATCTACTTTTCTCAAAACGCGCTCATGGGCAATAATTTACGTCTGCTTGTAATTTGGAAAGATTCTGCGTCTTCTTCTCCGATCGGTAGGTGTTAAAACTGTTTAAATCGGTACATCCCAAGACATTACTAGTCTCACAAAACGTTAGAATGATCATACTATAGCCATATCATCTCCAGGAACATGGTACAAGTACTGGTTCATGCGCAGGTCCCGAGAATTGCAGTAAAGTGTTTGAATTGTGTTACCCCACCCACTTCGTTGACCTACGAGGGCATTTGGGCAGGTTTTATTACGGAAAACTCAACACATAACTTTTCATGAAATTTCCACCATAATTCCACACTTTGGTGCTCTACGTGTTGACATGCACAGCTAAGGGGAACAAATGTTAGAAAATCGTGTTTTGGAACAATTTGTGCCCGATTTTGGATGGGAACAGCCATTATGGTCGATAAATGGAACAGCCAGGCACTTCACCATTTGTATGTTTGTATGTACGCAGTAAAAAATAGTTCCACATTTGATAAAAACAATTCTCAGCTACAGACTCTGTAATTGTACAAACTAATACAAATAATACACAGGATTGATAAATAAAACCAATATTAATTAATTTAGATCAAGCTTTATCTACTTTTCTCAAAACGCGCTCATGCGCAATAATTTACGTCTGCTTGTAATTTGGAAAGATTCGGCGTCTTCTTCTCCGATCGGTAGGTGTTAAAACTGTTTAAATCGGTACATCACAAGACATTACTAGTCTCACAAAACGTTAGAAAGATCATACTATAGCCATATCATCTCCAGGAACATGGTACAAGTACTGGTTCATACGCAGGTCCCGAGAATTGCAGTAAAGTGTGTCACTTTTGTTACCCTACCCACTTCATTGACGTTCGTAATCTGAAACCACCGAGTGCTGACAAAGATAACACAGGGATGCGACATGTAAATAGGTTTGTTGTGTGGCAGTTAACTTTGTTGCTCATTGTATGTATTTGTTTTGGTAGATATTTGGGATTCTCTTTTGTCTGAAAACAAAGTGTGTCTCTAGACGGAAAGTTGCAAAAAATGTCTGCAAAATTTTCGTCATATCTGTTGTGGTTTCGGATTAAGGGACGAACTGACTCCCCAGTATGTAGTGACGGTATTGTCGACAAAATCTAACGACCGCCAATAACTCTCTTCGCGTTACACAGTATCTACGCTGTTCTGGGGTAAGCGCATAACTCCCATATGCAATAACCCTTTCCGCTCCATCCTGTAGTGGTATCAGTTCTGCACCGACAGCTAATGGCGATCGTCGGCAGGGTTCACCCAATAAATGCGATGATTTAATCTGGAGTTTTCTCGCCAAAAAAAATCCGGGAATTTCGACTGAGAAAACTTTTAGTGGGCACTTTATTTGGGTGAATCATTTACTTATAGCAGAGGGAATGGCTAATAATACCAATGCCGATGCCTTATCGATACTGATAACTAACGAGACCCCGTGTAGCACCTTCACGCTGAACGTGAGGCCGGAGGAACTACCGTGCGGAGGGTGCACATATTGCACGCGGGCATACGACAATTGGGGAACATTTACTAGAGAAGTAGGTGAAGCAGTACCATTGGTGTCTATGGTCGATAGAGGCATAGTGGAGATTGATCTGCAAGGGAGAGGAAAAAGCATAGGATTAAAGGACACGTTTAGGACAAGAGATTCAACTGGGGTTGACCACAAAATTTCAGCACAGAGCGGACCCGCTATGCAGGGAGTGTCCTGCCGGAATCAGTCGGGGACTTCTAGTGTGCACCTGGAAGTTCACCCAAATAGAGATACTGATGAACAGGGATCCATGCTAGTGGGTGAAGAAGCCCCAGAATCTGAACCTACTGAGAACAGGGTGACCTCCCGGATTGGTCATACAGAGAAACGGTCAAATGAGATCAGATCAGAGAAAGGGGTACCATTAGGGTACCCAGGGAAAAGGTCGCAAGTAGTCAGACCAGAGAAAGGTTTACCATTAGGGTGCCCATAGGGAATGGCGCCAATAGAGCGACCAACAGGGTCCAAAAGATGGATGCAGACGGTGCGTCAGAAGGAGACGTCTGGACCGACGACAACTGTCCATCCAGGAGGACTATGCGGGCTACAGAAGAGCCCGGAGGGACAACATGGGCAAAAGTGCCCAGATGGCGGATACAATCTCCCGAAATTAGATACACCTTTGGTAATGCCATGGGAAGAGGGAGGCTGCATAATGGAAGGGATACCCGTAGTACACATTGATCTAATGATACGGGAGGGACAACTGACCATCCTGAAGTGTGGGGAAGAGGCGCGAATAAACGCAATTGAGATACAGGCAGACGTACCTTCATGCTGGGGATTCACAATAGGGGAAATACAAGAGGAACAGGAGAAGGACGAAAGCCTAAAATGGATTATTAGTTGGCTCGGAGACGAAACAGTGCCGAGCACCAATCAACTGTTTGCAGCCAGTCCAGCAGTAAAATATTACTGGCTGAACAAAGACAGATTTCAATTAAAGGACGGAATATTGCATATACTACCGAAAGATTCAGAAGACCGTTTGTTGGTAGTACCTACCTCATTAAGGGAGCGCGTTCTAGAACATGATATACCCCTGGCTGGCCACCAAGGGATAGCGCGAACCAAAGCCCGAGTGATGGAGATTTTTTTCTGGTACGGTCTATCTGATTTTGTTCAATATTATGTCTCTACGTGTTCGACATGTAGTAAGAACAAGAAATCGAATAGGTACGGGAAATTCCCAATGACTGAGTTCCACGCAGGGGCGCCGATGGAGCGCGTGCATATCGACTTTGTTGGTCCATTACCGAAGACACCTCGGGGGAATGAGCACATTCTAATGATGGTGGATCAATTCACCAAATGGGTAGAGTGCATTCCCCTGCCATCCCAGGTAGCAGAAGTGACCGCGAGAGCAGCGTTCAATGAATTCTTCTCGCGATTCGGTCTACCGTTTCAGTTACACTCGGATCAGGGTAGGAATTTTGAAAGCAAATTGTTCGCGGCAGTGTGTAAGGCTCTACACATACACAAAACGCGTACGACCCGTATCGACCATCAGCCAATGGTCAAGTCGAACGATACAATCGAACATTGATGGATGCAGTCCGATGTTTCATTGGAAAATCGCAAAACCAGTGGGATGTAGAGCTTCCACAAATCGCGGGCGCGCTTCGGGCATCAGTGAACCGTTTCAAACGGGTTTCACTGCAAATAGGATGATGTTGGGCCGAGAAGTGAACATGCCAGCCCATTTGTTGTTCCCACCAGGACGAGGTGGGGGCGAATGCGAAGATGTCGACCCCGAGAGCTACGCCGCGAAGCTGGTACACAACCTTCATCGCGCGCACGATACTGCCCGAACAACATTGAAAACGTCCCTGAAACGGATGAAGAGGAACTATGACCTCAGAGTCCTGCAGAAGGCGTACGAAGAGGGCGACATCGTACACTTGCTGGACACTGCGGTCATCAAGGGGAAGTCGAAAAAGCTGAGTCAGCCGTGGAAAGGACCAGGGATCATCACCAAGAAGATCTCCGCGTGCATCTACAGAGTAAAGCTAAACAACTCTGTGTTCACGACAAACCACGATAGGTTAAAACCCTGTAGGAATCGGGTTTTACCGAAGTGGATTAAGGACTGGCAAGCGGGAGATCGAGAAGAGGCGGTGGGGGAGACGGACGATACGCTTTATTGCAACTGTCGGAAACCATGGGAAGGGAGATTTATGATCATGTGTGATCACTGCAACGAATGGTTTAATGGATCCTGTGTCAATGTCACGGCATCAGATGCGCTCAACATCGACAAAAATAAATGCCCAGGGTTTACGCAGACAAAACAGTAGGCGTGTTTAGGTTTTCTTTAATTCTGATAGTTCGACTGTAAATTAATTGAGAACCGACCGTAGGGATAACATGAGAATTTAATTTGAACGGGCATACCGGCTCTATCCGTTTGTAACTTTGTGTCGTCATGAATATCATAGTTCGACTGTGATATACTTGTAAATATGCCCGTTCATTTCCACAGCATGCCAGACGCAGTTGACAGAGTGTGCGAGAAGACACGGGCCCAGAAGCTGCTGCCCATCAAGGGACTGGTGTGGGACATCATGATGTGCCACCAAAGGAAAGCGACATAGCAGCTGGCCACGCTCCAAGGACAGGCGGAACTCGCCCGACGCCAAGGAAACACCGCCTGGCTGAGGACCGCGGCTCGATCAGCTGAGGACTACCAGTTCGCCAGCCCCTCCTGGATTGACCAGCACCTGTGCCCTCTGAAGCGAAAGGACCCGAAGATGGTGGAGTCTACCGCGTGTTTCGTTGACATCCGTAAGAAGACGGATCCCACCCTCACCATTATCCGGCACAACGCCCAGGACCAGTCCACCATACTGGAAGAGGTATCACAGCTGCTGGAAACACGCGGAGATGAGGAATTGGACTACGAGGACGACCTTGACTTGGACGACGAGCAGCCGTCTCAGCCCTTGGAACCAGTCGTCATCCCATCCTTACCACCACCTCCAGCCCTAGCCAGACAGGACGAGAAACCACCTTCTCCATCCAACCCACCGCCTGTCGAGAACGCAGATGAGCCCTCCTCTAGCCGTGGGTGGAGACTGAAGTCGTCCGTCATCGTAGTGGGAGTCCAGGGAGCAGAAAGGCCACGACCACACGGGACTACCGCAAGAGACCAGCCGCACCCTCACGGACGTCGATAACGAGGACCATTCATCAGGAGCTTCGACCCTGTTCGACAGGGCCTCTACCGAAGAGACTGAGGATGGCGCATGGAAGGAGGGCGAACGGGTGTCCGATCGAGTGGTGTCCGGCCGTGGAGACGTACAACTATCCGAAGGGCCACATGTATGCCTCTCACATCCAGTTGGATCTCCACGTCCAGGTGACCGGTCCGGTAGCCGCCCGAGCGAGGAAGCAGGCCCTCGAGCACATCGCGGCAGCCTGGGGGGAACTACATCTCCAGGGATTCCTTCAGATGCTAAACGGCACCGACTGGCTCCACACCATCGAGAAATGGCGGACACCCACGCAAATGCGGACAGTCGTCGAGGAACTGGATGCCCTCGTAAAATGCCAAGGATGTCGGGAGGCCATTGTCGAGACCGAGCATGCTGCTGCATTGGCAAGTCCTTGAGGAGCTTCTACTCCGACTCACTCCCCAGCAGTATGCCACGCTTCAACAACATTTCAACCCGACATCCGAGGACGTCCAGCATAGGATGCCGCCAGCGACAGAGGTCCCTCCGACCGTCTCATTCTCTGGTTGTTCGACAACCGACAGCGAAGATGAAGACCCTGCGAACTGGGCGGTCGTCGATGAGCTGGATGGTCCTCCGGAGGCGTTCGACAGCCATTTCCATCTGGATCGTCTACGAGCAGCCCTGGGCGTGAGGAACGCCACACTGGATTACCTCCACTCGCTACTCCAACCGGATGAGAGCTATGCCGTCCACGTCGTCGGGGCTGTCGCAAACTTCTGTGATCCGAGCACGTACCCAGATACGAGAGCTGTCAGTAACCTCCGGAACCAGGGAATCCGGACCGCCGTTGGGATCCACCCGGAGCATGCGCACCACACCACCGCTACTGCCATGAGGGATCTCGTGAACCTCGTCGCCAACCCGGAAGTCGTGGGAGTGGGGGCAGTTGGCATCGACCACTCTGTCTCCACGGATGAATGGCCCAGGCAGTATGACCTCCTCCACGACTGTCTGCAGTGCTGTGCGCCCGCGCCACACCTTGGTGTTGCACTGTCGGGGAATGCAGGGGAAGGGCAGCGACGAGGCCTACTCCACATTGCTATACCATTGTGTGGGGTCGTACCACCAGCGCAGACCATCCACCTACACTGCTTCTCCGGAACGTCGCGGACGATCGAGCGTTGGACCAAGAAGTTCCCAAATGTGCACTTTGGATTCAGCGCCATGGTTCGACTCTTCGAACCGACGCAGAAGTCAGCACTACGCGCCCTGGACCGCCGCCAGATCCTTCTGGAAACCGACGCGCCATACTTCGCGATTCGTGGGTACAACCAGTCGGCGCCCAACTTCCTGAAGATGGTAGCGGAGATGGTGGCCCAGATACGGGGGGAGTCTACGGAAGACGTCCTGCAGGCGGCAGTTGAGACCGGGCTCCGGGTGTATGGCGAATGAGACAAAGCGAGGAAGCAGAAAGAGATAATTTCACCCACTGACTTGATATGTGCGTTCGACGCCAATCATTTCCAGTGAGAGAACAGAGAAAATTAAAGTCTTGTCCCTTTACCATTTCCCCAAAGAACAAGTGTGTTCTTCCCACAAAAACCATGTCAAGAGTATTCCACACCAACATGATAAGTGCGTTCAACGCGTATCATCTCCAGAGTGTTAAAGAGTTGTCCCATTTTCCCACCCTAACCGCATGGGGGGGGGGGTGGGGGGGGTAATCGTCATCCGACCCATTTATTTTTCTTTATTTACAGTAGTTTTTCCATTTTCAAGTCATTCTTAGTTTTATAGGGGACGAGTACTGCGTTCGACGCAAGGGGGGCCAATATATATAATGTACAGAGTTTGGGCTACATGCCCTGTGTCTATAATGAGTTTCGAGCAGACCACTGCGTTCCACGCAACGGTTCCTTTTTTAGTTAGACCTTTTTTTATATTTTCCTATGTAATATAGGTGAGCTACAAGACGTTCTACGTCTGTGGTGAACCTAGTATTTGTTTGGGAGGGATAATATCCTAGTTGCCACACCCCGATATCTATTATTCAGGGTTGTTCTCAGAGTTTTGGACGGGTTACGCAAAATGCATCCCCAATCCCACTCTTTTCAGATAAAGTGGGGGGGGGGAGTGTTGTGGTTTCGGATTAAGGGACGAACTGACCCGGGGGCGTTCAGCATTAATTGTTGGCATCCCGTACAAAGTGCCAATAAGTCTTAGAAAACCGGTCTGGATTAATACCGGAAGGGGGGAGAACAAAGGATTCTTCCCGCCAGAGAGAGATCCGCCAGCATCCTGAGTAAAGAGAAAACATATAGTTAATGAAGCTTGCAGAAATCCGCCAAGATCGACCGCAGATTAACACATCCAATAGAGGTATTTAGCCATTCCACCATTTAGGCCTTTATAAACAAAATTGAACGCTATATATCATTGGCAGTAACCAGTAGTCGGACTGTACCAATAGCCGGACAAAAATGATTAAACTTCTCAGTGGAAGTCTTTGTCAATAATATCCTATTTATAACTGATTTTTTCTAATTTCTCCTCGAAAGTATATTCTGTGACCACCATTTGAACCGTCTCGTTGAGAATAGCGTGTAATAAAATTGATCGTCCGTCCTTTCAGAAGAATAGTATGTAACCGATGTAACCGTATGTAACCAAAGACATATAGCGTGTAACCCAAAATAAAAGGCATTAAATATAAAAAAATCAGATTGATTGTCCATCATTTCAGAAGAATAGTATGTAACTGATGTAACCGTATGTAACCAAAGACATATAGCGTGTAACCAAAATAAAAGGCATTTAAATTAAATAAAAAATAAAAAAAATCAGATTGATCGTCCATCCTTTCAGACGAATAGTATGTAAAACTCTTATGTAACAAAAGCAACATATAGCGGTGTTAACCCAATAAAATGAAAGGCATTAAATATAAAAAGTTCAAATTGATCGTTCCGTCCATTTCAGGGAATGAATAGGTATGTAACCGTAATGTAATCCCCAAAGACGAAAGAGAGCGTTGTAACCCAAAAATGAAAGGAATTAAACATAACAAAACTCAGATTGAATCGTCCGTCCTTTCAGAAGAATAGTATGTAACCGTATGTAACCAAAGACATTATAGCGGTGTAACCCAAAATGAAAGGCATTAAATATGAAAAAAATCAGATTGATCGTTCATCCTTTCAGAAGAATAGTATGTAACCGTATGTAACCAAAGACATATAGCGTGTAACCCAAAATGAAAGGCATTAAATACAAAAAAATCAAATTGATCGTCCATCCTTTCAGAAGAATAGTATGTAACCGTATGTAACCAAAGACATATAGCGTGTAACCGTGTAACCCAAAATGAAAGGCATTAAATATAAAAAAATCAAATTGACGTCGTCCTTTCAGAAGAATGTATGTAACCGATGTAACCAAAGACATAGTGTCAACCGTGTAACCCAAAATGGAAAGGCATTAAATATAAAAAAATCAGATCGATCGTCCATCCTTTCAGATGAATAGTAGTAACCGATGAAACCGTATGTAACCAAAGACTATACGTGTAACCGGTAACCCAAAATGAAAGGCATTTAAATGTATCAAATTCATCGTCCTCCTCAGAAGAATATTTGTAACCGTATGTAACCAAAGACATATAGCGTGTAACCGTGTAAAATACATAAAAAAAAATCAAAATGAGAAGAATTAGTATAAAAACCGATCCACTATCGTCCGTCCTCAGAAGATCGTGATGTAACGATGTAACAAAGAACCAAAGACATAGCTGTAACCTGTAACCCAAAATGAAAGGCTTAAATATAATCAAAAAGATCGATCGTCCTTTCCTCAGAGAATAGTATGTAACCGATGTAACCGTGATGTAACCAAAGACATATAGTGTACCGTGTAACCCAAAATGAAAGGCATTAAATGGTATCATTCGATCGTCCGTCCTTTCAGAATGAATAGAATGTAACCGTAACCATGTAACCAAAGACATATACGTGTAACCTGTAACCCAAATAAAAGGCATTAAATATAAAAAAATCAAATTGATCGTCCGTCGTTTCAGAAGAATATATAAGTGTAACCGTATGTAACCAAAGACATATAGGCGTAACCGTGTAACCCAAAATGAAAAGGCATTAAAAAAACATATAAAGAAAAATCCAAATTTAAAAATCGGCCGTCCTCAAGAATAGTATGTAACCGTATGTAACCAAGAAAAGAGCATGTAAACCGTCTAAAACCATGAAAGCAATTAAATTTAAAAAAATCAGAAATGATCACGTTCCTTTCAGAAGATAAGTAAGTAACCGATGTAACCGTAAAATGTAAAAAACAAAGACAGAGCGTGTAACCAAAATGAAGGCTAAAATAAAAATAAACATTAAAATCAGATTGATCGTCCGTCCTTTCAGAAGAATGTAGTATGTAACCGATGTAACCTTATGTAATCGAAGACAATATAGCGTGTAACCCAAAATGAAATGCATTAAAGTACTAAAAAAAAATCAGATTTGATCGTCCATCCTTTCAGAAGAATAGTATGTAACCGATGTAACCGTATGTAACCAAAGACATATAGCGTGTAACCGTGTAACCCAAAATGAAAGGCATAAATATAAAAAAAATCAGATTGATCGTCCGTCTTTTCAGAAGAATAGTATGTAACCGATGTAACCAAAGACATATAGCGTGTAACCGTGTAACCCAAAATGAAAGGCATTAAATATAAAAAAAAATCAGATTGATTCGTCCATCCTTTCAGAAGAATAGTATGTAACCGATGTAACCGTATGTAAACCAAAGACATATACGTGTAACCGTGGTAACCCAAAATGAAAGGCATTAAATATAAAAAAATCAGATTGATCGTCCATCCTTTCAGAAAGAATAGTATGTAACCGATGTAACCGTATGTAACCAAAGACATATAGCGTGTAACGTTGTAACCCAAAATGGGAAGGCATTAAAATAAATTAAAAAATCAAAATTGATCGTCCGTCCTTTCAGAAGAATAGTTAAGTAACCCGTAAAATGTAACCAAAGACAGAAATAGCGTGTAACCGTGTACCCAAAATGAAAGGCATTAAACATTATAAAATCAAATTGATCGGCCGTCCTTTCAGAAGAAATAGTATGTAAACCGTATGTAACCAAAGACAAAGAGCTTGTAACCGTGTACCAAAAATGAAAGGCATTAAATTTAAAAAAAAAAAAAAAATCCAGATTGATCGTCCGTTCTTTCAGAAGAATAGTATGTAACCGATGTAACCGTATGTAACCAAAGACATATAGCGTGTAACCCAAAATGAAAGGCATTAAATATAAAAAATCAGATTGATCGTCCGTCCTTTCAGAAGAATAGTATGTAACCGATGTAACCTTATGTAACGAAAGACATATAGCGTGTAACCCAAAATGAAATGCATTAAATATAAAAAAATCAGATTGATCGTCCATCCTTTCAGAAGAATAGTATGTAACCGATGTAACCGTATGTAACCAAAGACATATAGCGTGTAACCGTGTAACCCAAAATGAAAGGCATTAAATATAAAAAAATCAGATTGATCGTCCGTCTTTTCAGAAGAATAGTATGTAACCGATGTAACCAAAGACATATAGCGTGTAACCGTGTAACCCAAAATGAAAGGCATGAAATATAAAAAAATCAGATTGATCGTCCATCCTTTCAGAAGAATAGTATGTAACCGATGTAACCGTATGTAACCAAAGACATATAGCGTGTAACCGTGTAACCCAAAATGAAAGGCATTAAATACAAAAAAAATCAGATTGATCGTCCATCCTTTCAGAAGAATAGTATGTAACCGATGTAACCGTATGTAACCAAAGACATATAGCGTGTAACCCCCTGTAAACCCAAAATGAAAGGCATTCAATATAAAAAATCAAATTGATCGTCCGTCCTTTCAGAAGAATAGTATGTAACCGTATGTAACCAAAGACATATAGCGTGTAACCGTGTAACCCAAAATGAAAGGCATTACATATAGAAAATCAAATTGATCGGCCGTCCTTTCAGAAGAATAGTATGTAACCGTATGTAACCAAAGACAAAGAGCTTGTAACCGTGTAACCCAAAAATGAAAGGCATTAAATATAAAAAAAATCAGATTGATCGTCCGTCCTTTCAGAAGAATAGTATGTAACCGATGTAACCGTATGTAACCAAAGACATATAGCGTGTAACCCAAAAGGAAAGGCATTAAATATAAAAAATCAGATTGATCGTCCGTCCTTTCAGAATAATAGTATGTAACCGATGTAACCGTATGTAACCAAAGACATATAGCGTGTAACCGTGTAACCCAAAATGAAAGGCATTAAATATGAAAAATCAAATTGATCGTCCTTTCAGAAGAATAGTATGTAAACGATGTAACCGTATGTAACCAAAGACATATAGCGTAGTACCGTGTTAAATCCCAAAATGAAAGGCATTAAATATAAAAAAATCAGATTGATCGTCCGTCCTTTTAGAAGAATAGTATGTAACCGATGTAACCGTATGTAACCAAAGACATATAGCGTGTAACCGTGTAACCGAAAAATGAAAGGCATTCAATATAAAAAAATCAGATTGATCGTCCGTCCTTTTAGAAGAATAGTATGTAACCGATGTAACCGTATGTAATCAAAGACATATAGCGTGTAACCGTGTAACCGAAAAATGAAAGGCATTAAATATATAAAAAATCAGATTCATCGTCCATACTTTCAGAAGAATAGTATGTAACCGATGTAACCGTATGTAACCAAAGACAAAGAGCATGTAACTGTGTAACCAAAAAATGAAAGGCATTAAATATAAAAAAATCAGATTCATCGTCCGTCCTTTCAGAAGAATATTATGTAACCGATGTAACCGTATGTAACCAAAGACATATAGCGTGTAACCGTGTAATACAAAAATGAAAGGCATATACAATATTCTTTGCCCATCTCTGCAGAGCATGCTTTAGTATTGGTTAATAACATTGAGACAAGACATGTAACCTATGTAACCAATGTAACCAATGCTATATAGTGGTTGCAAATGGACATCTATGTGCACAGGTGCGGATTTTGGGACCTATCTATTAAAATATGTATGTAAATTATATAGGGTAAAGTGTTGATACTAAATTTATACATTACATGCTTTAAATGCATTAATTTAACAACTTTGTTTTCGGCGAGTTTTCATCGAGTGTGAAATACCGGAGTCAAGCCAGCGATAGATAACATTCCGATAGATAGGCTCTTTCTGTCTTTCTGGCAAATTCCGGTTTAAGTGGCTCAGCAACTGAAAGGAATTCTGCATAAATTGTGTATTACACTGCAGCTCCACGAGAGACCCGCGTTATACATGTACAGAAGCTTTATACAATTTAACATAGTATTGAATTGAATAATGTTGTGTTTATCGGTTTGGTCAGGCCTTGTAGTGCAGCCCACGCGGCTAGCATACTGGTATTCATACTAGTGACCTGGGTTCGAGTCCCAGTGGGGCCCATTCTGATTAAACGAGCATTGTTATTTTCAATACTACTGGTAAACATATTGTAGGGTGTTTTTTTTTGCATCTGCCTGTTTATTGTCTTAGTCCGTTTTTCACTGAATGCAACAACTATAGCTTGTACCACAATAACGTACTGCATGTGTGTACATAAGAAACTGATGTATATAATTTGAGATACCTGTGATCTATAATACCTATGTTTTATGCATAATTGACAAAATATCGCAAAAATGAGCAACTGGTGATCAGTGAGAATCCCCATTGCAACCCCTTTAGGGGAATGTGAAGGCATGAACCCATGTCTATGTTGTCCAGTATATATGTCTGAATAACACACACTTGAGTGGGGTACTTCTCCCTAAGAACGTGTACAAATAAGCCGTGTTTCAGATATCCCGACCGACCCTGTTTTTTGATGTGGTCGTAATTTTTTTCATTCATTTAAAAAAAATAAAGAAATAAATTGTTACTTCAATATTTTTTATGCAAAAAGTATTTTTAACTAGTTAGTCATTATTATGCACAAAGTGTGTTTTAAACCAATACTGTAAGTATAGCTAATATTAAAACAATATTTGTTAGTTTTCACTTATGTTTGCCTAGAAAAAATTGACAACCTACCGACCAAACCTTTGTTCAGCATGTAACCTGAAACACAGCTAATTTGTTTAGGCCTTATTAGTTAATACTGTCTGCTATTGTAAATTAGTGATCATTTTATTGTCGCGCCCGCTTAAATTTCGGAAAGCGCGATATAGCTTGCAAGTTGTTTCTTTTCTCTTCAGTATGGGTGAACTTGTAAACAGTTTTGGCGTTGTATTATTAAAACTGAATAGTGTAGATAATGTCTAGGTTTACTCCAGTGTAAGTGAATGGGATTGATCCATGATAATTCTCCGGCCAATCCGTTCGTTAGAAAATGATTTTCACACTAGTCCGTTTATTAAGCCGGCTAATCTGGAACTACATAAAGCTTGCAAATATTGCTGTAGAGTCTGTGGTGTTACATGTAACATGTTAAAACCACAGGCGATTCTAACGTGTCTTGGATGGTCAATTATTGTTTGTATATACATAAAACACATTTCTAAACAATGTACAAAACAATTCAAAAGTGCCAGGGTGTAAATATAATAATACTTAGAAAGGTACAAAACTCCCATTCGCCACCATTGTAACGAAAAGCCACACAATGTAGACAATTGGAACTCGCCTATAAAACGCATTCAGCGTGTCGTAACTGCTGTTTGGGGTGAATTTTCGACATAAAGTTTACAGTTACCAATACATTAACATAAATCTCAAAGATTGTGGTGTAAACTGTACTAAAAACGCGTCACTAACCTAAATCCACTTTTTAAAATCATACACCTTCGTTTCCTGATTAAAAATGAAGGTTAGCCGCCATCTTTGAAAATATCGAATCACATGACACGCATGGATTTGGTTGGCTAATGGAAATGACGTCAGTCTCCAGTAACCAACCAAACTACTGCGTGCACGTGATTGAAACATTTTCAAAGATGGCGGCTAATAGTCATTGAGAATGCGGAAGTGAACGTGTATGATTTTAAAAAGCGAATTTAGGTTAGTGGGACGCGTTTTTAGTACAGTGTACACTCGAAATCTTTGAGATTTATGTTAATTTATTAGCAACCGTAAAATCTATGCCGAAAACCCATCTCAAGCAGCGGTTTCGACACGCTGTAATGCGTTGTATAGGCGAGTTCCAATTGTCTACATTGTGTGGCTTTTTGTTACAATGATGGCGAATGGGAGTTTTGTACCTTTCTAAGTATTATTATATTTACACCCGGGCACTTTTGAATTGTTTTGTACATTGTTTAGAAAGGTGTTTTATGTATATACAAGCAATAATTGACCATCCAAGACACGCTAGAATCGCCTGTGGTTAAAACGGTTAATACCGGTTAATACCGGTATGTGGCTATTGACCGTTATTCCCTTTGATGTCCAACAGATATGTTGGCAGTAATACACCCTTTGTCATCTGTTGTTTTGATTATTTCAAATATTTTCCACTAAAGCTTGTTACTCCAACATATTAGAATCACCTCATTGATTTCGCCAAATACAGTTCATGCTTTGCATGACATTTCATTTGAGTTTCGGATTTCTCGCTTTTCGCATTGTGCACTCCTTCAGGGTGAACATACAACTGGTATGTACTTTATATTTCGAAAAAAAGTGTATTTTAATTAAAAAATTGAGCCTATACTGGTTCCACATATAAAGTTGGATAACACACCACGCAGTGGCAATTATATTGTTGTGACATCAACCACCATCTGATTGCTTGCTATACACAAACGTATTTGCCCGGTAAATCCGCAGATATTTGAAAATAAGCATTATTTAAATGTGGCACCTGTATGTTACGGAGTGGAGTCGAGATGAAAATCTCAGTAACGAAGTAAATACGATATTTATTCGAACTTTTGTATCGATTTTAAACGCGTGTATTGGAAAATATAAGAATACCAATACCAATACCAATGAACCCGTCTTATTTTGGCAAAACACATCGCATATCTAAATCGACTAATTTGGTCAATTACATGTACATGCGAGTTTGACCTGTAGCCTATTTTAGCAACATTGCAAAGTATACTTTTCTAGCAAAGTATACTTTGGGGGAGAAATTTTCAATTTTAGGATAAATTTATTAAACTGAATTTATTACATTATCACAGCCATTTTGGCAAAGTATACTTTGGGGGAGAAATTTTCAATTTTAGAATAAATTTATTAATTTTTATTATACTGAATTTATTACATTATCACAGCCATTTTGGCTGTGATAACGTAATACATTCAGTATAATAATTCTGCATACTTTTAATCATCAAATATATGCAGTCGTTAGTTCTATATGAAATAATGCATTCGAGGAAAAATAAATGATTACTCCCTCAAAGTATACTTTGCTAGAAAAGTATACTTTGCAATGTTGCTGAAATAGACTACTGGTTCCATATTGTTCATCAGCAACATATTCCAACTATGAAGTTTGTCAGTTTTGAAACACGACATATTGGAATAACTATTAGTACACTACGTCGCAATCGAGACTTCTCGTTCATACTGGTTATATGCTCCTCGAAACTATACTTATTTGTATATGTAATGTCGGTCGTTAAATACTTACTATATATCATAATCTACTTTAAGTGTGTCAGAAGTCATAAAGCGGTTGTCGCACCTGACCTTTAAATTCATGATTTCTGTCATACAAAGAATGTAATACAATGCCAATAAATGTATCAGGCAAATAGAGAATAGTAGGTTAGTGCCGTGAAATGGACACAATATCTGGCAAGGCTTATGAAACGGGATGGGCGAGGCTCTGCGCCGCGTGCCGCGCCAGAAATTGTTCCCATTCACGGCAATAACCTACTATTTTATTTATCCCGTCAACACCTACAAATGGCTTTAAACAAATAACCCCAGTCATCGCACATATTCATACGCAGTGATTAGGTCGTATTGACAGGATATCAAAAATGTTTCACGACACCGTGTTTCACGGCACATACGCACTGTGTTGACGGGATAAGTTATACGTATATGCTCGTCGTGCATGTTTAAGACATACCTAAAGATTGAAACAATAAAATATAATCCTACAATACAGCTTGATGTGCGGGACCCCATCTTTAATACCTCCGGTCTTGAGATCACGTGACATACCTAAATTGTATGGACCGTCCGTATATGAGTCCGTCCTTCTGTCACAATAACGATCATCATAGGGACCAACATCGCGTAGGATTTTTTGCTTTAAAGGAACCGGCATGTATTTGACGTAGATGACAGGCGCCAGAGATGAAAGCGAAAACGAAAGCATGTATGTGTACCAGATATGGATTAAAGGACATATCGCAGTAGACCAAGACTGTTCTAACAGCACTATGTGACAATGTATTGGGCTCAGATTTTCAGTCGTTTAGACGCGTAACGTTTCTAATAGTGAGGGGCGGTAGTCAAATAATTGGCACGTCTCCAAATTCTTGAAAGGCATTATCTGAAGGTCAATTGTACCAAATTTTCCAAATTTGGTACAATTGACCTTCAGATAATGCCTTTCAAGAATTTTGAATCGGGTCGAACCGCCATTGTTTTTCGTGCCCCTGCTTAGCAAAATGTCACGTGGTACCCTCACCGTGCTTATGCAATGCATGATATTGTGCTTATGCAATAATTGTTGATTTAATATAATATTTATTACACTCAAAGACTGATTTATAACTCTGCATAGCCTCGTTTATTATGAAATCAGTAAACCAAAAATCATTTAAGATTATCTATGTTGTAGTAAAGGAGCTTACATGAGTGATACGTTAATACAGTGGCACCTCTATCAACCGGACAACGAGAAACAAATGTGATCATAATTTGACGGGTTTCTTGGTTATTTAACTCAGGTAATAATGCCTGTTCGTGATCGTATAGCACACAACTATGGCTCGGCTCGGAATAATCAGATGTCTGATTTACAGTGAAACCTCGCTAAACCGGACTCCCTGGGCACCTCCCAGGGTGACCGGCTTAGCGAGGTTTCACTGTATGATAAATTTATGTAAACATTTGTTTGCACCGAATCGATCGTGTACATGAGGTAACATGTTGCGCGTCACGGGATATTACGTCCACAAGGCCTGACCTTTGGATATAAATATAACGTTGTACTTATTGCAACATTTAATGAATTTAATATATATTGTTGAAAGCGTCGGAATATGAGATTTATTGCGATGAATGTATTTGCTATCATTTTAGTATGTGAATAATAACTAAAAATCCAACGTGATATCATGAAAAACATTGAAGTTTGCGTTGGTAACCACACAGGTGGAAGACTCGGACCTAGGACCAAATACTTGGCTCAACTGACAAACGTTACCCAACCCACCCATTTCAATACATTACAGCCTTAGAAAAGGCTGTAATCTATAATGTATATAAATTGGTGGGTGGGGTAACGTTTTCAAAATGAGCCAAGTATTGGGTCCTAGGTCCGAGCCTTCCACCTGTGGGTAGCCAGTGAAATCCGAGATCAGTCGGAATACTGTCGCAGTTTCATCTGAGAGCCCACTGTTCACCACTCACCGCGACGTCCAGTGCAGACTTGCATCATCTCGCGCACTTGTGCAAATTGATCAGGGTATTCACTACATACTCTGTTTAGACTCGTGGGTGGCGTGGGTTCCCATGCAGGTACACACATATTACATGAGAAGCAGAAATTGTGAATTATATTTTTCATAGCTCATGTAAAGTATTGTTTATACAGTGGATCCTCTCTAAACTGGACACCAAGAAAATATAAATTATTATATTATGTGATCTCATTTTGATGGGTTTCTAACAAAAGACATGAGTATGTCCCATAATGGTCACATGCCTGATTTTCAGTGGAACATCTCTAAACCAGACACCAAGAAAATATAAATTATTATATTATGTGATCTCATTTTGATGGGTTTCTAACAAAAGACATGAGTATGTCCCATAATGGTCACATGCCTGATTTACAGTGGAACATCTCTAAACCAGACACTCTGGGGACCTCTCAGGGTGTCCGGTTTATTAGAGAGGTTTCACTGTATCTAGAAATTAAAGGTACATGCCCACTTAGTAGGCACAAAATGTTTTTTATATGATTTAAATGAGTGTATAATTGTGTCACTATTACACCAGCTATAACAATAATTGCTACGTAAATGTAAATGCTTTGATTTAACGACGGCTCTGGCTCGATGACCTTGCATGTCGGGACCGACTATTTAAGTCCCCATCCGATAGTACTAGGCTAGCCTGAAGTTGTCTTGCCCAAGGACACGCCGAATCGACCATTAGCAGCGGTCCAGGTGGGAAACGAACCCGGGGTCTTCCGCAGTCTGACGTTCTGCCTACTGAGCTAATCCGACCACCTCTAAAATTACGAGTGCCTGCTCTACAGATATAATCATTTAGTAATATTTATTTAACTGATAGTGACGCGCGGTAGTATCAGGCTATTTTCTTATGCAAATGAGGCATGATATTTTTCAACTATTTATACTATTTAAATGCGTCACCTGAAAATATAATATTTTCGACAGATTATAAAGTATGTTTATTGCACATTAAACAAGAAATACAGATACTAAAATAGTAATATCCGTTAACATTTTAAGAAAGCACGAGTGTCGCGCGACGTTCGTGCGACATGTATGCGAACTCCCTGCAAATTTCGCGAACGTGTCGTAAGAACCAATTCAGTGTGATTCCAAGTGAAGATTGTCGCTAATTCGCGTATTTTCTCGCAAGTTTGTGTCTCCAACTAGTCTCGAGCTGTTGCAGCCCAGTGAGATACATGTACTACATTTAGCAGTAAAACGACCACATTTGTAGCGTTAATGTTAAACTATTCAACTGGAGCAATAAACAAACTACAGTGGAACCTATCCAACTGGTCACCCTGGGAGGTTTCACTGTAATTCCGATGTAAGAGTACTGAAACACATGTCAGTATGGAGATGTTCCACTGTTTATCAGACATGCTAGCGATTCATGGCACATTTTAGTGTTTTGCAATCATGAAGAGTCATTGTAATCGGAGATACATAACAGCGAAACACATTTAAGTTAAAAATCCATATTTTCTCGAGTGTCCGGTTTAGAGGGGTTCCACTGTATTTGTTATATGTGAGTGGGGAGATAGGGCACTTATGATCAGTGTAGCTCCTGATCAAATAGTACACTCCAGTAGCCTGATAGCGATCTATATCGCTTGTTAGAGGCATGACGAGTGTTTCATTGATGGAATGGCGAAAAGGGCAGGTCCTAACCAGACTGTGCAGACTATGCGGGTGCACAGGCTGTTCTGGGTCTACACTGATCGCAAACTCCATAAGCCCGATTTCTCCAGTCACAGCCACACATTTACTGGCTGAGCATACTCAAAACAACGGAAGAGATTCCAGTGCCACCAAATAAAATTGATATTCTTGTCCAAACTCAAACGTGTATAACTATATGTGGCTTTGACTGGAGAAATGGGGCTTATGTGATTTGCGACCAGACTAGCTATGGGTCAAATAGCACACTCCTGTAGACTGATAACGATCTAGATTTCTTGTTAGAAGCATGACGGGTGTTTCATTGATGGAATGGCGAACAGTGCAGATCCTGATCAGACTGTGCGGATGCACAGGCTGATCTGGATCAACACTGGTCACAAAACCCATAAGCCCCATTTATCCAGTCACAGCCACATATTTACTGGTTGAGCATACTCAAAACTACAGATTCCATTGCCACCAAATAAAATTTATTTTCTTGTCCAAAGTAAAAAGTGTATAACTATATTTTCGAACTGGTCAAAACTATATAATTGTGTTATAGCGTAAAAACTACATAACAGTGAACCTGTATAAACCAGACACACTGGGAGGTCCCTAGTGTGTCTAGCTTAGAGAGGTTTCACTGTAAATCAGTTTGATCATTCGGTGTTATATGTGTGTGCTATGCGATCACAAACAGACATTATCACCCAAGAGAAATGACCAAGGAACTCATCAACAATAAGATCACAGGTGTTTTCTTGGTGTTCGGTTTAGAGAGGTTCCGCTGTATGGTATAAAGATGTACATAACTAATGTATAGCTTGTAATTTGCCATACTTATCTGAATTATTTGTATTGTGTGTGCTAGATTTAAATAATATGAAAACAATAGTTTTGCGAATTTTTATCCATTTATTTAACATGCACCAGTGACAGCATTGTCTATCCTTTTAACAGTCCCTACGCCAAGGTTGTTAAATACTTAACTAATTACGAAACTAATCATGACAAATTTGACATAATAATTGAAGTTTGTATGAAGATATGTAGGATTACAATAGTACTTTCTTCTACATACAAGATGAGACACTTATTTTCTTAAATCACAGATAATCAGAAGACCCAAACCATATTCAAGTTATTTTGTTGGAAAAGGCGTGCTACTACCTTTGTAACGAGTGGTCATAGCAACAGCACAGTCTAAACATTGCATAATCGTATATAATATTTCGCTCAATATTAGTGAATATATTTCAGTAGAGAACAGTGGATGGCAGGTGGGAGCATGCGATAGGTAACTTAACGATCGGGGTTCATCCTTACCGGAATCCCGACCGGAGACCTAGTTTTGACCCTCGCGTACGTAATTGGCATTGATCTTGTATGCGAGAATTGAATCTGGTTATACCTGCTATGTGATCTTATTGCCCGCCCTTAGCAAGTTTATCAAATCTGAAAAGCATTGTATATCAGTCATAATTTATGTACCACGTTTCGTCAAAAGTATTCTGTCAATTCATGAGGAGATATGCCATTTAAAGACTTTGAGCTCATAGTCTACGGCTATCTAATTTAATTTTCTATGGTAATATCCGAAAACGATTAACTCATATAGCATCCGCGTGTTTTTGGTCAACATCTATTCTGTCAAAATGTGGAATGACTATGCGGATGTCAAGCCGAAATAAGACTTGAGCCTTTGTGTATCATCACATTCTTTTTGTATCATCACAAACATGTTTTGACAGCACTTTAGAATAATTTACAACATGCTTTGACAGCACTTTGGAAATGATTCTGAAGTGCTGTTAAACCATATTTTTATAGAGAAATAAGCAAAAATATAAAATACAAAAACAACAGCAGACGACAATTGTTGTGTGTATCGTCTAAGAGTTAAAAGAGCATTGACGATCGATCTATTCTGCCAAGTTTCTTCGTAATCACAGGTGAGCCCAGGTGAGCTAAACTATGGCCCACCTCTGTATCGAACCCAGAACCCTTAGAGATGCCGTCTACATGTACATGTAGTTCCCTATTGAGCTATGATGGATGCTGATTTGCTGCTTATGCATTGTCTCATGTATGTATCGGTAACCGCCGAACAACACCTTTGTTCTAATGTAGGATTAGCTACATTATATCATATGTTCTACTTCGCATTTCTCGTTCTTTGTCAACGTGCTATCAATGTCACGAAGCTACTAATGAACTGTAGCGAACACCCGACATCAGGGGCCCGTTTCACTAAACTTCTTACGACTAAAATGTTCGTAAGTGAAAAATTATGATAGTCTGTAAATTTCACATTAGCAATGTTTTCTTGTAAACAATTATTGGATTTACATTTATTAAGCATAGGCTGCATATGCAGCCTATGCTCAATAAATGTAAATCCATCAATTTAAATGTCCAGACGATCCTAAATTTGCACTTACGAACTTCTTAGTCGTACGAAGCTTAGTGAAACGGGCCCCAGAAGAAATGCGAAATTTGGACGTACGGCCAATGTTTTGACGGTCATAGTGGACATGACGTATATTTAGAGAAGAGTAGGTTGCGGTCACCGAATTACCCAGGGTTGTTAGCTGTCAATGCAAGGATGCTACTGATAAAGTTTGGCGACCGTCCAACTACATGTAACTTATGAGCAGATATTCGAAATCTAGACATACGTCCACAGTTTGACAAACATGACAAATATTTCGAAAAAGTAGGTCAGTGTCACTTGAATGACCCATGATGTTTATGTATCAATGTAAGGAAGTTACTCATGAAATTTGGCGAACATCCGACTAACGTATCAGGAGATATACGAAATTTGGATATATGTCCAAATTTTGACGGATGTGACCTACATTTCGAGAAAAGTAGGTCAATGTCACCCGAAAGAGCCATCGTGGTTATGAATTAAGGTAAGGAAGCTACTCGTGAAGGTTTGCGAACATTCGACTGACGTATCAGGAGATATAAGAAATATGGACGTACATCCGGACGTGACCTATATTTCGAGAAGAGTATGCCAACGCAACGCGAATGACCTACTCTCTGTTTCACGAAAGCTGCCCAAATTTTACGGCTATGTAAACAATTCAAAAACAATATTGTTTTCGATAATATTAAATTAAAGGAAAATTTAATAATGAGCCTTCCTTTTATTTCGTGAAATGTTGTCAAATATTGATTTTATTGCGAAAAAAACTATTTCCTGATTTAAAATGGGGAATCTTTTAGTATTTCAGAAATACTGGACAGATTTTCAAATCTTCGTTAAATCATTTCCAAGCAATCTAGCCAGGTTTCGGAAGCAATTTCCAATTTCTTTCTTTTTTTTGACTCCTCTCACAACTCCTCTCTGTACCTCCTTTTCCCCATGTTAAATTCCCATAGAGAAATCAAATGTTCGTAATCAAATCAATATTTGACCAAATTTCACGAAATAAAAAGAAGGCTCATTCTTAAATGTTGATAAAATTTAATATTATCGAAAATAATACTGTTTTTGCATTGTTTGTATGGCTGTATAATTTGGGCAGGTTTCGTGAAACAGACAGTAGGGTCGTTATGTATCAATGTACGCAGCTTATTCTGTGATCCAGATAAGGTACGTATAGGTGTATTTTACGCACTTATTTTAGCTGAATAAGCATTGATCATCAAAAGTGGGAGTACAAAATACTCACATAATGTGAAAATACGCAACTTATCTGGAGCGCTGGTTATTAATTAAGTTTGACGCACATCCAACAAACGTACATGTACATGTATAAGGAGATATGTGAACTTTGCACGTACAAGGTGATTTAAAAATAAACAGACAGACGGACGTACGTTCAGTTCAGTAGCGATGATAATTATATTAACGTGGAATGATATATAGTTACTTAGTAATGCATGTGTGCAATATGAAGATTGCTGCAGGCAAATATAAATTATAAGTATTTGAGAAACTCGTACACAAACTTTCAAAAACAGATTGAAGGACGGTCGGACGTACGGTCAGTATCGAGGGTATTTGTATTAATGTGGAATCATGTATCGTTATTAAGTAAGGCATGTGTGCAATATAAAGATATCAGTTGAAAACAGAATGTATATTAAGTGATTTGAGAAACTCTTACAAAAACTTTCAAATAAATTAATAGACAGACCGACCGACGTACGTACGATCAGTAACGAGGATGATTTTATTAATGTGGAATGATGTATCGTTACTAAGTAATCATGCTTGCATGCAATATGAAGATATTAGCAAACAGAAAGTATAGGTGATTTGAGAAACTCTTACAAAAACATTCAAATAAATGAACGTACAGGCGGACAGACGTACGATCAGTAGCGAGGGTAATTGTATTAATGTGGAATGATGTATCGACACTAAGTAATGCATGTGTGTAATATGAAGATATTAGCTGAAGGCAAACACAAATAATAGATGATTTGAGAATCTCTTACAAAAACTGTCAACAAAGAAACGGACGGACGGGCGGACAGGGCGAAACCTATACTATATAAACAAAAACTTGTTTTCGTCATGGCCCTGTGCAACTCTACGGAGCCCCTCAGCGGACATGGATTTTGTTTTATTAATTCGTTCCCACGAAATAACAATTCGTTCCCACGATATAACAATTCGCTCCCACGAATTAACAATTCGTTTCCTCGAATTAACAATTCGTTCCCACGAAATAAAAATTCGAGGGAATGAATTGTTATATCGTGGAAACGAATTGTTATTTCGTGTGAATGAATTATAAATTGAGGGAACGAATTGTTATTTCGTGGGAAAGAATTACTATTGGGAACGAATTAATAAAAAACAATTCTACGTCCCCTGCGGGTCTCCGTACAACTCGGACCACAAACATTAATTCCGAATTGTGAAACCAGTGAAACGTTTTACTCGATCGACTGAACACCTACCTGTATGTCGGATGAAGAAAAGTGTCAATAATATTCCAATATAAACATATTCTATAACTGTACATGTCGGCTTCATAATTATTTAAAGTATATTTAAATGCCATGTGCATGTGTATGCTAATGTGTAAATGTAATCGCTAATTGTCAGTTGTTCCCATTGCGCAGTATATAGCTTGGAAAATATACCAACAGCTTCAACAGATAACCATGCGCGGTGTCGTAATTAGAAGTTGTCGTAAAATATCCAGGTGTTGTAGGCCATATACATATGTGGTATGCACGAGAAAATCATCTTTATGGCATACCCAATTTTACTCTGATATTAAACTATCTAGAAGGTAGGAGGACACTCGCCATCATTTCAACCAACGGAAGTGGATTGTTTACCTTGGGGGGCCCGGTTCGCTAATGAAGTAATTGTAACGCACGAGAAGGCCGGGACCCTGCTGGTCCTGGCCTTCTCGCCCGTTACAATTACTTCATTAGCGAGCCGGGCCCAAGGTACACTAGACTAAGTGCTACTTCCGTTGGTTGAAAAGATAGCGAGTGTCTTACCTTCTAAATATATTTAATATCAGATTAAAATTGGGTATGATTTAAAGATCGTTTTGTCGATCATACCACAAAGTGCCTGTGCATATACACTGTTTACTTCTCGCAGAACCCGGTCAATTGGTTTACTATTCTACTTCACAAGCATCTTAACTTAAATGTATTGTTGATATAATTATTTAAGCATAATTGTGGGTCTTGTCAAAACAATTATGAACATGTTTATCACGCGACATATCTTTAATTCCAGTCGCTTAGTTATTGGGTCACTGATAATTACAAACCTATAATAAGCATAAACCTATATATAATGAGTGTATATCCAGAGCAGCAAGAGTGCAGATTATGGCAACACTAGAGCTATCACAGGGGTGATCATATACCCGGGGTGCCAAGAAGGTCCGAGGTGATCAGCGTGATATTTTTTAGTTCGAACATGTGGATGTCTTCATCAAAACCATATAATGAAAATAAGCAGATATAATCCTCGCAACAATTTGCTTATCATCAGGAATATTGTATCCAAGATGGCCGCCATTCGATATTTTACCTTTCATATGATATATGTTAAGGTGTAAACAACGTGTTAGGGACAACAATATCGTTTTATACTAGTGAATGCAGTCATATGTCACTATATACTAGAACATTGGCAAATTAAATATGGCCGCCATAACAAATGTGTGAAAAATATGACACAATTACGATGTTATTCGCATTTTTCACACAGTGGCGGATTCAGGGGGGGGGGGGGTGTCCGCCCCTTTCAGGAATCCACATTGTTTTTGCAATTGAGAAGCTGTCTGATTCTGTCAATATACAGCAAGCACTGTCAAATAAGGTCTAGTTGCGAACGGTAACTCTTGCAATACTGCAAGAGTTACCGTTTACAAATAATTAAGGTCTAGATATTATAGAAAGCTTGTTCACAATGTGCCCCATGAACATTATGAACTGAAAATTAGTCGTTCAAATAATTTCGACTGCCCCCCTCCCTACGGTGGAATCCTGGATCCGCCACTCTCACGTGAAACAGAAGTGATTGGCAGTTGTAGATACATGTAGCCAACGTGGATGTCTGCATTAAAGCAATCATCAGACGATATATAACCATCTACCTTCGTCGCATAGAATTGTAAATATAGAATACAAGATGGCCGACGTACCATGTTTTATGACAATCAACTTGCACCGGATCATTTTAACTTGTTGTCTATCATAAGTACCATGCATATTTATAAGACGTATTTATAAATTCAAGATGGCCGACCTTTAATGGATAATATATATTAAGTGTATCCAAATTTAAAAATGAGCCTTCTTTTTATTTCATGAAAAATGGTCAAATATTGATTTTATTACGAAAAATGTGTTCTCTATGGAAATTTAACATGGGGAAAAAAGATGTGGAGAGCCTGGAGGAGGAGTGGAAAAACAAAACAGAAATGGAAATGGATTCTGAAACCTAGCTAGATAGCTTGGAAATTATCTAACCAAGAAAACAAAAGTTACATTTTGAAAATCGGTCCACTATTTCTGAAATTATAAAAGTTTCCCCATGTTAAATCCCCATAGAAATCTTCACTTTGTGAAGATGTCTATGGGGATTTAACATGTGTAAACATTTTTTTCGCAATAAAATCAATATTGGACCAAATTTTACGAAATAAAAAGTAGGAACATTATTAGATCTTACTATAATTTAATATTATCGAAAAATATATTGTTTTTGCATTATTTATATAGCCGTGAAATTTGGGCAAGTTTCGTGAAACAGACAGTACACTACAAGACACCATGGTATTGCAGTTTACTTCAGAGAAACATAAACAGCTATTTGTTTTAGATAACATGTATCCCCTAATGGCCGTTCATTTTCCAATAGCGTAGGTACTTATATGCTTTCAGTTGCATAATATGTGTATAGTTAATCTTTAGTTTTGATGTCTGTAAAACGTTACAATAACCACTATATATCCGCTTTTTATATATTTGTTTTATTTTTACCTGTGGAATGATCATACTTTGTAATAGTTCAACAACAATATACATTTACGCAAACTATTTTATTAATTTTAGCGAGGATAATTGTATTAATGTGGAATTATGTAAAGTAATGCATGTGTGCAATATGAAGATATTAGCTGAAGGCAAGCAGAAATTATGGGCGATTTGAGAAACTTTTACAAAAACAAATACATAAACAGACAGACGGACGGACGTACGATCAGTAGCGAGGGTAATTGTATTAGAGGTGCATGCCCACTCAATAGGCGCACACCATCAGATACATCATCTGAGACACGTTTCTGGCAAAATAAATATTAATTCACCATTACCCCACATATTGATTGGCATTATTATACAGTTTATATCAGATGTAATTTTCCACACTGATATCAGGGGCGATAACCATGTTTCCTTAAAATGTTAACGGACATTACAATGTATTCTATGTATTTATTTTTTGATGTGCAATGATCATATTTTACAATCTGTCGAAAATATTATTTGTTCAGGTGACGCATTTAATTAATTAAAAAATGTTATGCCTCATTTGCATATGAAAATAGCCTGATACCGCGAGTCACTATCAGTAACATAAATATTACTAAATGATTATATCTGTATAGCGGGCACTCGTCATTTTTAGAACTGGTGGAATAGTGTCACAAGTATACACTTATATAATTCCTATAAAGATCATTGTGTGTGCCTACTGAGTGGGCATGTACCTTTAATGTGGAATTATTTATAGTTACTAAGTAATGCATGTGTACAATATGAAGATATCAGCTGAAGGCAAAGAGAAATTATAGACGATTTGATAAATTCTTACAACAAGAAAATGTGGCCTATCGGCGCACGAATGCCCCCGGTGGCAGATTGGAGAAACTATGGCAAAGTTAATTAACCGAAAGTGATAAGTATTCATAAGCACTCTTGTGAAGGTCAAATGGTGAAGGTCATATTTCGGGCAGCATGGATGTGACATTTGTCCACAGGTTTGATGTATCGAAATATTAAAATAATCCATCAAGGGTAATAAAAGTCATGACAGAATTTAGAAACTCCGGAAAACTTAGTAATGTGTGAAAATGTTCAAAGTTATGAAGGTCAAAAGGTGATTGTCATATTAAGGGCAGCATGGATGCTTGGCATTTGTCCACACAATGTAAGTAATCCTTCAAGGCATATAGAAGTTATGACAACATTCCGAAACTCCGGCGAATTTCTTAATGTGTAAAACTGTTCAACGTTGTGAAGGTCAAAAGGTCAAAGTCATATAAAGGCATAGACGTGTAGCATTTGTCCACAAGTATGCTGTGTTGAAATATTTACGTAATCCTTCAAGGAATATAGAAGTTATGACATAATTGAGAAACTCCGGCGAACTTCTTAATGTGGGAAAAAGTTCAAAGCCGTCAAGGTCAAAAGATCAAGGTCATATTAAGGGCAGCATGGATGTGTGGCATTTGTCACCAAGTATGCTGTGTTGAGATATTTAAGCAATCCTTCGAGGAATATAGAAGTCATGATATAATTGAGAAACTCCGGCGAACTTCTTAATGTGGAAAATAGTTTAAAGTTGTCAAGGTCAAAAAGTCAAAGACATATTAAAGGCAACATGAGTGTGTGGCATTTTCCCACAGGTATGCTGTGTTGAAATAGTTAAGTAATCCTTCAAAGGATATAGAAGTTATAACAGAATTCCGATCTCCTTCGAACTTCTTAATGTGACCGACACACGGACACACGGACACATAGGCCAAACACTACATGTATCTGCCTCTGGGACCGGGGGCAATTTTTTTTAAATAAATAGACAGACGGAAGGACGTACGATCAGTAGCGAGGGTAATTGCATTAATGTGGAATGATGTATTGTTACTATGTAATGCATATGTGCAATATGAAGATGTTAGCTGAAGGCAAACAGAAATTATAGGTGATTTGAATAACTTATAAAAACGTTCAAAAAATAAACTATATTCAGCCCTGACATTATAATAACGTGATCCGAGCGGTAAGACTTTCAATGGGAGACAATGAAACTGTCGGTAACTACCTGCCTGTCTTTGATGGAACATAGTATTTTGTTAGGTTTTACCGCAGCTCATATGTTCTTTGTGAATAAACAACGCAAATAATGTTATTTAACGAATGTTACTTACCGTTAAGCTTTAATTACCAAATCTACAAACCGCACACACCAATTACATAAATAATTGAAATAATTATCTACAACAATTATATCCTGCATTGTTGTGTTATTAGTACAGTGGAACCTCTCTAAACCGGACACCCCGGGAGGTCCCCCGGGTGTCCGGCTTAGAGAGGTTTCACAGTAAATCGGGCATTTGCTTTGTTAATAGCACAGTGGAACCTCTATAAACCGGACACCCCGGGAGGACCCCGGGTGTCCGGCTTAGAGAGGTTTGACTGTAAATCAGGCATTTGCTTTGTATTAGTACAGTGGAACCTCTCTAAACCGGACACCCCGGGAGGACCCCCGGGTGTCCGGCTTAGAGAGGTTTCACTGTAAATCAAGCATTTGATCATTCTGCGCCATAGTTATGTGCTATGCGATCACGAACAGACATTATCACCTGAGATAAACGACTATGAAACTCAATAATTAAGATCACATGTATTTTCTTGATGTCCGGTTTAGATGGGTTCCAGTGGTGTCCGGCTTAGAGAGGTTTCACTGTATATCAGGCATTTTATCATTCTGCGCCATAGTTTTGTGCTATGCGATCACGAACAAACATTATCACCTGAGATAAATGACTAAACAACTCATAATAAATAAGATCACATGTGTGTTATTGGTGTCCGGTTTAGAGGCGTTCCACTGTATTGTTTTCCCTTGTACAATAAACAAACTAGATACGATAATTATGTTTCATTTGTGCCACTTTAATGTTGAACAATAAGATTAGGAGCTATTTTTTACCTAAAATGGTTCAAGTTGACAAGTCAACAATAAAACAGGTAGGAACAATGTGGTCAGATAATCCTCAGAAATGACCCTACTATGCGAGTGTGTGTTCATGGCACCTACGATGGCCAGGGTTTATATATTATTTTGCGATCGATCGCTTGAACTGCAGGGGCATACATGTGTTATTGGTGTACAATTATAAGCTGTCACGATAAAATATACATTTATATGCCATCTGCTCAAGATTACACTGGAACCTAGCTAAACCTATATATTTGGACATCGAATGCTGAATATGGGCACACATATTTCTCGGTTGTAATTTTAAATTCAAATTGGCCTTCATAACACACTATTATCAACCAATCTTGCTATCAGTCTCCTTATTGCAATCTTTGCACGTGCAACCATGGGTAAATGCACCATAGTCGCGTCTGTAGGTGTCCTGAATGGCGAGAATCATCCAATATCAGTATTAATGTCCTGACCGACATATGTGCAAAAGCAATGAGCAAAATTAATTGTGCATGTTGGCCATTTTGAAACAATCATGCATTGTCACTGCAAAATTCAGACTATCACATGTGATAATTATGATGGTAATGGAGGATGCAACTGACTGCAGTCTTCAAAATTGTCCCGCTCTGATAGTAAGTGGTGCTATCGTAAGTGGTGCTATCGACCAACGCCAGGATTATAATAGTAATTGGATTTATCTGGCACCTACCAGATATGCCAAATATGTACATGAGTGCCAAACCAGGAATATCGTGATGCCATTAAGATGAAACCCATCATTGAATTATCCTTTGGATGCTCCAGCCGCCAGCTCCCCAGTCAATCCACGTGTGTGACTGTGACTGGAGAAATGGTTCTTATGCGATCATTTGTTTCAAGTTTAGCGTTTGATCACTCCTGTATCTTGATAATGCTTTATATTGCTTGTTAGAATCATGATGGTTGATTAATTGATGGAATTGAGAACAGGGCAGATCCAGATGCACATGCTGATCTGGGTCTACACTGGTCGCACAACTCATAATGCCTCTTTCTCCAGTCACATCCGCATTTTCACATGTGTACCATGGCGCATGTACTGACCAAGTACTCCAAGATCAAGAAATGGGATCAAATAAATTAAATTTGAAAGTCAAGTTGAGTACAACATAACTACTTATAACGTAGAGCAAAACTAGAAAAACAGGCAAATACATGTGGACCGCGCTCTGTGAAAACCAGCCTTAATGACAAACTTTTCGATTTTCACTTTTTTACATTTTCAGATGCGGACACATTTCAAAAACAATATGCTGAAAAGAAAATGCAAATATGTTTCATAGTTTTAACTAACTTTCTGTACGGAAAAAAACGTAACGTCATCGAGAAAATGACGTTTATTGAAACGGCGACGTTTGTACAATGCAACTCAACAGCCTACAGTAGAAATTAGAGTGTTCATAGACTCATTGACTGCCGTAAAATGTATTTGCTGATACCTTACACTTAATGTATCTACAAGTGTTAGTATGTACATTTATACTATCAAACATTGAACATAATAAAACTATCCTATGTACATGTAGTGAACATAACAAACGCACCACTATCGATTTTAAATCTATAATTAGCCGACCTGTGGCTTCGTAATTTGCCACCATCGCCATAATAGATTATGCATATAATATACATGTTTAATTATTTCAGAATTTAGGTTAGAATCTGACGTCATTTACAGTTAATTGTGACGTCATTTATAGATGTAGACATTACGTCACAAAGGACCAAAACAACTAACCGGCATTCCTGATGTTTGAAATTGTAATAGTGATCTATATGCACATCGTATCGGTGATTGAAACAAATGCATTTTTTTCCTGTATACATAATGACCAGAATTTGGATAGACTTTGGATAGGCCTATGGCTGCACGCACATATCAATGACTTCAGCACCCGATGGGGTCTAGAGGGTAATCGGACACCCCGGGAAAAAAACAAATTAAAAATCGACTGTCCATTCCCGACTCTTGTAATTAAATTTACATCTCAGAAAGCGGGAGGAAGGTTTTCCTGTGTAGCCAATATGACTGCCGTAGGTCTTATGTACATGTACCCCGTACTAGCAGGTAACAAGTACATGTATATGGGAAAATGCTGCGCTGACCCCACTCACTCGGCTGCCCACCGCCGCTAAAAATATGATTGTGTGAGATACCCGTCTAGACCCAGTCTATGAATACTGATTTCTTTTTAAAAAGTTCCTTCAAGTTGTATAAATGTTCGCATTTATCAGCCGTACTGTGTAGATTCCTTCATATATTTGTTATTTTCGTGACTGATGCCCGCGCGACAGCATGCGTATTTATTTAGAAAATGGAACGTATAGTTGTTAAAATTAAAAGCGGTCAACACTACATTCAGAGCAAAATTATTCATTAAAGTGTATTTTTATATTTTTGTGAGTCAGTGATTTACACACCAAATTTGTCCCGATCACAAAATTTTATTCGTTGGAATGACGCTCCACGAACTTAACTCTGCGACATTTGTTCGAAACGGCTCGTTTGAATTTAGACGCGTTGAATCTGCAAATATGGAATGTGTGTGTATTTGCTTTATATTATTTACACGCCTCCGACTAGAATGGCCATTTGATAAACGATACAGCACGCAGGCGTCCAATGTCTAGTACAATGTATTAAGTAAATTAACAACGATCTGCCAAAGTAGGACTTCTTAAATTTGTAAATGTTGGAGACCTGTGCATCTGTGCAGTCTGATCAGTGTCTGCAATGATTGCAAATGTACTAGTAATATATATGCTATACATTTATATAACCATATGTACAAGTGGTAATTTTAAATTTTACATTGTCATCAAACGGCAATCGTACGGCTGATTCAATGTGATATGTTTGAAAGTCGCTGAAAATTATGTGACAAGGTACAGATACAGATACAAATCAGTAGGATATGTCCCTGGTGGCTACAATTATATTCGTAGTAAATATGCATGTGACACAATACCAACACACTAAATACTAAAACATGTTTGGCCCAGTGTCAACATAATGCGAGATGCCAGGAGCCGCGCATATTTGGCACTACCATAATTTCACTTATACATGTACGATTTCGCCTATTTCGAGATAAGCTTATTTTTCTGAACATTTCCAAATTGTATTTTTATGTTGATTTTCGAAACATTCGACTGGCGAAACAGTAAATTAAACGAATTAAGACTTGTGCGCAGTTCTATTCATGACCAATTTTATCCAGAATACGTGTCCCAGTAATTTAACTGTTTACATTTTCTTTAATAAAAGTAACGTTTGCATGCATCGCAGTCAAATATCCGCACTTCCACGTAATCTGAACAGGACCGTATAGCACAATTATATAGTAAAGAGGGCACACATGCACCCCTGGTTCGATCATCAAGTTGTTAGTACATGTATATCTGATGGTGTTCGCTAGATCGGATAAGTTTTGTTTTATTTCAGTACTCCGGTTTCAAGCAAATTAAGAAACATACAGACACCTTCATCTACGTCGACTACAAATGTTCTCGCGTTTGTTTGTAATTATATAAATAAAGTATACAATAAATATTAGCATCAAGATTACATAATACTCATTTTGTGATGTGAAAAATACCGGTCGTATGGTTATTTAGTTTAAAATGTCATGGTACAAGTAGTCCATATATATTATAAAAATCACTTGCAATATGCCCATTTGTATAAAAAATATGTGTAACCGAAAAAACAGACAACCGTCTGAACCACTATGAAAACATCTGTACAATTCTGCCACGCGCATCCAACATTAAAATGTTTGTTTATAGCCGAAATTAGTAAAGCATACATCTATAAATAAAACTTATTGCAATGACGCAACGATTTTTTCACAAGTGTCAAAATCCGACGTGACGATGGTATTTAAGCGTAGCTTTGCGACGTCATTTTCAGGCTTTCATGACGATGTCATTAAGGCTTGTTTTCACAGAGCGTGGCCCATGTATATAAGGTTGAAAACCTAGTACCTACAGCCACAACTTGGAACACGGTTTATTCAGAATGTTAAACCACACTGGAAGTATATATATATATCATGAGCACTAATAAAGTGGTATCATCTATAGAAGTGGGTGTGTAACTTAGCCGTTTTGTGAGTTCACTGTTCTTCATATGTAGCTGCAGCTAACAAGATAAATTGTACATGCACACAATGCTATAAGGCTGGCGACAATGATTTTTTCAGATTCCCACCTCTCCACCATCTCTAAAACAGTCGAATTAGTATATTATTGTATTAATATTAAAACAATATACATGTAACATTGAATATGTTCTACACTACCTTTTCACAAGTTTCAATCAATACTAAAACAAATAGAGCCCATGAGCAGGGGCTTACTGGTACCCTTTGCACCGCCTGGACTGACTAACAAGCATTGTACACGTGTCATTTTGTAGTCACGCAGGCCACGTGTGTAGAATATGGAATGAAACTATTAATGGCAAATAAGACAACATTCCATGAACATAAATTACAAAATACAACATGCTAACAATCAATACATTTAAGTTTATAATACATGTATAACAATGACATACGTTCATGATCTTGACCTTGTGGTGTATGTGAGACGGGTCATTTTTAGAATCATAATTATTCAGAATGATATTAAATAATTAGCAACATAATACAGTGTAGGTTATATCAACATAAGTCATCATAGGCCAGGGAATATATAGGTACTATGTAAACCTCCCATACCGTCCATGCGTTAAATTCAACAGTACACATCCTCTATTATCAGGATTTATATGGGGCCCCGTTTGGACTTTAATAGAAGTTTGTGATATCACCCATTCGAATAGGTGATATCACCCATTCGAATGGGTGATATCACCTAATTAGGATTCGATTGCGTGATATCATCCATTCAAATGAATATATGATATCACCCTATCAAGTCGGTGATATCTTCCCTTTCGAATCGGTGATATAATGTATGCGAATCCGTGATATCACCGATGAAAAAGTAAAGTGTGATATCACATATTCCAAAGTTATGAGTCAACATTATCTTATGTCGCATGTTGCCTTCCTGGTCAATGTGCACGTGACTGCCCACTTGGGCGATGTCCAAAAATTAGGCGTGGACGTCAAAGGGGTATCCGAAACTATGACAGTCTAGGTTTTTATAGCTTTTAAAGCTTTAATGACCAAAGCTATGCATAGCACAGGAACCAAGCCAAGCCAAGTTTTTGGTGCATCAAAGCCCAACGTATCCTAGGGGCATTGACTATGGGTGGTTATCCCAGATTCCAGGGTACAGAATATACTTTTTCGAATTACACCATTACACCATTACACAATAATATGATTACCACAGAGGTCAGGGTTCAAATTACCCGAATAGGCGATGTTCTCTACTGCATGGGGAGGCTGAAAGCATACCCAACGTGTGAGCCATTGGTTCATCATTGGCTACAGGTTCGTGAAACATATGTGGCGAGTTAGTTGGCAATTATGATGTAAAAGCGCTAATAGATACATGGATACATACAATGTACGTGACAGGGGTTTGGAACATGGTGATGTGTACCGGTAGTATACTGGATAAGTGTTGGTAGATGAGTCCGATGGTCCAGTGGAGATTCGTGAAGAAACTCCGATAGTAGTTTTCATGCTGCAGTGCAACACGATGTGAAGACTGCTAGAGCTAGTGGATAACGGGTCGAAGTCGAAAATGATGCTCCATCGTTTTTAAAAGTCAAACTTTAAATGTCAGTGCTCAGCCCCTAGCTAAAAATAAAATCAGTCCATACTCTCATGTTTCCAAAACATATTGTGTAGGTGTTAAATTTGACATAGGCTCGACTACTGTTGTTAAGAATTATATCAACACATGTGATATGTTGCCAATTAAACATCCATACTCACGGCCCCTGCTAATCTTCTGGGTGAGGTATGGACACGAACATAACATTTGCTATGCTACATAATTGCATCATAGAGGAAAGTAGAAGCCTGTTAGCCAGGGTTACTTGCAAGGAGAAAGATGGCAGTACTCAATGTTATGTTGACTGTCGTCGTCTAAATTATAACACATTAAGATTTTCCGACAGGCAACACCCTCTTTCAGGTCAGTACAATGCCGTTTGTCCGCAATAATGACATTTCAAACATGTGTACACCTAGTATTAAGTGGCATTCATCGGTCAGCCTGTTTGGTCTATCCAGATGATATTATTTTGTTCTCAGCAACAGTGGACGAGCATATGACACTGCCAGTAGACGTTATTCAACGACTGAAACAGGCTTGAAGCTAAAACATACATGTGTCAGCTATGTTGCGAAAACCCGTCGTTCTGCGGACATAAGGCGGCATAATCTGGTAAAGCACCAGCATATACTACCTATAAATATAGCCTGTCAGCACACTATTGACCCCACTGGCAGCTAAAGAAAATGAGGGCACAATTATAAACCCAACAGGCCGAAGGATGGTGGATTTTTCACAACATGATAGAGGACCGAGGAATAGAATGCGAAATGTGGAGCAGCACCGTGAAAGAAAACAGAACTTATGAGATATTTACCCGAACGTTAAGGTTTTGAACACACTAGGTAATAAACATTGACCTTGGGGCCCGGGAATTAATGATTTGACATAGCATAATGGCTAACATTCATGCGAATACATGTATGGAATATGAAGCAGTTACGTGAACGGAAACATAATTTACCAGAGCGTTAAGCTTTTGAACGCACTCAATATGTGGCATTGACGTTGGGTTTTGATGGGGGGGGGGGGGTCGCATTGATATGTCACATTATGATAGAGGACCATCAGAGGAATGTATGTGTGAAATATGAATTATCTACATGAAAGGAAACAGAAGTTATGAACGTTAAGGTTTTGAATGTACGAGTATGTGACTTTAACCTGGGGATTAACGATTATCCGAAGATCGGGGATGTCTTACAGCATGATAGCATAACTATCAGAGGAATGCATCTGTAAAGCATGAAGCAGTTATGTGAAAGAAATTATAAGAAATTTACCCGAGCGTTAATATTTGGAATACGCTAAGTATGTGACATTGACCTTGGGTTTAGCGGGGGCACGAGAGTCGTGAATTTGTCACAGCATGAGAGAAGTAAATCAGTGGAAGCATGTGTAAAACATGAAGCACTCATAATTTACCCGAGCCTTAAGGTTTTGAACGCACTAATTATGTGACCTTAACCTTGGGCTTAACAGGGACCCGAGGATCGTGGATTTGTTACCACATGATCGAGGTCCATCAGCGGAATGCATGTGTACAATATGAAGCAGTTATGTGAAAGGAAACGGAACTTGTAAGAAAGGTTTTAAACGCACTAGGTATGTGACATTGACATTGGGTTTCCGGGGCCCCGAGGATCGTGTATTTGTCACAGCATGATAGAGGACCATCAGAGGAACGCATGTGTAGAATATGAAGCAGCTACATGAAAGGAAACATAACTAATTATAAGAAAGTTACCCGAGCGGGACGTACGTACCGACATTGAGTCCATAATTATAATTGAACTGTTGACCCTTCTGGATATAATATGAACCGGAACAAACCCATACAAGCCAGAGTCCGATGAAACGGTACAACATTTAAACAAGTACACACCAGATTGTTCCTGGATCCACAAATGAGTGTCTACCGTTTGTATATCGTTTTCGTTTTCTTTCATTAGGAAACGACATTGTTCGTTGGATTAAACATGTGAGCGTTTTGTCATTAACAGAAAACAAAATGGATATGTAAACGACACGACATGCGTTGCAGAAAACGACACAACATTAGTTTGAAGAAACGACATGCGCTTGAATCGTCGGTCTTCAAATATTTGAACGAAACTATCGTGGCCGCATAAAACAAACAACCGACAGATGTTCCTTCCTACGCATATCTTTGTACAAAATTACCGTTTTCACTTCGTGTTCGTTTTGATTCGTTTCGGAACCTTCAACAAATCAACGGGAACCTAATCCAAATAGCTATTATAGCGTTTTTATTTCAAGTCGTAAAATCGATGAATGTGTCCAACATCAATAATTCAGCGACATAGTGTTTCCTGGCAGATTTTTAAAGGAAGGATGACCACAAAGTTAATATTATTCTAAATCATTGTAATGTGTTATAAAAATGGATACAAATAGTAGACACTTGCACTTTAAATCAGAAAAGATATTTTGGAGCACACTCAGACACCATTCCATATTCTGAAAGTCATGAATTAATCAAAGTAGATGAGATATGTTTCAACCTTAAACTCGAATAAATGCCATCAGGGGACATAGCATGATGTAATTCATCTGATGACCCTCTATCATGCTGTAGCAAATCAACAACCCACCACCCAACCCTTACCCCAAGGTCAAGGTCACAAACTTAGCATGTTCATAAACTTAACGTTGGGGTAAATGTTGTGTAACTTCTGTTTCTTTACAGGGAACGCTTTGATATTTCATACATGCATTAATCTGATGATCCTCTATTTTGCTACAGCAAGTCCATGACAGACCTCCACCCATTTCCCAAACATCAACATCATAAACTTAACATTGGAGTAAATGTATTTTTATAACTTCTGTTTCTTTAAAAGGAACGTCTTGATATTTCATACATGCATTCATCTGATGATCCTCTATTGTGCTACAGCAAATCCATGACCCACCCCCATCCCTTTCCCTAAGGTCAAGGTCACAAACTTAGCACATTCATACATGCATTCCTCATGTGAATAGCTAGCATGCTGTAGAAAATCAACAACTTAGTGCGTTCATAAACCTAACGTTGGGTTAAATTTTGTTTTATTTCTGTTTTCAGGGACCGCATTGATATTTCATACATGCATTCATCTTAATATGCTATATCATACTATAGCAAATTCACGACCCACCTTCCACCACTGACCCCAATGTCAAGGTCCACCACACACCCCTTAACCCAAGGTCAAGTTATATAATATTCAAGTTTGAGTGAAGGCTGCCAAAAGGCGAGCTTCGTTGTCTTCTGACAACTCTTGTTACGAAACTGTGTTTCACAATGATTACTAACCCACTGGACCTTGGCTACATAGAGCCCGTGACATGAAGGAAATCCCACTCTTTTGTAAAATCAGCAAATTCCTGGTAGGCAAATTGCAGACTTTATCTGACACATGTGTACTTGGTACACGATGCTTACTGTAAATCCATTTCAACTGTCCAATGACCAGTTTGGATGTCATGCTGTGTGACTGTTGTTGTTAACAGTTACCAGAAATTCTTTTTCATTCCATTTGGAAATGTTTGTAGCAACAGTTTGTCATGGGTGGCATGGTACATAGTGTGATATCAGAGTTTCTTTGGCATTTCAGTTTCTATCTTCAATTGAACATCTTCCTACCATTTTGGCAGAACATAATTTGCGCTCGTCTAAGACATGTATGAATGCCGAGATGGCCATTGTGCTGGGCTTACAACATTTTGGACTCCAGAGGAGTCAGAATTATGTGTTTATATCCTTTCAGTTTATCTCTGTAATCCCATAACGCCACTATTTTCTGCGGACATTGCGTTCTGAAATTGAGTTATCCCTTTAAACTCGCTTTTCTAGCAGAATCAATTGTACATCTTACTCAGTCAAGTTTGCAATTTCTTGTAACTCGTGATCACTGGCAGATAAGTTTGCGAATACTACATGTACCTGTGAATTCATACCCTTAATAAAGTTAGAATATATGTATGTTACTGACTGACTCGTGGGATAGAACATCAGTACCTACCGGTAGTATGGTGTTGACAGAAACGTGTTTCGTTGACAGGCCATATTGCTTCAGCAACAGTAAAATATCCTGTATTATATGACAACATGAATAGACTATTTATTTCATGGATATGAGAGGCAAGTGATCTTACTCCACTTGAGTAGTCAGTCCGTACACATAACGAAACAGTTTCCTGCCAAATAACATGCCTTATTATTCATATTCAATCAGAGCATATTTATTTAGTTTTCTGCGACAATCAATGGTATAGAAGCATTAGCTTGCCTTTGTGGCGCACCATAATGCAGTGTATCTTACTTTGTTAAGTCATAGTATGGCAATTTCAACAAGTGAAACGCAATTTGGACAATCAAAGCACTGATCCCTTTTATATTGACACAGGAGTTGTGATCTCTTAAGACCATTTGGTAATCGTAAATAATGATACCATTCTGTATTATGTATAGAGTGTATTCAACCTCTCCAACAGTGTTTTGGCAATCTATCTGACATTTTACTCACGTCGTCTACACATACTGAACATGTGCACATGGCATTGTAATGCCGAAAAGTCATTTAATCACACAAATACTGCCTTTTCGATAATTCCTCTACACTTTCCTGCATACAAGTTTCTATAGGGTATATATTGTATGTAAGCATCTCTTTACACCACATTTTGAATGTGATTGTGCCAGCACTGCCTTTCAGGAACACCAACACAATGGAGACTCTAACGCAGACAGTGATGAAGCACTGTATCCATAATTAAGAAAATTCATGCATACACACAGTGGCCATTATGAAATATAACATGTTTGTCATAAACAGTGACTTGAAATTTACTTTAGTCATATATAATTTACTTGCAATAATGATTAATGTCTAGGAAAAAATCAGTCCAAATTGTTTGTGCATGATTATATCACAATTATATGAATTTCACGGCATTAGAATAAAATAGGAACAACTCATGTTTTCTTTGATGATGCAAAAAACGTTTTTCCGAGAACGTAGCAAAACAGTGAACACAATCTAACTATAAATACACTTTACTAAAGACAGTAGTGAAGACATAAGAATTAGTATTTACATAGAGGCCATTTTGAAAATAAAATGTATGTCATACAAGATATTAGAAAAGGGGAACCAACCCCAGTTTCATTATTTGAAGTATGTAGATATCATAGCCGAAAAGAAACACATTATATCTGCAGTATACATGTAGATAGGAATATTACAATATATTGTATACGATTTCAGGGCGGCCATTTTTTAATTTAAGATGGCCGCCATGTGGGTTGTTAAAAATGAAAATAACACTGGTTTTGTTGTTTGTGGTCAAAAGATGATTATCATCAAAAAACGAATCAATATTCTATTTGTATTAGAAGTGTATATGTAATTAATATAGCATTTCAGGTCGGCCATTTTGAAATCCAAGATGGCAGCCAAAGGAATTGTAGAAAATAATAGAACCAACCCCAGTTTTGTTCTTCGTGCTCTAAAGATGACAAAAAGACATTGGTTACAAGAATGTAGCAGAACAAAATGCAAAACTACATAACCGTATACACTATATACTGATAATAATAATTATGTTTTGTGAACAAAAATTGTATTTACAATAATTGTCTCGTGTGAGAGTAACTTGTATATTGTATAGCATTTATATAAACAGATTATTTTCTCGTTCACATATAATACATGTATTGTCATCTAACCTACAGCTATTCATAGAAGAAATTGCGAAATTGTAAATTATTTCAAATGTGGAAATCGTCAACTATCGAAATACAAATGAGGCACGCCATTTCATGAAATACGTTTACAACATGTACAATATTATTCGTAAATGGCGTCAAAAGTTGACAAAGTTTTCAGAGTACATGCGGAATATAATTCATTTTGCATCTTCGGACATCTGCGTAATTGCATTAAATACGTTTACAAAATTTACAATATTTTTCATAAATAATTTCAAAAGTTGACTATAATATCATTCCGCATGTACTCTGAAAATATTGTCAACTTTTGACTTTATTTATGAAAAATATTGTAAATTTTGTAAACGTATTTATTGAAATTACGCAGATGTCCTAAGCTACAAAATCGCATGTTTAAGTTATTGTTCTCATATTGGATTTTAAATTAACTAAATACAAGGGACCGTTATCGACCGCAGTATTTAGTTCATAAAAAATCCAATATGTGAATAATAACCTATTTATAGTTTCGCCCAGTTTACAATGCACTCTCCCATCCGAGTATTGATTTTCAATTTCCTGTCGAACAGGTAGTCATTATATCTGGTAATATATAACTTGATGGGGTTACATCTTGCAATATGCCCGTTACTGGGCAACGATTGGCTTCGAAAATAGCGAGAACTAAATGTACAGGGTGGCCTAAAAGAATTTGGACACTTTTTGTAACTCAAATATCTTTGGGCATGCTGTTCAAATCATAATAAATGTTGGCATACATATTGTGTAATGTATGTGCTATTTGAAGGATACATATTGCTTACTGCTCGTCAATTCGTTTTGAAGTCACTAGGTCATACTCCGGAATTTACATTGCTGAGAACGTTGTGTAACAGTTGAAATGCTGTGCCATATCCATTATTTTCATTGGAATAGTGAAATAAATGATATATTAAGCAGATTAAATGCATACATAGGTGTTACTTAAATGTACAATGTCATTATTAGCGAATAGTACACATACCAGTTGACAATTGTCACTAGCAAACATCCTACATGTGCAAGACTGGGAAATTAAAGGCTCAGAGTGACACTGATATCAACAATTCGTAATTTTAGCAAAATCGAGGCTACTTGCAACATATAATGCCTAATATAAGCGGTGCATGTATGTCTTTACTTATATTGTATTACTCAATGATGGATTCAATGTAATAAATGCAACTTTTCAGCAGGAAAGTGGTTTAGTACCATTTTACAGCAGTTGTATAGTGTTAAGTACAACTGTTTCTTTAGAGTTCGACCCAGTAACGTCAAAATCGTCATAGCAACGGTATGCGTGTGTTTTCGATAAAGTCAATATGAAATGCATATGCTAAATGTAATAGTCAATATGTAATCAAAATGTGTAAAGATTGAAATATTATATATAGATATAAGAGTTAGAAAAAGTGTATAAAGTTTTTTTGGGCCACCCTGTATAATTGTGTATTGCCACCACAAACGTTGACACATATCTTTCCATATATATTAGTATTCTTTTTGTTAATCCTTGCAATGCTGAATTAAATTTTTCCATCGGCTGTATATATTTTATTTTCCATTTGTGTGGACCTAGCAGCATGTCAGGTTATTTTTATTTCAGGGCTGAATATATTTTTTCTCAATGTAAATATTCCTTTCTGATTTTTCGGATTTCCCCCCAATACAGCAGGTTAAATACGGGACCATAATGACCATAGCTGTTGATAGGCTGTTAACTACAAATAAACAAACAAACGTCGGGAAATAACAAAAATAAAAATAAAATATTTAAACAAAAATCATACCCGTAAAGATAGGCGGTTGGTCGGGAGCACGCGAAGGGTAATTTTAACGATCGGGGGTTCATCCTTTACTTACATGGGTTGGCCCTCATGAAAATGTTTGGCCTTCTGATACTTGAGAGTAAACTGGACCTGGTACCAGGTCAGGATATTTAAGGGATGAACATATATTTTTCTGTAAATATTGAGTTGATTTTGGGAATTTCCATCATTATGGACAGGTTAAATACGGGATAGTCCAACCAGTTGGCCCGGCCTTAAATGACCTTAGCTGTTGATAGGCCGCTAAACACCAATAATCAATCCATCAATCATACTGGTAAAGGTGTATTCCACATGTAATTAACTGAGGCCGTTAATTTTGTCATGAAGTACAGCATGCTTTGGTAAGTTCCGACACATATTCATGAATGATTTATCACATTTATTGAAATATTATTAAAGTCAAGATATGGGATCATGTGATTTTGATTTATAACAATTAAAGATGCACATTAATATGTGTAAACAGCCTTAGCCCTTTCAACACCACAGGCATGTATAGTTGAATTGGCAAACGGTGTAGATCCAGATGAGCCGGCTTGTGACGATTGGATTGGTCCAGAAATTAACATATCAACATCCATTCCAGTTACTTAGGGGTGAAAGGGTTAATAATTATTATTCAATGAAAGCCAAAAAAAAAACACACAAATCGATGACACAGAAAATAGGTTGTATCTAGTATTTGGAATCCCTTAGGTGAGTCAAACCGTGCATAGATATGTTAATTATCCGGTTTCACTACAATATGTGGCCGTGACTGAAGAAATGGGGATAATGGGATTTGTGATCAGTGACAGTGTAGCTCCTGATAAAATAGCACATTGCTGTAGACTATAACAATCGATATATTGATTGTTAGAAGCATGGCGGGTATTTCATTTATGTAATGGCGAACAGTGCAGATCCTGATCAGACTAATCTGGATCTACATTGGTCGCAAAAGCCAATAATCTATATTTATCCAGTTACAGCGACATATGTTAATTATCTGGGTCGCCGCAATATTACGTAACACGTATCTGATACCACATGATCCCACACCCTGAAACCACCTGGCATTGTACATACACTCGAGTATATTATTGATTGTACATGTAGTCCTGCTGGCAAAGGCAGATTTTGGGCTGAACCTTGTTTTGAAATACCATACTGTCGGATGAGAGTTTAAACTGTGATCCCGTCCCTATATGACCTTAGCTGGGATGTTGAACCCCATTAATTTCATTTTGAAATACCATAGTTTCTCTTCCTGTTATTTTTTGTCGCGCCTGCTTGCCGAAGCTAGACATGGCGTCCGGGTGTGCGTGCATGCGTCTGTGCATATGTATCCATCCGGAGTCTGCGTTACCGTTTTTATGTACCTTATACCACAACCCTTACTCAGATTGTATGTCAAACTTCAAATAATGGGTAGTTGGTTGGTCGGGCGAACGTGAAGGCGTAAATTATAGGATTCACGATTTGCCTGGTTTTGCCCTCGGGTACGTTTTAATCTTTGGCTCTTTTGTTACCGGGGAGTTGAATTGGATTATTGCCCATTACAAAAGTAGTAAGATTATTACTGATCCTACTGCTTTTGGGAAGGGGCCAAGTGATTCTGGTGTGGCGAGGACCTGGCATCATTATTCTGATTTCAGGGCTGAATATATAGTTTCTTTATTGTAAATATTCTGTTCTGATTTTGGAATTTCCCCCCACTTGTACAGGTACTTGTACAGGAAATATATGGGATTTAGTACTAAACCCATTGACCCGACCTTAAATGACCTTAGCTGTTGATAGGCCGTTAAACCCAAATAAACAAACAAACAAACAAACAAGCAAACAAACTTCAAATAAATACACTCGGAGACCATCAAATGCCTCGGTGGACATCGGGGCCTCGGCCATATGGTTTTCCATATGTAGCCCTTCTAGTTTTGGAATCCGACTGATGTAAAGCTGGTATTCTTCTTGAGGATTCAGTGGGATTCCCGATATGGATGGTGTGGTAAAGCAAGATCACCAATAATAACAACATTGTTATTCAAAACAGTGTTATAGCTCCTGGCTGCCGGACTACTTTCTTTTATGTGGCTGTAACTGAAATCGGCCTTATGGGTTTTGCGACCAGTGCAGATCCAGATCAGCCTGTGCATCCGCACAGTCTGATCAGAACCTGCACTGTTCGCCATTTTATTAATGAAATACCCGCCATGCTTATAGCAAGCAATACAGATCGTTATCTGACAACAAGAGTCTGAAACACACGTCATGCTTCTGACAGGCAGTACAGATCATTATGCGGCTACATGAGTGTGCTCTCAGATCAGGAGCTACACTGGTCATAATCCCATAAGCCCCATTTCTACAGTGACAGCCACATATAACTGGATGTAACATATTGGTGACAATTTGACAAATCGGAGACTATTGCTTAGCCCTTTCAACACCAAAGGCCTGTATAGTGGTATTGGCAAAAAGTGTAGATCCAAATGAGTCGGCTCGTGACGAGCCGTCTCATCAGGATCTGCACTTTTTGCAAGTAATTTTCATATTTTTGAGAACAAAAACACACCCTTTTCATAAATGGACTATTCTGCAAATCAGTTTGTGACCATTGGATTGGTTGCGAAATTAACATATCAAATTCCATTCCAGTTACTTAGGGGTGAAAGGGCTAACAGACGGTGTAAACCATAATTAGCATGCATGTCTGCATACTCTCAGCAGGGATGGCACTGTTACTGTCTGTTTCACGAAACATGCCCAAATATTAAGGCTATATCCATAATGCCAAAACAATATTTTTATACTATTAAATTTTAGCAAAATTTAAGAATGAGCATTCTTTTTATTTCGTGAAATTTCGTCAAATATTGACTTTATTATGAAAAATTGGTTTGTCTATTGGAATTTAACATGGGAGGGGAAATGAAGTGGAACAGCAGGACGAGGTGTCAAAAACGAAACATAGTAGGAATTAACTACGAAACCTGGCTAGATTGCTTGGAATTGATATATAATGTAACTACAATTTCTGAAATTAGACAAAAATTTCGCCTTGTTGAAGATGTCTATGGGGATTTAACATGGGGAAATATTTTTTTTCGCAAACAAAATCAATATTGGATCAAATTTCACAAAATAAAAAGAAGGCTCAATCTTAAATTTGGATACAATTTAATATTATCAAAAAAATAGCGTTTTTGCATTTTTTATATCGTAAAATTGGGGCAGGTTTCGTGAAACAGACAGTAGTCATTCTGTCGGTGACATGTATTATCATCAGAGTATGCAGGTTGAACAGGATCTAAAATAAACTCATTTTTGTCAGACTGTGACAAATAGTAAATCAGCATAATAGTAGTACAAATATTACATGCTTCACGCTCTTCTCCACTCAGTAACCAACATTACCAGTTGTCAGCAGAAGGATGTGGCTGGGAAGAAAGGGCTTATGACACTGATGGCCAGGCTAGCTGATAATGCAAATAACAAATATGCAATGCAGAATGCTGATCCCCCCCACCCCCCTCTAAAATGACCTTGGCTGTTGATAGGCCATTAAACATTGTTAAATAAATAAAAGCAGCAATTATTTCAATTTTACACCGTGTGAATGGCAAACAGTGCATAAATACAGTTCTGATCTGGGTCTACGTATACACTAGCTGGTCACACATGTCATAAACCCAACTTCTGCACACAGCCATCACTGACTGCGACCTTGAGATTGTGCATCAACATGGGCATTGACTTCAATCAACATAATGTTCCGTTTGTCAGTAGAAACCTTTTGGCCATACCATCGTCCCATAGTGGTGACAATCGCTCACACCCTCGCCCACCCCAGTCTCTATTATTATTTGAACCTCTATGAAACTTTCGGCAGTACCGTGAAACCTCTCTACACCGGACACCCTGGGAGGTCCCCGGGCTGTCCGGCATAGAGAGGTTTCATTGTAAATCAGGCATGCGATCATTCCGAGCAATAGTTGTGTGCTACGCGATCACGAACAGACATTACCGCCCGAGATAAATGAACAAGAAACATATCAAAATAAGATCACTTGTGCTTTCTTGGTGTCTGGTTACGGTTACAGTTCATGAATAGTGTAACCTAGGTTGTTTAATTTTGATATGTTTCATAGTGTCATATTTGATGATCATGTGTGTCCATGATTAAAAGGCACTAAAACACTACACACAATTCCTATACTCATGAATTACAGTGCAATCACTGGTCAGGTGCGTCGTAACAGGAGGGGCATATCAGGCAACTGCCGGACCAATACTTGTGACAAAAGTATTTTTTTATTAAAATATTCTGAATTCATATATACCAAATAATAATGTCGGGAATATTAATATTTTTTCGGCAATGTCTCATAGTATATGTTGTTATTACCACTCAGTTGAACCGTCTCGGCGAGACGGTTCTACTGAGTGGTAACAACATACACTTTGGGTGGGTAGCAAGGGCACCTAGTAGATTCGCCGGAACAATCTTATGATATTTTCGGCGCCCCTGACTGGTTATCACACAGATCTCATAGGGTGTCTTAGAGTGGTTTTACTATAATATATACTTTCACGGAGACGTCAGTTGGAAAAATTCAAATTTGTGACAGTGGGTGAAAAATGGGGGTTGTAAACCATACCCATTGAACATGTTGAATATGATCTGTGTCTGTATACAATCTATTGTAGTATTCAATTGAATATAACGGTTGTGAAAAATAAGATTCCTTATTAATGCCCGATTTTCATGTTATTATTATCATTGTCATATGTTCCCATTTTTGTAGCATTTACACATGTATTTTGGCAAAGGTAATTATGTACATGATAATGTATCAATATGCAATATATATTACATGTTATACAACTGAGCATATTTTATAGAAATTAAAATATAATAGCTTTAAACAAATATTGTGTTTACTTTTTATTATAATTTGATAGTAATAGGACAGAATATTCTGCATCAAATGAAGGGATCGGTGGAAGAAAGGGGCTAACTCCACCATAGGTGGAAGACTCGGACATTACCCCACCCATCCATTTCCATACACTATGCCTTACAGCCTTTTCGAAAAGGCTGTAAGGTATAGAGTATGGAAATGGGTGGGTGGGGTAACGTTTTCCAAATGAGCCAAGTATTGGGTCCTAGGTCCGAGTTTTCCACCTGTGAACTCCACCCCCATTATTCCACCTACTCCTTCAAATGATAACTTTCTGCTCTACTGATTTTAGTTCACATAAATGAGTCAAGCTCAATTTGTTACAGGTATCTCTTTTCGGCCTTCTGAGACCATCATTTATAGCGATTGGACTATCGCGTACAGCGAATTTTACGAGATGAAGCTAATTTACCCTGGAATATTGAATAGCAACACCTGCCAATGTGTCCGTTCTCGGAGATTTAGCCATTTATGAGTTGTTTCGAGAAAACTTGCATTTTGCTGGAAAGAAGGAAAGATGGGTGCACTCAGATCCAAAAACAGCCCCGAAATCGGTCGAAAATTCAGCTTATATATAGCCACCAACAGAGACACATGAACACTCACATGCCCTGGTATAGTAGCGCTGACATGCAATAATACTGCACATTCGCAAATCACTCAGGAAGACCCAAATGTTAAACACTAGTGCACTCCATCTTTCCTTATTACCATCAAAATGTAGATTTTCTCGAAATAACTCCTGTTTATTTTTTGTTAAAATCCCGGCTATTGGATTGGCGTTTGGATTGACAATTTCAATGTTACGTTTTCGCGTTTAAATCTGTTTCTCAGTTAATATACCACGTAGAACCACAATACCCAGTCTTCAGTTCTTACCTGATCCAATGCAGCCCATCAATAGCAGGTTTCCATGACGTACTATACCCACCATGGGAGAACACGCTATGAAAACGGTTTGGAGAGTTTCAACGGTATAGCAATATATATCATGAAAAGTCATGCAGAGCATGATGTTATTAGCCGATCAGTTAATGAGTCTCGGGGGGGGGGGGGGGGGGGGGGGGAGGGGGGGGGGGGGGGGGGGGGGGGGGAGGGAATGAATGAGCGAGTGAGTATTGGTGTTTAACGGCCTATCAACAGCTAAGGTTATTTAAGGCCGGGCCAATGGGTTGTACTATCCCGCATTAAGCGGGTCCACGATGAGGAAAATTCCCAAAATCAGAATTCAATATTACCATTCACCACACCAGTCACTTTAGTAGACTCGGGCCCAAAGTAATATGATTTGCCATAAGCTTATTACTTCTTAATGGAGCATAACAGGATTTAGCTCTCAAGTACAGGGGGCATGTAAATGAGGGCCAAACAAAATGTCGGGCGCAAGACGATAATCAATTTATTTCGAGCATGACAATAATTAAGGGGGATTGCCGCAATCGCGCGTGCTGGATGCATCCCTGCCATCCCTGCATGATACGTAAACAAATCAAAGTTCGCTATGAAGGGCAATTCTTCATTTTGATTGGTGGACAATTTTGTGAATATTAACTAGCGTCAAATGACGCGCATACGCGATCCAATGGGATAAACCCGAGATGCTGGGGTTGCTAGTCGGAGGAGATTTTGAGCAGAGGTCGATTATAAATTAGCCGAATAAACACATTTTACGCGATTATACGTGGCTGAAACTTGTTCTGTTTAATAAATAAAAGCTTTAAATTAGCCCAATAATCGGAGTATGTTGGCGTATATGGCCATTAGAGCCAACTATGGACTTCAACAACAACAACTTCCGGGTTCAATCTCTTCCGGCGTTCAGCTCATTACGTATTCAAAATTATGTTATTTGGCTATATTTAAAGTTTTAAAAGGAGATAATTGCCAAAAATGCAAACATTATCGGTTGATGCAATTTGGAAGTGATACAGCAAAGTTCGCGTTCGTAGATTACCGAATAGCGGAGAAAAGGGTTGCTACAAACTTTTTCAGAATTCGATGGATGACCAATATATTAGCCGATCTATAAATAGATAGGCTAATAACAAGGCCATATGACTGGTATGTGACTGCTACTGGAGAGATGGGTCTTATGGGATTTGTTAACAGTGTAGCACCTGATCTAATAGCACACTATTGTAGCATGATAACGATTTATATTGCTGGTTATAAGGATGACGGTTGTTAGCCGGTATTTGTTTTCTTTTTTTTTAAATCCCGGCTATTGGATTGGCTAAAGCCGGGCGGGCGGGCGGCGGTTTCCACGATGTTAAGTTTTGCGTAATCGATTTAGCCATTTTCAATATTAAATGTTCGTGTTTTGTCAATTTCTCTGTTACTGTACCACCTAGAACAACCGTACTTGCACAATCTCTTAATAAACAACGGGTGTCCACCACATACCACTGTCCAACATGTGATCTTTTTTTTTTTACCTTGACCTATTTTGTTCGCGTAATCGACTTTTTCGTGTTTAAATCTGTTTCTCACTTACTATAACACCTAGAACCACTATACTTGCATAATTATATGTTATCCAATTGTCTATGCTTTGAAGAAAACCCGGCATTCGTGGCTTTGTCTCATATCTTGTTTTATTATTGGAATGACGAACATTGCAGATCCTGAGTGCGGATGCACCGCCGGAACTGGATCTACAATAGTCGCAAATGCCATGAATTAAATTTAACGCTTTCCCAAAACTTCCCTTTTATACAGCATAACTCAGTGTTTTGGATACAACCGATTTCCATTATTGGTTTTTGTTTTTTGTTGCGGTTTAACGGCCTATCAACAGCTAAGGTCATTTAAGGCCGGGTCAATGGGTTTAGTACTAAATCCTATATATTACCTGTACAAGTACATATACATTTTCAAGTACATGTACAAATGGGGGGAAAATCCCAAAATCAGAACTGAATATTTACAATAACAAAACTATATATTCAGCCCTGGAATCAGAATAATCCTGATCTGATGCCAGGTCCTCGCCACACCAGAATCACTTGGAACCTCCCAAAAGCAGTAGGATCAGTAATAATCTTACTACTTTTATAATGGGCAATAATCCAATTCAACTCCCAAGTAACAAAAGAGCCAAAGATAAAAACGTACCGGAGGGCCAAACCAGGCAAATTGTGATTCCTATAAGGAGGAACAACTACCGTTAATTTACGCCGTCTCGTTCGTCCGACCACCACCCACGGAATGCATGTGTGAAATATGAAGAATGTTCCATGAAGGAAATAGAAGCCATAACCGATTTCTCCGCTGTTAAGTCTTGTAAAGAGACTAAGCATGTGATATTGATCTTGGTATCAGCAGGCAGTATACGCCCCACACAACTGAATACCAAATCAACAAATATTCCAGTCACGTCCACCAACTATACAATACATGATGACAATAAGAGAACATAGCAAACACCGAAACCTGTGCTACAGAACACATCTTATGCCAACTTTATATCGCGCTTCATATTTGGGAAACATCTTATAAATCTGCAATTATATAACGAACCCAGGCTAGTGTCAGTTGATTTTAAGTTTATCATACTAGTATGTGACTGTCATTGGAGAAATGGGGCTAAATGGTTTTGCGACCAGTGTAGATCCAGATCAGCGTGTGCATCCGTACAGTCTGATCAGGATCTGCACGATTCGCCATTCCATAAATGTAACACCCACCATGCTTCTAACAAGCAATAATTATCAGGTTACAGGAGTGTGCTATTCAAGTTTGACCTATACTGGTTACAAATCCTATAATCCCCATTTCTCCAGTCACAGCCACATTTATGGACATTATCATATATTTTTGTAATCAATGAAGACATAGAGATTTTAATTCAGTCTTTCCTCTTCTGTGCGTGTGTGAGACCTGCCAGACTCTGGTGTGTTGAGTATAGACGATATCCACGCAGCCTCCCCCAACACTTCCGATTCCGGAGAATATTCAAGATCTTAACATCCTCCAGTGCTACGTCAACGTTTGGTTTGTCTTTGTCAAGCTTGTTATTCGGCATTTTGCTACCCTTTTTATCTCTCTTTGCATGCTCCTGCATTTGTCTGTCAGCTTCCAATAATGGGTTCTAAACTGAAAATAAATATGTTCAACAGTTCAGCAAAAACCAGTAACCCACTTTTCCGACGTTTCGGCACAAGGCCTTTATCAAGTAATTAGTTTCTATTGAACTCTAAGTGGCATCCATTTTAGATTTCACAATTGAGATTGTGAAATCTAAATTGGATTCCCCTGAACGTTCAGTAGAACTAATTCCTTGATAAAGGCCTTGTGCAGAAACGTCGGAAAAGTGGGTTCATGGCTTTTGCTGAATTTTTGAACATATTACAATATAATTGTATTATTCCGGAAATATGAAAATAAAAAGTTCATGCAAATGTGGCTGTGGCAGGAGGGATGAGGCTTATGGGGCATCCACACTGTCTGACCAGGGCCTGCATTGTTCACCAGTTAGTCAATGAAACATCCAAAATGCTTCAAACTTATAGGTTTGATCATTATCAGGCTTCAGGAGTGTGCTGGAAGATCAGAAGTTTGGATACCAAAAAATGACATAAGCCCAATGTCACCAGTAACAGCCACGAATGAAAGCAGTTGAGTTGCTACACAAGCAATCAGCCAATCACTTGCAGACACCAATCATGGAATCAAAGTCGTTCTGCATGTAGGCATGTCCAGCCAAGGTAGACACAGATCAGCATGTTTATCTAATGCACACGGACAGGAGGAACGTATTTAAGTAATCAAACCATGGGCTGTTGCATTTACTGTCAATAGAAAAGCGCAAAGTTTAAAAACACCAAATGTATTTTGTACTTTTTGTAAACGCAACAACCCATGTTTTTATTAAATCATGGGCTGTTGTGTTTACTGTCGTTGAAAATAAATTTGGTCTGTTTAAAGTGTTCGGACTCCTAGCAAACTTTAAACAAACAAACTGTTTTTCATACTACAGTAAACGCAACAGCCCATGTTTTATTACTTATATTTACATTGCATGGTTTGATAGTTTCAAAAACGTAAAATAGCCAAATGTGGCATTCAAATTAAGAATCATATTTTTTTAGATCATTTATCGCAATTCATGGAACAACGATGTTGCCAGCCAATAGCGTGCCATGATGGACAACGTTGCACATATTATTGAAGGCAAACAACCTATAAGCAATAACAACATTGAGCGATGTCATGTGGACTAATGTAATGTATTTGAATATAAACGCAATAAATTGAATGGATGTGTCTTTCATGAATGTATGTAAGATGTAAATATTAGTTATCATGTGTACAGTATCTTCTACCAAAAAGTATTAATAATTGAAAATAAAATATGCCCATGTTCCAGGTTATAATATAGGGAGGCATATATTTGTTCATCCTTTCGTTAGATATGACATTGTTCAAAATAAACAGTCATTAACCATTTCCCGACGATATAATTGGCAGTATTATACTTTTTATATCAAACATGAATTTCCACACTGATATAAGGGGCGATAACCGCGTTTCCGTAAATGTTAACTGACATTACTATTTACTTTCTGCATTTATTTTTTGATGTGCAATGATCATATTTTATAATCTGTCGAAAATAATATATTTTTCAGGCGACGCATTTAATTAGTATAAATTATGAAAAAATATCACGCCTCATTTGCATATGAAAATAGCCTGATACCACTGCGCGTTAGTATCAGTAAAATAAATATTACTGAATGATTATATCTGTATAGCGGGCACTCGTAATTTTTAGAACTGGTGGAATAGTGACACAATTATACACTTATTTAATTCCTATAAAGAACATGTGCATGGCATGTACCTTTTATTGTCAGAACAGAACAGAACGTATCTGTTATGAAGTTGTTATTACAGTGTGAACAGAGATGTGGTAATTTGGATGTGAACTGTTACTACCATATTTCAGCCAGGGAAAGACATGTCTTTCTAACAAACAGTGAAAAGTGAAATGAAAAGGGTTTAACGTCCCAGCAACAACTAAGGTCATATAGAGATGGGACCACAGTTTAAAGTCTCGTCCGACTGACCAGTGGGATGGAATTACTATGTAAGTGTGTTGTGCCCTAGGCGAGGTTTGAACCCACACCTCCGTTGTTCTAACCCCTAGGCCACAGCCCATCCCATCTAACAAACAGCATAATTTCTTGTTAGAATGTGTGACCGCAATAGAAGATCAGGGGCCTGTGTCACTAACAATAACATTTTCGTACAAAGATTTCTAGGAATTGGCTTCTCACATTAACTAGTTTCACTAATGCAACCATTTTGCACCTACGGCGTCATGACGTTAAATTCAGCACATCCAGGAAAGATTTTTCAAATTATGGCTGCCAGAACAAATGCTATTGTGGATTTCAACACTTACACACTTCTTACTCGTACATGTATGAAGTTTAGTGTAATGGTCTACTGGAGCTCAACTGGTCTCTAATGTCATTAGCCTCATTTCTCCAGTGACAGTTGATTCTGTACAACAGTCAAATATTACATAGTATGGTCGTCTCAAACCCTGATGTGTAGGTTGTCTGGGTAATCCGATTTTCTCCCACATTAACCCTTACAATGCTGAATAAAATGTTGTCATCTGCAGTTTATTTTTTAATTTCAATTTTCCTCATCAAAACATGGTTTGACAGTAGTAGTATATAGGGAGTCAAAATGATACCACCTACGGTGGAATCATTTCCACCCCTATATACTACCCCCACCACCCCCGAAAAACCTAAAAATTGGTTAACGAGGAAATTTTCTCCCTACAGCAAATTTATGAATTTTTGGAGAAAATAATTTTGAAATCATTAATGCAATTTCAATGTGCCCACGAGTGATAGTTTATACTCCAACACCCCATTTTTCTCCTCCAATATAGCTAATTTATTTAGCAGATCAGCAACTAATTCTACCAGATTTAGTCTACCACGTTCACCTTTAGCCACAGGGCAGCGTAGTTGCTTATGTCTACAAAGAGTTTGGGCTCTAACGAATTTACAAGGGCATTTGGGGCATTTAAATTGTGGGGTGACACAAGGAAATTTTCTACGTCTCGATAGATACCTTCGTAGATAGTCTTTACACGCAAAAGTCTTACAACAATTCACACACTCCATTATATATGTATATGTATATGTTTATATTCAATTGGACGTGAAAAAAACATGATGTAAATTTTTCACGTCCAATTGAACAGATAAATTTCATAGGTTATATACAGAAAATAAGATAACGCCAGAAACTAGAGCAGAAATAGAAAGTTTGAGAAGAGAAGCCGAATCTCTAGGGATTACTTATAGTAAACAGTTGAGAGTTAGGGGGTTGACAAAGCTGATAAACGCCACAAAGAATGAGGCGTTAATGAAGCGGTTTACCCGCGCCCACATACGAGGAGCCCTTAAAGACCTCTCACTAGCAGAGGAAGTTGGTAACATAATTCAAAAAGAAAGTATTGCGGGGTTAAGGGCTAGTGTAATAAAACCTTCAAGCACCAATTCCAGACGCACAGGCGACCAAATACCAAATAATAAGAAAACATCTATCGTTCGCGCGATAGTGGCAGAAGGTGAAGAAATATTGGGGGCTCATGATGAAACATTGGAAAAGGTAGAAAATGGAAGACGGATAGTTACATTATCCTTTCGTAAAAACATTGACATTAACGAGTCTGAACGCATGTCCGATAAACTCGCTCCGTATCTGACAACCAATTCTTATCTGAGATATTCATATTCTTACAAGCTAGAACATATGGAGGAAACTAAAAATGGAAAACCTATAACTATAATATTTCAGAAAAATCTCGGTAGCGAACCACTATCATCAATGAAAACCGTTAAAAAATGGCTGTCAGATAAGGAGCAAACACGAATAATGTCCGATAAAATAGACAGACCAAATACAAAGTGGAAGTTTGTCAGATGGGTAGAGGTTTTTGTAAAGCTAATATAGGGCAGTAGGGGAATAGATTTGGGACTACAATCCAAAGAAGCAGCAGGAGGAGAACTTCCAGAATGGTTGAAGAATAAAAAAGGTATGTATTCTTTAGATAAGTATAATGACGACCTTTGTCTGTTCAGGTGTCTAGCTATGCATATGACAGGTTAAATACCCGACAAATGCACGGACAAGGCGAAAGAATTTAGTAAGCAATATTTCGGTAGTAATGTGTTTCACCAATTCCTTTTTCAGATCTGAAAAATGTTGAAGAGTTTTTCAAAATCGGTATAGAAGTATATCAACCCACCGACTGTGATGTATGGTGGTTGAAAAAGATACCAGCGCACTATAAGGCAATAGGTAATAAACCAATGACAATAGGACTGTTTAATAATCACGCATTTCTGATAAAAAACCTAAAAAACCTATCTAAAATTTACGCCTGTGATAATTGCATACAGAAATTCACGAAAGCGAGTAATATGAAGAGACACGGACCAAAATGTATGAAAGGTGAGACAAAAGTAATATGTGATCGTAATTATTTAGAGCGCCCGCGTTCGTCGTTCGAGAAAGCGTTTTACCCAAAAAGTTCTAACAGTTATGGGGCGATCGATTGGATGTACTCTGTGGAAAAGCAGGAGGGAATTCACATTCACCACGAACAGTGTGGACATGGGGGTGAAAGATGGATTTTAGGAGCTCCAGTAGATGGATACTGTACATATCAATATCACGGCTGTTACTGGCACGGGTGTGAGATTTATGCAAAGCATAGAAAAGAAGAACGCGCATCCACTATGAGAAGAGATAAATTTATTAGATGCAAAGAATTCAACCTAGTAGTTATGTGGGAATGCGAATTTCAAAGAACGGGTAAAGACATAAAGATCGGTTGCGACACTACTCTTTATCCATATCAGATAATATACGATTTTGAGGCATATCTCAACCCAGAATTTGAAACTCTCGGTAATAATCTAGAGTACGAAGCTGAGCACGTTCCGGTAAGCGTTAGTATAGGAGATCATTTCTCAGGAACAGTAACTCATATTTGTGATAAAGATCCTGCAAAACTTATAGAAAAATTCTTAGAAGATTTGAAAGTCAGGGGAAAAGCTATAAGAGAAGAAGTGCTGTCAAGATATGGGTTTAATACAGAACATTTACGTAAAAAACAAATCGCCAAGATCGAACAGTGGATATATCAAGTACCGGTTATAGGTTTTAACAGCAGTAAGTACGATATAAACTTAATAAAGAAATATCTCGTAGGCGAACTGGCATCAACAACAAAGAAAGTAATGGTCGGAAAACGTGCAAACGCAACAATATTTCTATTTACTCCAGAGTTTAGATTTATTGATGTAATACTTTATCTAGGACCAGGTGTAAGTTACGATAGTTGGATAAAAGCCTACGACTGCAAAGGACAGAAATCTTTCTTTCCTTACGAGTGGTTCGATTCTCCAGACAAGCTGGATTACCCAGGACTACCGGATATAGATAATTGGTATTCCAAACTATCTGGGAAAATGTTAATAGATGAAACAGAATTAAGTAAATGTCGTAGAATTTTCGAAGAAAAGAATATGAAAACTTTCAGAGATTGTTTGAAATATTACAACGATTTAGATGTAGCACCGTTCCTAGAAGCGGTGGGGAAAATGTGTGAATTTTATAAACACAGAGGTGTGGATATTTTCAAAGATGCGGTAAGACTACCTGGAGTAGCTATATAATATTTATTGAGAGGAACCATTAAACCACCCACCACCAGTGCGGCTGATGTACATGCACATACGCGGGATGCCCTATGCGCACCAAAATAAGAAACATACGAAATGATGAAAGGCACTCTAGTCGGAGGCCCATCGATAGTATTTACAAGATATGCCGAAGCGGGTGTTTCAAAGATTAGAATTCCAACCCAATCTCGATTGGGTGGTAAAACGTTCCAGGCCGTTTTGGGGTATGATGCAAACGCATTATTTATCTACGCTAAATAAAGAGATGCCGTGTGGGAGAGAAACTATACACCATATAGATACCCCACATAACCCTAAATTTATTAAAACCTTTTGTAAAAGAGTTTTATCTGGAGACTGGTTTGGGTTTGCGGAGGTTGATATAGAGGTTCCCAATAACTTAAAAGATAAGTTTTTTGAAATGTCTCCACTTTTTATCAATCGTGTAGAGGTTGATGAAGTTCCCGCACACATGTTAAAATATTTAAAAGATACTGGCCTAACAAGAGGAGATGGAAACAAAATGGTGGGATCTATGACCGCCACTAAAGTATTGCTGTACTCACCACTATTGAAATGGTATTTAAAACACGGCCTAAAAATAACTGGAGTTCATCGGGTTATAGATTATATTAGTGGAAAACCATTCGAATGGTTCGCAAAAGAAGTTACAGCCGCAAGACAAACGGGCGATGTAGAACCAAATAAGAAACCAGTAGCGGATATAATGAAATTATTAGGAAACTCGTGTTGTGGAAAAATGATAGAGGCAACACGAAATATCTTCAAGAAAACCAAGGTGTGCGGTAAATAGACCATTCCATTGTGGAATAGCGGTTTATCAACAAGCTAAATTGAGAATGTTGGAATTTTACTACGAATTTCTAGACAAATACGTAAAAAGAGAAGACTTTTAATTAATACAGATGGATACGGATAGTATGTATATAGGAGTTAGTGGAAAAACAATAGAGGAATTGATTAGACCTAACTTACTAGACGAGTTTGAAAAATAAAAAAAGAAATGCTTGGCTTGGGATAAATGGAGCGAAAGAGAGCCCGGACTTTTCAAAATGGAATCTAGCGGAGATAGGGCGATAGCGTTATCTAGTAAGTGTTATTTTGTAGAAAAATTTAATTCCACTAATTTTGATAATTCTAAAGAATTAATTAATAATAACTCTGCGAAAGGAATGTCCAAGAGAACAAACAATTTAAATTGGGATAGATATAAACGAGTAATAAGTGAAACTACAGAAGATGGAACACACATTATAGATGTAGCACAAAACAGAGGATTCAAAATGAGAGACGACGTTATGAAAATGTACTGTCAACAACAATTAGGACTCTCGGCGTACTACGATAAAAGACGCGTGTTACCAGACGGAATACATACAGAACCTCTCTACTAAATCTTACGATTTATTAATAAATCAATCTAAAGACTCTGACGATCCGGGGGTAGCTGGGTGTCAGAAGGCACCGCGAGAAGTTCTTCGCGAACAAAACCGCGAGATGGACCACCATCCAAATAATAGAGCACGGTCTCATCGGGTTTGCTAATAGATCGATCCAGATGATATATATTCAGAGACCACACGTGATCAGTAGCGCGGCGCCGTCCACCTTCGAGGTCTCTAGGTTGATATAGGTACCGGACGGCAACATCCGATGGATGTCGTTGCTCCGGTAAACCGACGGGGCGCCCGCGCGAGACGGCAGAGGGCTTGCTCGTCACCTTTTTTGCCTTGATGGCATCTACGGGCTTCTTACCGATCAATCTGGTCACCTCGCCGTTCAGTGCGGAGACCACGGAGGGTAGTCTGGCCACCCACTCGGTCGATCGCGATTGAGGGTCAACAAGCTCTTTGGCATATTGGTGTCCGAACAGTCTCTCAGCCAGGGTTCGATTGAACCGCTCCACGATCCCCTGGTCTCGGTGGATGTTGACGCGGCCGCGTCTGATAGAAACGTTGTGCTTAGACAATAGATGAGAGACCGCGCCCATGAACTCGCAGCCGGGATCGACCTGGAGAAGATTCGGCCATTTGAGAGGACTCCTCTTATATATTCGGGAAAGAGCCTAGGTCACCTCCTTAAACTCTTTAGTGGCAAGTGGCTCAGCCCCCTTATAACGACTCGCTACGTCAACGACTGTCAGTGCGTACTTGTACGTCTTGCGACCGACGCGATCGTGAGGGAGAAACAGGAGATCCGCTTGGTGAACTTGGTTAGGCACCGGCACGTCGAATTTCGGGCGCGGAATATTGTGAGGCGCGGGCAATAGATCTGCCAGATGGCCTGCTTCTTGAGCCATACCTTGACAGCGTTCTTGGAAACCTTGGTCGCCGCCGCGAGGTTCTTGATGGCCGCAAGTCCCTTCCAGTAGCCGCGGAGGCTGTAATATGTGTTCGCTAGCTTGCGGCTAGGCGAACCGATAGTTTGGTATTAAGTTTGCGCGTGTTCATCGTATGCGAAGTATTCTAATATATCGGACAATCTCCAACATGCCCTCGCCAGATCGTCCGGTAACTGCGTCGTTAATAATAAACCTTTGTTGGAAGTCCAATCACGATTGGATGTTAAGTTCTGAAGGAACTCGGAGGAATCTAATTCATCCAATCTCGACTGGGAGGAATCTAACATCCGCTTTGCGAAAAGGGTGTCCGCTTTTTCGTCCTCGCGCCACGTCTCGAGAGAATCTCGGGCCAGACGAATCATACCCTTTGCGCCAGCTATACGGTGTTTAAGGGCAGTGTAGCCTACATCGATCATAGCAAAATAAAGTTCGTCAACTAACATCGTTCTATATTCTATATATATTCTATATATATTTAAAAAAAGTTTTTTAAAATAATTATTGCTTATTTCAATCTCGATTGAATATAGTAGCCGACGAGCCCCACCACACCCATTCCCACGACGATGAACGCGATCTCGCGATCTTTTTGGGCCTCTGACGGTACATAGAAATCTGAAAGTTGGGGCTCGCGATCCAGTGGCGCGAGACTTTTCTGTGGATATGCCAACGCGTACTCGCGGTTGGCTTCTTCAATGTTCTGGAAAGTTTGCGCGGCGTGATTCTCACGGCGCGAAGCTCTTCGTTGACCCAGTCCAGATGGGCGGTTCGTTTTTTCGACCATGCTTCCTTTGCGCTATTGAGTTGTTCTACAGCTAAATCGTGACGCTTGCGCTCCTCATCCACGTTCGAGCTTCTCATTTTCGAGAATATAAAGTTGCTACCGCTGAACGCCAATGCGTTTACAAGTGCACCACCTATCATTATTTCGATCGAAGCTATTATTTCAATATATTAGCAGGTAGAATTCCAGCTTTAACTAGATAATCTCGAGTCCCAACTGCGACCATTATATGTAAGGCCACGAGCCAGGCGTCTTTCACAGTAAAGTCAAATTTGGGAATGGACCTTCCTAAGACCATCTTAAATAGTTGAGCATACCCGATACTTAAATCCGATATCACCACGCCGTTATCAAGCGCGTTCACTATCATTTTACCATCGTTTTCAGCCTTTGTTGATAATTATAATTATTGCATATAAAAGGGATCGCGATCAATGTTTAAATGGGGTGCATCCAATCCAATCTCGATTGATGGGGATTGTTTTTTCGATATGGATTGGTGTAATAGGGGGTATTTCCACACACACAGGGCACCAACAACCGCCAGACCACCACCACCAACCCAACTCCAATTCGTGAATTGGGGGTGTTGGGGTTCAATCGGGGATTGCGCTTCCAATTCGGGAATTGGGGGTGTTGTTGTAGCTGTCTTCAGATGTTTTGCTGTGTCCGACCCCGATTGCAACGACTGTTTGGCCTCTCGAAGCTCGGCGAGTATTTTATCTTGTTTAACTTTTCGGGTGGCAGCCGCCGCCCGCCCAGCTGTCTGTCTTTTTTTTTTGTCTTACAACCGGATTCGTCCAATCTCGATTGGGTGTTGAGGGCTCCTGTGGAGCTGCAGCAATCCCCGATTGAACCCCCAACGTGCTCGGGTTCAACAGTGTTGAAGTTGGAGACTGTGGTTCCGTCACTCTCGCAGGTGTGTCTTGTGTCATCATTTATAATATTAATATTAGGGCTTATAGTTCGTGGGCATATACCATGTATGTCCAAATTGACAGTGCTTAGCCGAGGTCAAAGCGGTTGTCAGTGGAGCTAAGTACATTCCAAACTTGTGATAAATTGAGCAGCAGGCTGTTCTAAGAGTGTGTCCTATAAAAGGGTCAGTCTCTAGATCGCGAATCAACCCCGCGGTGTTTGGTATAGGGAGAAGTATACTAACGGCGGTTGCGTACAAATGAATAGCCGCCGATCCAAGAGTTTTTGTCATCTCCGCACCTAACCTAGATTCGTATCGCGCATAAATTTTATCAATCTCCGCATCTGACATCTTATCCACCTGACAAACTGAGAGACGCCTACCGAGATAATGCTCCGATTATCACCCAGCAACCAGCGCAGTTAGCCGCTCGCGTCTCGCCGCATTTTCATTTTCATTCGGAGGTGTTGCAATTCCCGATTGCTCTGTTGGAGTTGATGTTTCATTATCTTTCAGGAAAGATACCGTGTCGGCAGTCGGAGTTGAGGTTTCTTCCATTAGCTGATTGAGAAGTTCGTCGCAGTTCATTATTGCTAATTTTCTTAAAATTAATTTAACTATTCGTACAAGTCTCATAACTTTAACATATTGCCAAGCGCATCACCCGATACTTATGATCACCATTATGTTCGCAACAAAGCTCACAGCGGAGCACCACATTGTTAACATTGTTAACCATTGTTCAGCATGTGTTCAACATTTGTTAAGTATTTGTTCAGCAATTGCTAAGCATTGTTCAGCAATAGCTCAGCATTGTTAAGCATTTTCTCAGCAGTTACTAACCAATCGAAGATTGAAGTTAAGCAATTGTTAATTTTCTTAAAATTAATTGATAATTTCGTAAGCAGTTGGTTGATCAGTCTTTAGCAGAAGCTTGGTGTGCTTAGTTTCCGAAAGCATCTGTCGAACCTCCAGGCGCTCCTCGCGCGTTGGGATAACGTCGTTCTCTCGAAGACAGTCATCGAATGAGTCTCGGTCCTTGCAGTGAAAGAGGGCGACCCATTTCGTTTGCTCGCGCAGATCCTTGAGTACGGCGTTGTACTTTTGAGTGGATATCCATACGCTTTGCCTCGCATGGCGGCTAGAAAATGCGAGCTCGGAGAGCATGTACTTCTTTTTGGTCATCGGCGCCTTGGCCGAGCAATCGTCAATCACGTATAGGGTGGGCTTGCCCTGAAATATTTGGTAGAAGCCGCGCAACCAATCGTGAAGCCTGTCACCGGGGTCAATAACGTATACCTCAGGGTCGGCCCATATCCACGGGCACCGCTGATAAGTATCGTTGTGCCGCACTTTGGAACACAGGATCACAATGTGACGAAAAGCATCGCGGCAGGACCCCTCGAGCAAGTCGAGGATGGAAAGCGTTTTTCCACATCCTGTCTGCCCACATATTATGGCAGAGTGGGCATCACAAACACCAATTTTAATTGGGTTAGATTGATTTTTTTTTAATAAATCGTTAGATGATTTTTTTATTAAATCAGTAGAGTGCTGAGACGTATCGACCATCTTCGATGTTGAGTTGTGCGTCTGTAATTATATATAAGTACACGTTAAATGGCCCATCTCCATCCGCCTCTTTGGTTATCTGGATCGTCACACCCTCACTTGCGTTCTCAACTTGGTGTCCGCTACCGTGCATTTGGTCGTCGTCGCTGGCTCGCATGCCTAGCCATAACGCGTACTTGGAAGTCAGGAACTCCGCGAGGGAGACGTCCGAGAGTTGCAGGTCTTTGGCAACCGCGGCAACCTCCGGGGAGCGCTTAGAGCCGGCAGCAAACTGCTTTCTGGCTTCGTCCCACTGTTGGTGCGCGCGAAGACCCGCGCTGTAGAGTTGGTTGGAGACTCCCTCGATCGTCACCTCTACCTTTGTGATTTTGGGGTTATAGAATTTGTCGGTTTTTCTAGCCCCGAGGGCGAACCGACCCTCCTCGAACAACATCAGTATACCTTTCATCGAGCGGGCGGGTACGTTGACATTAATATTCCACAATGTGTCGATTTTGTCTTTCGTCATCTTGCGGTGACGAAGAACTAGGTCGTAAAGTATGGCAACGCGCCCGGCATACTGGGATCTGATTAATCGCGCCAGTTCGGGCATCGTGACCATGTCGTACTCCAGCGAAACATTATTGATCGTATACGTCGATGTTATGTCGGTGGCTATGAGAACTCGGCCGAAGTCGTTGAGCGTTAGTTCGTATTCGAGGCGGTCAGCCAAAGCACTCTGATAGTAGGGCATGTGACTCTCCAGCAACTCAAAGTCGAGCGGGATGTAGAAGCGGTTGCCGTAAGCGCCAGCGACCGCGTTGTCGCTCGCGAGGTTATCTGCCTTTTTACCAGCCCCGATTCTAAGTTTGGTTACGTTCTTATTTCGGCTGGTGTCAATACCCTGATAGACCGCATTTTGGCGCTCTTGTGACGTCTTCCACAGGTCCTGATAACAATGGTAGACGTCGCTGTCATCGATCGACATCACCTCATTACCAGAAATCTTTATTATGGTCTTCTTGACGATGGCGCGACCCAGGTTCTGAACGACGGTTCGGTCCGCGTCCGTCGACTTCAGCGAAATAGTGAAAGCGAGGCGAACAGTCCCCGGCATAATGACGTCGTTAGCTCCGAGGTTGGGGAAGCGGACTAAGAGCTGCTGGTTCTGGTCGATCGTCGATGGGTTGTTCGTAATAACGACACTCTGTCTCACGCCTTTCGCCCCGAGGGGCTCACACAGTCTGCGGTATGGATTGAGTTTGCGACCGTATTAACTCGAAGACATATTTTCAGTGAAACTAAATACCTATTAAACCCGTATGGTTTTGTCTTTAATACATAATTAATTATAAATATGGCTGATTACGATGTTGACATGGATGAAATCGGCAGAGACTATTACGTCGATGAGGATGATGATGACATCGATGATGATAACGATAACGAAACGCCCTTCATAGAGACTCCAGTTTAAATCCAATCACTATTGGGGGAAATAGGTGGCGCTACCACTAGTCAAAGTCGGGAATTACTCGAGGGAGCTGTAAACGACTACTACAATAATTTGGCAGAAAAAGGTCTGGTCCCATCTGTCGGTCGCGACTACTCCAAGTTCAAATTTGATCTGAACGGTAGATTGCGACTAAAAGCAGCATCAAATCTCCCAATAGTCAACGCGAGGACCGGTAAACCCCTAGCACTGAGCAACGTTGCCGGAAACCCGGGCGGTGGCCAAATCAAAAGGAACGAACTCGGATTCCCAGATTGGAAGCGTGGTAAAACAATTATGCCAAGAAAACTGGAGGAAGCCGGTGACGATAAAGAATCTACCGAGCGGATTATCGAACGCCTGCGGTCGTTGCGGGACGAAAGAGAAGCTCGCTCGGAGGCTGCATTGGCTTGCCGTGAGGCTCTCCGCACACAAATAAGTCGGACCCGCGAAACAATCTCGAGGGTCCTGCACGAGGAGACGACACTCGGTGAGCGTCTTCGCACTCTGTTCAGAGAGCAGGGCGTCACGATAGCAAGCATCCTCGTTGCTATCGGCATGACTATATCGACCATAGTTCTAGCTTTCACTGGTGGCTCGGCGCCACCACCCGCGCCAACACCCGCACCAGCACCCGCGCCATCCGGTGGAGCCAAGGAGTGGGTAAAAAAACAACTAAAAGCCCTCGCCAGTCTCCTACCTAAATTAGCCGAAAATGCGGCTGCCGCACTACCTGGATTGATCGGAAGTATCGTTTCTTACTTGCTATCTATATTATCAAAAACAGCCGGATGGCTTACCAAAAATACTTGGGCTCTAATCGTGGCAATCGCCGGTCTCCTACTATTCTTCGCCCGAGATTTTCTAAAACCAAAGCGCTAGTAGTCCTATCGCCATGAGGGCGACGACGAGCCCTAATTTCTCCTCCTCGTGTGTTGTGCTTCCAATCTCGATTGGTGTTTCCGCTCCTGTTCCAATTCTTCCCTCAACACTGTTGAACACGATTGGATTGGGGGAACTAGTGGAACTTGATGCACTATTTCCTTTGGAACTTGATGATACAATAGTTCCGGCTCCTGTTCCAATTCGTGAATTGGGGGAACTCGATGGTGCATCCAATTCGTGTTTTGTGTTTTTTATGTAATAGGTTCCACTTACATCTCCGCTCCCGGCCGTCTTGGGGGGGGGGGGGGGAGTTTGATGATACCCGTGTTCACGTTCCCATTGCGGCCGATCTTTTGATTGGTGGTTGCGACTACGATCTGATTATTGTAACCGTCAACCGGGTCGTCTCGTAGTATCATATAACTCGGCGCCATATAAAGACCTATTCCAAATGCGTAGTCTACTGGGGTGCGGGCAGTCTGCAAAACGTCTTGATAATTCTGGATCGCCTTCTGGAGGTCCACCTTAGCTGAAATGGCGTCCTCGACAAGTGCCAAGAACTGTTTTTGTGCCTCAAAGGCCGTTCCCATGCCTAGTATAGCACTGCGAGTTTGCTTCTGTGAGGCGAGGATTGCCCATACGTATATGCGAATGGAGTCGTTGAGGCGAATAACCCCGCCCTGCGTACATCCAGTGCTTTTATCTAACATAAATGTGGTCCACGCATTTCGCATATGTGGAGTATCACCCAGGTCTAGGTATTCCACGTGGGCTACTTTAGTAGGTAGCCAATGACAATAACCGTCTTTACACGCAAGCCCACCAAGCACTTCATCATCGAACGTCATCGTATTCAACTTATAATTATATTTAGTCCATGTTGCCATTTTTCCTACTGGTGGTGGGGTAGCTCCACGAGCACTCCACAACCCTGATAAATATACAGGGACTTTATTAAGATGCTTACCACTAACTAAGCCTTTAAGGTGAACTAACCCTAAACTGTTGATTGGGGTGTATACTTTCTGTCTCCAGTCCGCGTCTTTTGGTACCCCAAATTCGTTACACAATCTTTATAACGCCTTACGGTCGTATGTGCTGGAAATGGGATCCCAGCCGTCGTCTTGAGGTAGTGGAATACCTAGTTCTTTGAGAATCCTCCTAATAGTATAATACACATGAAAGTTGTAGACACTTCGGAGCATGACATTCTTGGATGTCAGATGGTCTTGATGTGAAACTCCACACCCGGCCGTTGCACACCATACAGCGAAATATAGCTGGTTCTGCCAGAAGTTCATATGGAAAAAATCCCATCTTAGTATTACATCTTGACTAGTAGTCTTTGGAACTACATATTTCTCAAACATGTTAAGGAAATTGGTGGTAAAGCCACTGTCCGGTCTAACTGTTACAGTTGGGTGTACAAGGCGGTTAACAACGTCTTTTAGCCTGTATTTACCACCAACTTTGTACTTTGCATTAACATTAAAGCTAAATGCTTTGGTATCCATTGAAAGCTATTATTATGTTTGCTACTATCACTAATGTTCAAAAAGAGAGTTGAGAACTTCAAAAGTTAATCGACAACTGCTGCGGAAAACGCCGGGTAGGGCTCAGATCAATCACCTTCACGGTCGGGTGGGAGAATGTGGGGAAGAGTGAAGGGTTTTACTATGTGAAGGATGGACAACAAGTAGGTGTAAAGCTGCCTCCCGGAATGTGGAGTTTTAGACAGCTCAAAGATTTTGTTTCCACAGAGCTTGACGGTATAGTCAACCTCATAGTATCGAAGGCTACCGGACTTGCAACAATGACCATCGGCCCAGACAGCAAGATAGTGACCTCCCCGATGTTGGGTATTCAACTCGGGTTTAGAGAGATATACTCCGCGAATAAAGGCGTGTTTACCCCGAGGGAGTACGTCGGTGATAACCCGGTGGACTTCTCCTTCACGAAAACTCTCAGGGTGCACCTGGATCCGGTGAACACATCGTACAACACGGTAGACGGATTTCCCAGCACATTACTGAAAACCGTGCAAGCCAGTGATTGTTTCTTTGGGGGGACGGTGACCTTAGATTTCCCACACCCCGAGATGAAAGTTTTGGGAACGGGGCACATCCACGAATTTACGGTCTCTATTCTTTATGATCAAGCGATTGAGTTAACAAATTATTACCCGATTTCGGTCGTTCTCGAAATTTCCAATTGAGTATAGGTGCCCCAATTTTATAATTAATTTAAAGAAAATTATAAAATTAATTATTAGTATATACGGACCAGGTAGTTCTTCCAATTCCAATCGGGATTGGGTGACAGATTCAAAGAATTTGGAACCGGCAGAAGGGGGATTCATCCCGACAGAGAGCGACTTTTTAACTACCGGAAAAACCAAGGCCCTGATCAATAAAACTATATCGCAGGCCACAAACGGGATTCACAGGAGTATAGCACATCTTAGAGTAGAAGTGCTGACGGCGACTGCACAAGTTGGGGAAGAGGCCCGGGCGAAATTGAGGGAGTCCGAACGGGTATTGAGAAAGACCAGGCGACCCTTACGGAGGCTTATATGGTGTTGCGCTCAGAGGACTCTCTCATCAGAGAAGCAGCACTTACAGAACTAGGCGGAAAAAGAACAGAATTTCGGAAAGAGGCCCGGTTGGGAATTGAGGGAGTCCGAACGGGTATTGATAAAGTCCGAGAAGACCACCAGGCAACCATTGCGGAGGCGTATAGGGTGTTGCCCTCAGAGGATCGTGCACCACTTACTGAACTAGATGGGAAAATAACCGAATTTCGGGAAGAGGCCCGGTTGGGGATTGATAAAGCCCGAGAAGACCACCAGGCGTCCCTTACGGAGGCTTATGGGGTGTTGCGCTCTGAGGATCATGCATCACTTACTGAACTAGGCGGAAAAATAACAGAATTTCGGGAAGAGGCCCGGTTGGGGATTGAGGGAGTCCTAACGGGTATTGAGAAAGCCCGAGAAGACCACCAGGCGGCCCTTACGGAGGCGTATGGGGTGTTGCGCTCAGAGGATCATGCAGCGCTTACTGAACCAGGTGGAAAAATAACCGAAGTTTCCGATAAACTGAAACGTGTTCGTAGAGCCGCGAACAAAGCACTTGAGGAGACCGCTGAAAAGGTTCGTGCTGAGGCCCATACCTCTATCGGGGGGCTTGCCGGATTGTTGAAAACATTGAAAACGCAAAAACGTGTCATCACAGTTTGGGCTGAGAAGCGGAGCCCATTGAATGAGGGGCTCTATGAATATTCATTCGGTGCCAAAGCGAACAATGGATATGGGGGATACGTCATGACAGCTCCAGGTACACTTCTCCGAATGGCGGTTTGCTCGGTTAATGCTAATGGTAAACCAGTGGGCGCGGTCATCGTAAATCTTGTAGTGGATGGGGAAGAACGGGGGGTTGAAACCCATAAACTCGCTGGACGGCCTTTAGGGTTGGTTTTGTTCGCCGTTGACGATCCAATTAGACTTTCCGAAGGTAGTGTTATTAACTTTGTTACGAAAATCGCTTACCCAGAAAGTTCTTCCACTGTTGTTACATTGTTAATTGAACTTGATTTGTAAAATTTAATCATGAACGAATCACCGCTTCCAATTGTCAATACCAATCCATCAACACTATATCCAATTCACGAAAGAAGTTTAGATTTTAGGTTTGATAGTATCGTCGCTATGCAGGATATTTTAGTTATAGAATGTACAAATAGAAAAAGAAACGAAAAAAAAAAAATAATAATAAAAAGCGCGCGGCGAATATAGCTGAAGCATCTAGTACGGTTCTGGCAAGTTTATCTGTAATGAGTGGTGCGGGGACTGCTGCAACACTATCTACAATTGTAACGGTTCCACTTGCAGGGGTTTTGAGTGGAATTACCGTTTTATCTGGAATTTGTATGGTAATTAGGGCGGCGGGTGGAAAACTCCAGAAAAAATGTAGAAAACATGATAGAATATCCGTTCTGGCCAGGTCTAAGAAAAATAGCATCGACGTTATAGTGTCCAAAGCGTTGACCGCTAATGAAATATCAAATTTAGAGTTTGAATCCGTGGTGGAAGAAATGGGGAGATATGAAGAATTAAAAAATTATATTAGAATCAAAGTACGCGCCACCATGCCCAAGATTGAGAGTACCGATTGGGATAAATTTAGGGTAAAACTTGAAAATAAATACGGAGGAAATGTACAGCACCACCACCCCGAAATTGTAGTATTTTATTAAATAATTAATTTTATAATTTTCTTTAAATTAATTATAAAATTAATTATATTTGTGCAGTAAACAATTTATTAATAATAATAAACAATTTGAAAAAAAATATGAAAGTTTTAGGTCCATGAACATGAAGTACATGTGGCGAAACCTGTCTCAGTGCTGAGACTACTGCTGGGTCCCAGCAATGTATATATGTGTTCATTTCTCATATATAAACCTAACATTGTTGGTGGAAATAATTTTTTTTTTGTTTTGTTATTTTATTAATTATCATATTAATTAATTAATATGTTTTCTATATAATAGGGGGTGTTCAGCTTTAAATTATAAATATTTTTTACAAAATTAATTAAATAACGAACCATCCCGGAAATTCGTGAACCCTCACTAAGTGTTTATACATAGACGTTTTTATCGGAGCGTAATAAATTACGCTGATAGTTAATGTATTCGATATTGTCTAGTGTTTTCAATAGATATAAATTATATATAGGACTATAACCCCCGTAATCTTCGTAAACTTCTTCAACACAGTCATTAAAAGCTTTCAATTCACATTGTATTTTATTAACCATTTTATCTAATAATATTTGTAGTATTTTTTCTGTTCAATTGGACGTGAAAAAAACATGAGGTATTTATGACACCAATATAATTGTGACTACAATACCACCACAAACTTTTAGTTGGTGGTATCATTTTGACTCCCTCTTTTCAAAATTATTTTCTACGAAATTCATAAATTTGCTGTAGGGAGACAATTTCCTCGTTAACCAATTTTTAGGTTTTTCGGGAGTGGTGGGGGTAGTATATCCCTATGTACTACTACAGTACTTTAGAATGGAAATGATTATAAAGTGCTATCAAACCATGTTTTTCTTGAAAAAAAAAATCAGAACATAATTTTCGTTTCCCAGCATTCAGAGTGTTAAAGGTACAGGCCCACTCAGTAGGCATAAACTGTTCTCTATAGGAATTAAATAAGTGTATAATTGTGTCACTATTCCGCCAGTTTTAAAAAATACGAGTGACCGCTATACAGATATTATCATTTAGTAATATTTATTTTACTGATAGTGACTCACGATGGCAGCAGGCTATTTTCATATGCAAATGAGGCATGATATTTTTTAATTATTGATACTAATTAAATGTGTCACCTGAGTAAATAATACTTTCAACAGATTATAAGTATGATCATTGCACATCAAAAAATAAATACAGAGAATAAATAATAATGTTCGTTAACATTTTAAGCAAAAATGGTTATCGCCCCTGATATCAGTGTGGAAATTTACGTCTGATATACAATGTATAATAATGCCAATCAATACGTGGGGTAATGGTGAATGAATGTTTAGTTTGCCAGAACATGTCGCAGATGATGCCTCTGATATAAAGAACATTTTGTGCCTACTGAGTGGGCATGTACCTTTAACCATTTCACTACAGAACTATGTCATAATATTTGCAAATAGTGCAGATCCAGAATTATATTTTCAGGCTACTTGTAATTGGTATTACCTTGTTCCGAATTAGATAGTTTTGTCGCTCCGTCTGCCGAATAATATGTCTGTAAAACAACAAAACTTCATGTGAATTAACTTGTACCTTTAACCATTTCACTACAGAAAAATTTCAATGTTGTCAAGATCAAAAAGTCAGGGTCATATTAAGGGCAACATGGATGTGTGGCATTTTTCCACAAGTATGACATATTGAAATATTGAAGTAATCTATCAAGGGATATAGAAGTGATAACAGAATTTGAGAAACGCCGGCGAAGTTTTTAATGTGCGAACAAGTTCGAAGTTGTGAAGGTCAAAATGTCAAAGTCAATGTCATATTAAGGGCAGCATGGATGTGTGGCATTTGACCACATGTATGCTGTGTTCACATATTTAAGTAATCCTTCAGAGGATACAGAAGTTATGACATAATTGAGAAACTCCGACGAAATTCTTAATATGCCGGACACACGGATGGATGCACACACCAACGCACAGACACACTGACACACAGTCTAAACACTATATGCCTCCGGCTCTATGGAGACCGGGGTCATAAAACGTGCATATCCTAATGATAAGGCTGGTTACGAACTGGCTCATCTGGATCTACACAGCTAAAGAGGTCTGTACACATAGTGTTGAAATAATTAACATAAATTATAAATAATATGGCACTGGCTGGCGCTGGTATTCCCATGTCAAGTGGTTGGCCTTTAGCCCATACAATGTGGAATATGAACATTGTTGTCTGCTGCTATTTCCTATTTTGTATTTGTTTCTAATTAAAAACATTGATTGTCATTACTTTATAATCATTTCCTTTGAATGGCGGCATGATGGTGTTCCAAATGATCACATGTATCATATTTAAGCAATCCGTTAAGTAATTTATATCATGATGAAGAAACTTATACAAACCGTTTGATGCAAAATAATGGCTAAGTGTTTCGCAAACAATTGAAGGTAAAACATGTCAAGGTCCTGTGTGAGTGTGTTACAAATGCTCACATATATCAAGTGTCCAAATATTGAAGCAATCCGTCAAGTAATATTAAAGTTATACCATGATGAAGAAACTTGTACAAACTTTTTACATTTCGGACGATGACGACGACGCGGACGATAACAAAAAAAGCGGCGACTATAGTCGCGCCTTCTGAAAGCAGGCGTGACAAAAACCACATATGAGCCCAATCACTTATACATTATTTCACTCAATCAATGGTATGAATTTATTTCTTTCGTCTGCTGTTTATTGTTCAGCTTCATTATTTATCAACAAGCATATAGTTTGGCAACACTTTAGAATCATTTCTAATGGGGCAATTAGAAAAATGGCATGTATGAAACAGCAGCAGATGACAATGTTTTCGGCTACCGAAGATGTAAGGTCATATAGTCTGAATGTTGGTTTCAAGTGTCATCCAAAATACAGCGGGATGTAAATAGTATTAAAATATATTTCATTCCTATTGCGGGGATTGAACCCACGCCCTCCGGTATTGAAGTTCCATTCTCTACCACTAGATTATGAACCCATCCCTACATACCTGGAGAGCATTGCAGATTGCAAATATGTACTGGAAGGCGACTAAGTCTTCATTAACGGAGAAGATTCCAAACACCCAGGATAGCCCCAGTACAGGCAGTAGGACGCATAGACTGCGAACACCCGTCCTAAAATGGTAAATAGGTCGCTGGTATGAAGAAGAGTCTGGGCATGTTAAAGAACCAGAGGCAGAGGGGACTATTCTAATAAGAGCTATGACCGGTTTTCTCTGTATCCACCTTCTTCCTTTCCCCCCACTATGCAGTTATGCACGGACAGTATGTGAGTTATGTGCTCGTTGAACATGGATTGTGTCTTGTTTTAAAATGAGATACAGATCAATTCATAGTTCAAAGTTAGAGTTGTAACTGTGATTACTGCATAAAATGCCCTTATGCAGTGTGATCAGAAACAGAAACATGCGGAGTGATCAGTACATCTTCAATTTATGCTTCTCTACTTATGCAAAAAATACAATGTAACATTCAATGTTGTTTCTAATGGAATCAATAAACTATTTTAATATCATACTAAATAATCACTCATGTACAATCTTCTATTTAGTTATATGAACACTAGTAGGGTAACTACTACCTTCAGATATATAGATAATACAAGGCTATGCTTTTTGATATCACGATTTCCAGGCATGGCTAGAAAAGGAATAGGAATTCAAGGCTTGTTAAATAATTACTATCGTTACTGCGCCTAGCCTGGTAAACTTGATAGCAAAAGTAAATAGCATGGTATTTGTAATGTTTTATGCTATAAAATAAGTAAATATGTACATTTACGTTGCATCATTACACTGAAGACATGTGGTAACGTCATATGACTTTGTTCGATCAATGAAATGTCAGTTTTGAATTTGTTGTGACCCGGATATGCTCATCTAGTCAATGCAGGATACAGTATCCTATCAGTCGGCACGTATCGGGCCAATGCACAGCTCGTTACATGATAAAAGCCGATAACTTACTTGGCCTTTTCCATGACAGTCTTAGTCAAATTCACCGATTATTTGAACATCTTCTTTAACACTGCTATGATTATGGTGATGTTTACCTGAAACAAAAGAAAACGTATATGCTAAGCGTCTCAGCAACAATAAAAGTCAGAGAGACGGGACCACAGTTTAAAGTCTCATCCGACAGACCAGTGGGATGTAAATACTATGAAAGTATTTTCCACGCATAGAATGAGGATTGAACTTACAACCTCGGGTATTGAAGTTGTTCATATCCCCTAGACCACGACCAATATCTTTTTTATATGGAAATGATTTTAAAGTGTTGTCGAACAATGTTTTTATTTAAAAAACAAAACAACAGCAGAATGCCAGATGACAAATTATTGATCACTGGGAAATTTATTTTTGCAATTGTCTCTGTGTATGGATGTTCCTACCAGAATAACGAAAGCAGCAGGCCCGACAAATGCCCACAACAGACCATCTTCTGTGGATAGACAGCAACTGGAATGGAATGGGAAATTAGACGGCAACAAATGCCTCAGTGATATGAATTAGACGTACCATTATGGTGTTTAATTTCTTACATAATATGACTTTATTTACGTATGAAACTCGCATGACATTCACCAGTTGATCATCGCCCACATTCGGTTACTGTAATACAGGTAATCAGATATGTGCATAAATTAGCAAAACAATTGTATCAACATTTCTGATATATTTGTAAAAATGAGTACCCTGAACATTCGCATTTGTTATGAATATTTTGTCTACATTCGACGTCATTTATCAGTTTCTGTAAACAATTTTCATGGAAAACCGCTCATCTTAGGTAGAAAATCACATGACTTGTCTCACTTGTACTTACAATGTATCGGTGCCGTAACCTTCAAGACGCGACACACCCAATGAAATACCAACACTAATGGCAGGAACACCTACAATGAATAGCAGTCGAATCAATGGATAACGGTCTAATCAATAAAACAATGTTTCACCAATGAGTAGCAGTCTCATCAATGAATAGCAGTCTCATCAATGAATAGTCCATTAATAGCAGTCTCATCAATTAATATCCATTAAATCAATGAATAGTAGTCTAAACAATGAATAACCGTCTAATCAATGAACTTATCAGTATAATCAATGAATAACAATCTGATCAATGCATAGCAGTATAATCAATGAATAGCTGTATAATCAATGAATAGCAGTACAATCAATGACATTAGCAGTTTAATCAATGAATATCAATCTGATCAACGCATAGCAGTATAATCAATGAATAGCTGTCTAATCAATGGATAGCAGTATAATAAGTTGGATGGTTCTGACTACAGTTGCCAGAAAAAAGCACATATAAATATAAATATTCCATGTGACATGTCACAGTAAGATACCGATTTTTATCATTTGAACGGGCTTGAAAACTACATGTGTTTTACTACGTTGCTGACCTTACACTTATACAGTGGAATATCTCTAAACCGTACACCCTGCGAACTATTGTGTGTGTAATATTGATGGGTTCGTTTTCTCCAGTTGTACTGTCTGCTCGTGATTACAAAGCAAGACAACACGTGCTTGTGTGGTCATACGTCTGATTTACAGTGGAACGTGTCTATACCGGACACCATGGGGACCGCCCAGGGTATCCGGTTTAGAGAGGTTCCACAGTACTAGAGACGATACCAACATGTGATATTTGTTCAGTCACTTGTGGTTCTGAAATAGGTCCTGGATCTGAGAGATCGTCGATGGTCTGACAAATATTACCAGTGTAGGGTCTGATCAGTTCGTACACTGAAATAGACCGATAATAGACTGCCTTGTTTACTGGATTCATACCGTAATAAGCTAATAGCCCTATATATTCGGACACCATTTATTCTGGGAAACACAGAAAACCATATGGACTGTCCTAATATTTACCTTTATATAGCGTGGTTGTGCTGATTTAACATAATAACAGTGTAGTTGGATTCAATTTGTTTTGGTTAGGTGTTTATCAGAACAAATGGTGTCCAAACATTTAGAGTTTTTATGGTAAAAATTTATTTGCTGATCGAACGGTAAACAGTGCTAATTTGTGTTTACACTGGTCGCAAGATCATAAGTCACCTATTGTCTGATGTTCGCACATTCGCGAGGATAACAACCTTGAAATCAAGAGGTTTGATAGGCTGAGCCCGAGAATTCCTTACCGAAGATAATTTTCAGAGCCGTCACTGTTTGCCAATCAGTTACTGCATTATCGCCATCAGTGAAATGTTTAGTGCCTAGTCCAACTAGATCTATCAAATGAGTGATCCTAATATCGCCACTGACATTGCCTAGACACATGAACTGGTTTAATATCTGAGTTGCATAGGTCGGAATCGAAATTTCATGCCCATTTTTACATTTGACCTCTAAGTGTGAACTTGGCCTGGGATGTAGGCAAGCCAGTATTGAACGCAGCACATCGTCTCATCATGGGAAGCATTTGTGGCAAATTATTTGAATATCCGCATCATCGGTTTAGAAGATATAGAGCAGAAACAAAAGCTCATGTGCATCTTTATCTTTGACCTCTATGTGTGACCTTGACCTTGGATGTATACTTGAATATTGAATGCGACACATCATCTCAACATGGCAAACATTTGTGGAAAATCATTTGAAAATCCATTCATCGGTTTAGAAGATATTAATCGGAAAGAAAATCTCATACACATTTGTTACCTTTGACCTCTAAGTGTGACCTTGACCGTGGAGGTAGACACATGTGTATTGAACGCGACACATCGTCTCATCATCGCAATTATTTGTGGAAAATCATTTGAATATCCATTTATCGATTTAGAAGATATAGAGTAGAAATTAAATCTCATGCACATTGTTTTACCTTTGACCGCGACATCATCTCAACATGGCAAACATTTGTGGCAATCATTTGAAGATCCATTAATCGGTTTAGAAGATATAGAGCGGAACGAAAGCTCATGCGTTTATTGAACGCGACACATCAGCTCAACATGACAAAAACTTTTGGCTAATCATTTGAATATCGATTAATCAGTTTAGAACATATAGATAGAGTGAAACCTTGATCTTGGACGACATTAGACATGTGGCTATTGAACGTGTACATTGTCTCGTCATAGCAAACATTTTTGGCAAATCATTAGAAGATCCATTCATTGGTTTAGACGATATAGAGCAGAAACACAATTTTCAACTGGACCAGACCACTCCAACTGAACGACTGACCCTGACCGGAATGTCGCCAAACCAGCGACATTGCAATTCCGGTAAGGATGAAACTCATTGGCAAGTGTGACAGAGAATCTCTATCAACAGTTGTTGTAAATGGCGTATTTCCCTTTTCTTTCACATGATTATCATTATCATCTTACCCCATTCGAGCGGGACGACCCATTTCACACGTGACTTGGTGACGAACACATAGATGACAGATACGGCAATCTCGATTCCCTCTGCCAACATCAGGAAAAATACGACGAGCCATAAATAGTGGAGCAGGGCCGCGATGGCTGTACACACATCCTGATGGAACAGAAATCATTCGGGAAATTGTAATACTTAACCTGATTGTTTGACAACAGTGTGATTCAGATGAGCCGGCTCGTGACGAGCCGTCTCATCTGAATCTGCACTGTGTGTTGATATTTTGTGAATTTACACAAAATTGCCGTCATTCTGATAAATTGACAAGTCACACAATTAGCATCTGCACAGCCTGATCAGGATCTGCACTGCCATTCAATCAGTGAAACACCCGTCATGCTTCTAACAAGCAATATAGATAGTTTTTAGGTTACACGAGTGTGCTATTTGATCAGGAGCTACACTGTTCACATAAGCACCGTTTCTTCAGTTAAAGCCACATCGACACAAATACTGTAAAAAAAAATTGATCAATATCTAAACTGAAGTCCAACAATATTTTTCAGCAAGCAACCCAAGTGTAAGCAAGGATATAACTGGTACCTCGTTTTCGGCACGATTGATCCCAGCCAAGAAGACAACATGCGCCAAGATCAATGAAAAGCACAGGTGCATCAGCAGCGTCATGTGATTTTGCACATTCTAACATCTGCGTAATTTCATTAAATACGTTTACAAACTTTGCAATATTTTTCACAAATAAAGTCAAAAGTGGACAAAATTTACACTGCAAGTACTCGGAAAATGATGTCGACTTTTAACATGTTTAATGCAATTTACGGAAAATATTGTAAATTTGTAAACGTATTTCATGAAATTACGCAGATAACCGAAGGTACAAAATCACATGGCATTAGGTTAACTTCGAACGATAAATGAAAGTTTAGATCACACTGTTCAATCACCAATGATATCAGTTTCCACCTACATGAACTACATCATTAAACATTAACACATCAGGCAAATATTTGCCAACTCTCAGCTTAAGTGCAAATTGTATGGTAAATTGAAAGTGTGCACTTACAAACTTCTTAGTCGTACACAATTTAGTAAGACGGCCAACATAATTAGAGTTAAAACTACATATTTAGAAACCATTTGCGTAGTATAATGTGATCAAAATGATACCACCTCCTGGCATATTGTCATGTTTCGTATGTGAGCGAGAATGAGCGAATGATACCAGAGATAATGTCATAGGTCAGGTCTCATATATGAGGTCAGGTCACATATACGAGGTGAGGCATATGTGAGGGCGTATTAGAGAAAAAAACAGCCCTCAAACATACCAGAGATACTGTCACAGGTCAGGTCTCATATATGAGGTCAAGTCTCATATATGAGGTGAGGCATGTGTGAGGTCGTATTAGAGATAACACCCCCCCCCCCTCAAACATACCAGAGATAATGGCACATGTCAATTTCTCATATCGTCGAGAGTGACGTGACGTGAGATCGTATTAGAGATTAAAACACCCTCAATCATACCAGTGATAATTGTCTCTACCACGATCTGAATTTAAGTTAAAGATAAGATTTGTTCTAAAAAAACAGAGACCATGGCAAGTCGTGAAACCATGACGAGACGTGACGAAGAATTCCAAAGGATATTTTAACGTATAAAAAGTGGCATAGCGACCGGTCAGGGTGCTACGGCTCGCACACAGAAGGTCGATGACGATCACTATATGTGTGATGAGGATGTAGCGGCGGTAATAAAAAAGTTAGTCCGACCAGCCGAAATCATTCGAAGAGGGCGTAGAACCATTATCTGGACCTATCACACCGGTGTGGATGGTGTGTTAACCGATATAATAATGGTGGACATAGAGTCGAGCGCTCACTATGCTTTTCACTGGAGATATTCGTGCTCGTACATTCTTCATAATATCGAAAATTGAAATACTATGGTATTTCACAAGTAACGTCATGGCAGTCCTTGGATCAACGAACTCGATCAAGCTCGCGGTTGAATAGCCACTCAATATTCGATAAGAGTGGAGGCTGCTCAAGTCGAGAGACCGAGCAACAAGTGGGTATTCGTAAATTGGGTATTGGTGGAGGTGAAGATCATTATCGATAACCAACTACCAAAGGTAAAGGAAAATTACCAGATTGGCTGAAACAGAAAAAGGGCATGTACGCCGTCGGCTCGTTCGATGATGATTTGTGTCTATTAAGATGCATCGCTATACATCGAGGAAAAAGAGCCGATATATGTTGGACGGAGGCTAGAAAGCTGTCAGAAAGGTTCTTTGGTCACCAAGCTACACCCGGAGAGTAGAAAGGTGACAATAAAAATGATAACTAAGGTTGATACGATGCGATAGGTAGTGAAACGATGGCAATCGGATTATACGATGGGCATGCGTTCTTAATAACTAATTTGAAAAAGTTAGTGAATGAGTATGTGTGCGGTGAGTGTCAACAGATGTTCACACAATCTGGCCATTTGCACCGTCACGCGAGCACATGTACAACATGTATAACCGAAGTCATCTGCCAGGGTAAGAAGTAGATAAACCTCAGTCTGCTTACGAGAAGGCATTTTATCCACAAGGTACGTCGAGTGACATTGCCATTAACTGGATAGAGCACGAAGCTGACATACATCAAGTCCACATCCATCATTCAAGATGTGCGGGCATGGTGGTGAGAAGTGGATAGCTAATAATCCGGTAGACGGATATTGTTTAGATACCAATACGGTGTATCAATTTCATTGTTGCTATTGGCACGGTTGTCCGAGACATTGTAAGAAAAAGGATGTGGCAAAGATGTATGATTAGAAGAGACTTCAAGATACCAAAATAAGAGAGGAAGGATAATGGTTGGTAGTAAAGTGGGAATGTGAATGGAAGAATGTCGCGGGTATAAAAGTAAATGAGTGTGACGATACTACACTATATCCGCATCAGATAGTATACGACATTGAAGCGTATTTAGATAAATCTAAAGGTTATAAGCCAACACAGGATCTGACGTATGAATCCGAGCACGTACCAGTTTCCGTATCGATAGGTGATACTCTAAACGATGAAATAACTGACATATGTGAAAAAAGATCAAGAGGTGTTAGTCGAAAAGTTTTTATCCCAGCTGAAAACTAGAGCGGTCACGATACGTGATATAGTTCCAAATGAATATCTACCAGCTGATATTGACTTGCTTCCTAAAAGTCAACACAATGTCATCACTCAGTGGAGCGATCAAGTTGCAGTCGTTTGATTCAACTGTAGTCGATACGACTTGAATCTTATAAAAAGGTATTTAGTAGAGAAGCAAGTGGACACAGTGACTAAGGTGATGGTAGGTAAGAGAGCGAGCACAACGATATTCCTCTTCACACCAGAGTTTCGATTCTTAGACGTTATACCCTATTTAGGACCCGGAACTAGTTACGAGAAATGGGTAAAAGCGTACGACTGTATGATGAGAAAATCATACTTTCCATACGAGTGTTTCGATAACGTAGACAAACTAAACTCTCCAGGTTTACCAGATTATACCGAGTGGAAGTCCAAGTTGACTAGTGGTGGGTACCTACTTACTCTGTCTCAGTGGAAAGAGTGTACAAAGATATTTGTAGGAAAGAAAATGACCAAGTTCGAAGGCTGGTTACGATACTATAACGATCTTCTACAAGGGAAGAAATATCGATATTCTAATGGATGTCGTATCTCTTCCGGGTGTTTCGATGCAATACATTTTAAGAGGAACGAAAGAGAACGTGTTGTACGCACCAAAGAATGAGACGTATAATATAATGAGATCAGCTCCCGTTGGAGGACCTTCTATCGTTTTATCTAGATACGCGGAAACTGGTAGATCTAAGATAACAAACGATGGTAAAAATGTATGTGGGTCCGTATTAGGTTAGGATGCCCACGCACTATACTTATCTACGCTATCTAATGACATGAGAAGAACAAATATGGACGAGCCCTAAACCTGAAGATTCGAAGGTCATACAATATTTATTTCGAAAATTGAGAAAAGGTGAATGGTTCGGATTTGTAGAGGTGGACATCGTATTGCCAAAACAATTATGGGGTAAGTTCGAAGAAATGACACCGCTATTTGTTAATAGAGAAGTGTCTCTGAACACGGTGCCAGATCACATGTTAGACTATCTTACGAAGACCGGACGAACCCGCACGCGTGGACAGAGCAAATTTGTGGAAGCTATGTCTGCATAAAAAATGTTGTTACACGCTCCATTGTTAAAATGGTATCTTAGACACGGACTCGTTATCAAGGCCGTACATCGAGTGATATATTACGAAGCTAAAAAGCCATTTAAGTTGTTCGTAGAAGAAGTAACCGAAGCTCGTAGAACTGGCGATGTCGACAAGTCGAAAGCTTTACTGGCTGAAATATTTAAACTAGTTGGAAATTCCTGTTGTGGTAAGATGATAGAGGCGACCGAACGTCATCTTAACACCACCTACACAAAATTTGAAAAGCTTTGAGATCGGCATGGTTTGAGGACTTGGAAGAGATTGGAAGCGCGTACGAGATATCGAGTAGGAAACCAAGAGTGGTAATCAATCGTCTGTATTAATGTGGAATAGCCGTCTTATCAACTCGCGAAGCTTCGAATGTTAGAGTTCTACTACGCTTTTCTGGATAGATACGTTGACAGAAGCGATTTCGAACTAATACATATGGACACGGACATTATGTTCTTCGCACTGTCTAGTAAAGAGTTGGAGAGTGTAGTCAGACCCGAAAAAAAAGAGTTTCGTAAAGAGAAAAAATAATGGCTCACTTGGGATCAATGGAGTAACAGAACTCCAGGACTGTTCAAGCTACAGTTTCGAGGTGATAGAGCCATCCCGTTGTGTAGAAAATGTTACTATGTTAGTGGTGACGACTGAATGTATGGAAAAGGTAGAGTGAAACACTCGACAAAGAGAATGTCGAAAAGAACTAACGACTTGACATGGTGTAGATATAAGATGGCATTAGAAGGTGGAATCGATATGGCAGAACATATAGAATTTAGAATGATTAACGGAGCAATGACAACGTACTCGCAGCGGAAGCTCGGACTCTCCGTCTACTACGATTAGAGGCGGGTCCTCCCCGACGGGATCCAAACTTAGCCTTGGAATTTATTTAGCCCGGTGGCAGCTGGGTGTGTGAAGGAACCGCAAGAAGTTATTCGCGGACAAACCCGCGCGATGGACTACAGTCAAGGTAGTAGAGCACGGGCTGATCGGGTTTGGTAATACATCGATCCAGATGATATACAACACGGGATTAGTCGCGCGGCGGCGGCCACCCTCCAGCTACCCGGGCTGGTACATGTACCGGACGCCAACACCCGAGGGAAGCTTTTGCTCCGCTAAACGGGTCGCCCACGCTTGATACCAGAGGGCTTGTGCGACACCGGTTTCGCCATGATGACATCCAAGGGCATCTTACTGACCAATATGGTCACATCGCCGTTCAGTGCAGATACCACGGCGGACAGCCTGGTCACCCACTCAGTTGATCGCTTATGAGGGTCTAACATCTCTTGGGCATATTGGTGTCCGAACAGCAGCTCAACCAGGGTCCGATTGAACCGCTCCACAATCCCCTGGTCACGCTGGACATCGACGCGGCCGCGTCTGACGGAAACGTCGTGTTTCGCCAACAGCTGAGAGACTGCGTCCATGAATTCGCGCCCAGGATCGACCTGGAGAAAATTCAGCCATTTGAGAGGTAACTGCATCGTCGATACTATACCAGCAAGCACGCACTGCTTGGGCGGCACCGCCACCATCCGCTTTGCGAAATGGGCGGCCGCGTTTTCATCTTGTTGTTATTATATTTATAACTATGTACGCTTACCACATAGTACACTTACGAACCTGTTATGATACTATAATTAGCCTGTTATGAGTTAAATGCTATATTTTTGATAATGCATATCTATGTGTATTGGTTGTATGGTAAATAGTAGATTTAATCACATTACATATATGTAGACAGTTTTATGTTATCAATGAATTATAATATCAAATTTTCAAAATTATAAAATTATTACACATCTATTTGTTGTGTTATAACGCTTTCTGTGGTCGTGTGGACAGTCTGTAATTTTTCTAATAATATATTATGATTTCACTATTATTGGTATACCAGGGAACGACTTTACATACAGGGCTTATCAATAGCAGATACACTCATTGACTTGCTTTGGGTAGCGCATAGGTACTATCGCCGTATACCGGCTTAAAGTTAATATACGATTGTGCCGATGCTTGCTACGTTGACACAGGTCTGGCTGAAGTTCGAGACAATTAGTTAGCCAAAGAAAATAAAAACCCAACACAATGGTTGTGATAGTGCGTACTCAAACGGTACAAGAAGGTGAGCGTGGAAACACCTGTTACGGATCACCATCAGGAAGGTCAGTATGATTATAAAGCACTTAAAGTTGTGGTCCCATCTAGTAGGCATATAATGTTGTTTATAGGAATTAAATAAGTGTATAATTGTGTAACTTGTCCGCCAGTTTTAAAAATCACGAGAGCCCGCTATACAGATATAATCATTTAGTAATCCTTTAGTTACTGATAGTGACTCGCCGTGGTATCAGACTGAGAAATGAGGTAGGCATTTTTAAATTATATTTACAAATATTTGTATCGCCACACTATATAATATGATCATTGCACATCAAAAATATTGCCCGAACAATGTCATATCTAACGAATGGGCGAAAGAAAGATGCCTCCATATGTTATAACTTGGCACGTGGATCTCTTTAAAGGCAATGGGTATGCAATGTTTCATTGATCGTGTTGATGGAACGGCGAACAGTGCATATATTGGGGTCCCTTAACAATACCATCTATACGAAATGGAAAAAAGTGCCACTTTTTCATGGATGGAAGACATGGTGGTACACATTTACAAAATAAGCGGCTCCAGGAAATCTGACCAGTGTGACACATAAAAATCAATAAATTCAAAATGGCCACCAGAAGTATATACCAATCTCTATTGTCAGACAATAATGGTGTATTAAACAGCTTTGTTATGCTAAAACGACACGTATTGCTATACTACGGAATCTAAATAACCTTCCTTTGTATTTTGGTCATTGAAACATTTGCATAAATCCAAGATGGTCGCTAAATATATACAGCTTTCACTAGATTGGGCTCTGGATGCGCTAACACAACCAATATTTGATATATAATGGCATGTGTTGTTACTGGACCCATTACTGTGTGGCTTTAAAATATAATTGAATAATAATAACAGATAACAAATTCCAATATGGCCACAAAATAGCAATATAATGGCAATATCAACATATGTAGCGGACATTTGACACATTTTATGATCACGTTTATATACAAATATTTATATTTAATTTAGCTACATGTATATATGCCATCATACGGTATGTTGCCTTCCAAGGATGCATAAGGTTGTTAATAAATAACTACGAACTATGAGACAAGTCATTTACCTTTGTTCCTTACAAGATGTGCGATATTTCATGATTTTTTCGTTTTACCAAATTGACGATATTTTAAGTAAATAAGTCGACGTCTTTAAATATCACACTTTATGTAAATATTACAAAATCACAGGTAAATATCACATGGCTTGTCACATAGTTACGGTAGGTGCAATTGTAATTGTAATTAACAATAATTATTCTGGGAAATTTCTCTTAATAATGTTCCCAAAGTTTTATTACATAAGCAATGAATTGGTGTAACTATATATCGTGCATTCTAAATAGTGTCATGTGTCACTTGGGTGTTTTATAAATACGATTTATTTAGACTTGTAAAATGAAAGTACTGGCGATTTTACATTGTCTGAAAGGTCACACAAATGTATGCCTGCGGTGAACCACAGTATGTATGCCTGCGGTGAAAAGAACGCGTCATTACACTGACTGACGATCGGTAACGTCATCTGACGCCATTCGACCAATGAAACATTTTGGTATAACCTCGACATTCGAATCACGTCAATGCCTGATACGACATTTTCTTATATTTCAGCCAGTAGTTTACAAAAATATAACGGTGAATTACACTACTCGGCAGCAGTAGTTTACACCACTATCGTGCTTACCATATATGGGGAAATGACGTCAGTAACGTCACAATGACGTGCTTCCTTCGACCAATCAAATCACGTTCTCAGACACACCCTCGTCATCACTACGGCCCGCCTCCAGAAATTAATTGGCATAACTCTCGGCCATAATTTACGCTCATCACGCAAACATTGTATTAGCGAGCATACCTCACTATACCCCCAGTTACCTATGTAAACAGGGGTATGATGAGTAGCCGCGCAATAGGTAATGCGGTCAAATAGGTCACGATGCAGTGACTATTTTCGATCAATAACTTATGTCGTAAGCGATTGTAATGTGTATTTTCAATATTTATATTATTAAAATGTATCATATCGATACCCCTTTAAGTAATATTTGTATATATTTTAAATGTATTGATGTTCTCATGAAGCGCATGAATATAAGTAATTAATTAATCCAGCTTATATTGAGGCAAATCACACAGCCTTAAAACATAGTGCTGGAGTATAAACCATAGTATCGTATATTATTCATATGTATATCACTATTAAACATTAATTACAATATGTATGCATATTATTAAAACAGTAGATGCTACTGCTGTTTCGCTATATGTGATATTTATAACAAATCTTTTTTTGTATTCGTCCGCGTACGGATTTCTGTCACACAAAGCGCCATTTTCAGTTCATATTTTGACCTGTGCATATGAACAGGACTAAGTTTAAACAACGCTCGATTCCGTCCTATTCAAATTTCTTTGCAGAATGTTCAGACTAACTACATAAATAATGCTGCTAAATAAGTGTTAAACGGAACATGGTCATCACTAAAAGGAAGAAACCACAGTCGTATTATTTAAAAATAAGATTTACCCGAGACCTCATGGAGGCCGCCATTAATCCAGTGTAAACAATAGACCGTGTGATCCCATTCCCTGAGTAGCAGCTGCTTAGTGAAACGGTGTGCTAATCATGATATTATTTTCCCCAATAATTGGAAACGGTTTGAATTTCTCGGTAAAAACTACGAACAAAATAACGATGTATATTTAACAATGGATATGCGTAAACGGTATTACTCTCTCATCGGATCGTCATTTGTCGTCGATACCGATTTAACGTACTGATCTGGTCTTAATTTATTGTCAACTTTCAACGCCATTTACAGAATATATGGCTAATTTTGGAAATAAATAACGGCAAATTACGATGTCGTCTGCTCTGGAATATCTGTAATTTAAGGAAATCGATTATATTTTAAGGCTACATCTGTGACTAATTACGAACTTATGTATGGTCTTTGGCTACACCCGACACATTACACAGATCTAGTTGTAAATACACGTCGCTTTGTGTGGGGAAAAAATCGATAATGCGTAGTTGTGTGTGACGAGGTGTTGATCTGATGACACTACACACAGCTGTGACCCTTAGGCAATGTTTTGAAATTGACGTGTCGTTTTGATAATGCCACAAAACACCTCACTGTCGGAGACAACATGACAAATTAACGATATACTCTCAATTATACACAGATCTATTAGACGGCTGGTTATTTAAATAAAGAGTAGTTCAGTACACCTTCGCCGATATTGTTTTTAGAAAATCAGTAATATTTTCCGTAAATGGTGTTGAAAAGTTGACAAAAATTCTATCACCGTATTTAGTTGTGCCGATATTGTTTTAAAAAATCAGTAATTTTTTTCCGTAAATGGTGTTGAAAATTGACAAAATATATAGCCGCATTTCTCCGATATTCGTTTAGAAAATCATCAATATTTTCTGTAAATGGTGTTGACACAAAATGCAGCGTTCACGCGGAATTAAAATAAAAAATAATAATTTAATAAATAGACGCCGATGGCTACTGTGTTTGCGGCCAGTGAATTCTGGTCGTGGTAGCCACATGCGCAGTTCGAACAGTGTTGTGAGCAGATGGAGGACAATAATTATTTCAAATTCATAAAAAAATGTTTGCTGTCCGAAAATTAATTAATTGTGACAGCCAAAAAAATAGATTTTGGAACAGTAAAACATTATATGGTATAGACAGTACCTCAAATTAAAAAAAACAGTAACAAACTGTCTGTGTATATATTACTATTAAACTTAGAAAAACAGTAACAAACTGTCTGTGTATATATTACTTAAAGACAGACACTTTCATTGTTGGTAAGTTTCTATCAATTTATAGGTATTTTTATTAAAATCATAAAATTGTGAAAATATTAAAATCACAAAAATAATATATATGGAGAAAAAAAATATATACCATGTCGAGGTTTGAACCCCCGACCTTTCGGGAATCGGTAATTAAATCATTGAAGTCGGCGACCTTAACCTCACGACTATTGCGCCATTTATGACAATCGCAGTTATACAGAAGTGCTATCAGTATTACGCAACCATTTGAACGTAATAATTATTAAATTATTTGCAACTCCATCTACAACGATACCGTTACAGAGATACGCTATTGAAACAACATGTATTAGTACCCATAACATAACAAAGTAGGAGATAGCTTAAAACTATATATACTAATCATAAACAGAACAATCCGCTTGGCTCGTATGAAAATAGTTCGCGTGATATTGATTATCTCCATTGCCGAAAGTAGTTCAGTGATTTATTAATTCCAAATGTTTGTCCAATGTTTGCGTAATGCTTGATTCGCTTTGTTTTTTATGACAAATCATATGTGAAATGTAAGAGAATGTTTATTTAACCAGGTGAACTGATTATCTTTAAATAATGCCCGCGTGATTTGGTCCTACCGCTAAACAAACTAGTTTCGCTACGCTCACTGGTTTGTTTAGCGGAAGGACCCAATCACCCTTGCATTATTTCACGATAATTAATTCGCCTGGTTAAGTAAACGATATGTTAATAGTCATTCGGTCAATACAAAGCTCGATACCTTACACACAGTGGCACTGGCATCTACTATTCCCCTTAATGTTACAGGTCCACTTCCCAAACCAACACCAACGCCAATGAACCAACGACTGGCACTTGGAGAATTTAGAGCACAGCCGAGTTCGACCCATCTCGAACGGGAAACACCAGTCGACTGAAGCATTGAATATTGAATAATCATATACTATCGGTATCCTATGTCACTAAAATTGCATAGCAAACTTATCTAGCAAAGTGTACTTTGAGGGAGTAATCATTTTGTTTTCATATAGAACTAACGACTGCATATATTTGATGATTAAAAGTATGCAGAATTGTTATACTGGAGTTATTACATTAGCAAAGCCAAAATGGCTGTGTTAATGTAATACATTCAGTATAATATATTGGATAATATAATATAAAGATAGGTGATAATAATAATAAATTCATAAATAAAAATTAATAAATTTTATCCTTAAACTGATTTTTTCCCTCAAAGTGGACTTAACAAGATAAGTATACTTTGCAATGTTGGTAAAATCGGCTACTGATACTAGAAACACTACTACGCTTTCGTTGTGTTGTATATACTTAAAACAACCAATGACAACGACAACATATATTCGGGTTTATCTTATTAACCCAGTATAACGTAGTGTCCTCTCTCTTACATCACTTCTTCCATGAAGACCGAACACAACATGTAATACTTTTCTTGGAAGTAATTTGTATATTGTTACTATATCAAGCTGGGAAATGTAATTCCTATTGTACATCGACAACCGTCATATACATAATTAAGTTATTCATAAACGGACAGTAATATGTATGGGAGTACTTGAATTAATGTAATACATGTATTGTTTTTTAATGACAATCTTCCAATATAGTAAGGCCATGAGAGTATATATATATATATATATATATACACACATTCACTTTTACATGTAGACATGTATGTATATAACATATTTTAAAATCAGAAAAAGTTTGGTTCTGGCTCCCTCAATTTACAAGATATATATATTTTACATGTATAATCATGATAATGCACAGTTTTAAGAATATATTTTTATGTTTCATAATGCCAAAACCAAAAAACTTATTAAATGCCAATGTAAATTACATCTAACATTATGCTCCTTTCAAAAAGGAGCGCACTTGTGACCAGAAGTGCTGATGTTAATTGCATTATGTTAATTGTATTCTGCGTGTGCTAAACACAAGGTGTGGGATCACGTGGTTTCCGAACCCAATTTTCCGACGTGACGATAATTTGTGACGTCATTTTTGCAGTAGATTTTCTTTAAAGTCTTCTTAACAAACGGACGGATTTTGATGATATGTGGCGCACCAAATACGATGGTATATGTGTTGTATGGGTGCTTTGAAAGCTATTTACAGTAACTTATAACTTTGACAAAGAATCGAGTACTGTTTAATCCTTGCTTTCAAGTCCTCTAGTTTTTATTTACATTTACAGTAACCGATTCTTCGTCAAAACTACAGAAACATGAGATTAACGCCGCCTATACTACAAAGGGAACGTGTACCGCATTTGGTTGGGTATATTTCATAAAACAATATATCATTGCATTATAAAGATATTAATGGAAATCTTCAGTAAAACGCATCTAAAAAAGATGACGTCAAGCCGGTCGGAAACAAGTGATCCCACAACTTGAAACATGTTTGGAATGATAGCCGAATCTAGGGAAGCAGAGTGTTGTCAGGTGTATAGTTTCATAAGGCGCATTTTGTTGTCCATTGAACTGGAATGTCACACGATGTAGGCACATGCTTGCTTTTCACATACATTTTCATGGCATCTTTTCACAGTGTTGGTATGTAAGCCCATGTCCATAATTCGCTGGTGTGGATTCTGATTTCTGGAAACAGGAGGAACAGTAGTGTGGTTCCAGCATTCCAGGATTTTGGTATATACCATGCGCTATTTGTTTCAGCTGTGATTTGCCACTGTCCGTTTGCCATTTCACGTTTATGTCCGTTTTATATGTCCTTGTGCACCCTGTCTGTCCGCCTGTTCGTATACGTCCATTAATGGAGACTCTATTTCATTTTAGGCCTCACGAGCCCGAGCGAGAATCATTGGATAATTGATCCACTTGTTGAGGGTACTTCCAGTGTTCACCAGGTCGCACAAATGATATAGCAGCTCCGGGTTCGGGCCTGTGCAGAACAGTGTGATATATGTCACAGCCAGTATGTAGTACAGAAGTGACACACCATATATATTATAGAAAACTGACTTGATCCATATAATAACACAGAAGACAATTTGTCTATATCATTCTCTGACCGGCGGGCGGGCACAGCTTGTCCACGCAATGATTAGAGGTCTACTTGAATGATTGTAACCAAATTCGGTATGGATGTTTATCACGGCAAAACGAAGAAGCCTATTGATTTGTGATGTATTTTGTCTGCGCAATATCTTTTCTTTTTTTTTTTTTGTCATTCAGTATATTATTTCTCAATACTATACAGAACAAAGATACAATTATGCATTTACATATATGATCATGACACGAGAAATTTGTATAGTGCATATACAACAAAAAATAACAACAATATATTCAACATGTATGGCAGCGATTGGAGGAAAAGGGTTTATTGGACTTCGGAATCAAAACATATCCAAAACTAACGCATCCCTGTGGTTTAATCATGGCAGATATAGTATGCTGGGTACATGATGGATGTTTTTATTGTCTGTAGTGCTACACAGCGTAGTCCCTAAGCAGGCTTCGCATATGCGCAGGATGAGCTGGGGCCACACTGGTTACATACTTCAAAAACGCCATTTCTCCAACCACATCCAGAAATATGAGAAAAAATGGGGGGGTGGGGGGGATAAAGGAAAACTAAGTGATATGAGTAAAAAAAACACAAGCAAAAAAAACAATACGATACAAAAATTGCTACGTCCCTATAAATAAGAAGTCTGAGCTGGATTTCTCAGCGCAAATGAAAAGAAGTATGAGATAGATAAAAAAGAAGGAATGGATCAATTTCTAGCCCGTGACAATGAAGTGAAACATACATGTACGATTTGCCCTTACGCATGATGCTACGATTTAACATACTCCCCAGCCGGTTATAGCGCTGTGGGACCGCGGCGCTATAATTTCAGTTGTCAGTGTGCCGCGGCGCTATAAGTCCGACCGTGGCGCTTATGTTACGCACGCGGTGCCTTGATTTGCTGGCCGAATAATGGTTATGGCCACTTTAAAACCCATTAAAGTCTCTCGTTTCGTTTCAATTTTATTATCCCAGCGCGTAGCGAAAAGGAGATATAGGGATACAACTTAACATTGGGGTTAATCTGCAATAACTTCTGTTTTATTTCATAGAATGATTTAATATTTCATAGATGCATTTGGAATATCATCCCGCATCATTCTACGGAAAGCGTATGCCCGCTCACCCCAAGGTCAAGGTCACAGACTTAGAAAACACTCTGTTTCGAAAACTTAAAGCTGTGGTTAATTCATTATAACTTCTGTTTGCCTGTTTGCCTTGATGGAATGCTTTCATATGTCATAGATGCATTTGTAACAGCATCCCACATCATTCTATAGAATGCACATGGTGCCCGCTAGCCACAAGGTAAAGGTCACAGACTTACGAAATGATCCATTTCCAAAACTTAACTAACACTCGGGTTAATTCATTACTTCTGTTTCCCTGGATGGAATGATTTAATATTTTATAGATGCATTTGTAACAGCATCCCGCATAATTCTACAGGAAGCCTGTGGTTCCCACTAACCTCAAGGTCAATGTCACATACTCAGAAAATGCTCAGTTTCGAAAACTTAACGCTTGGCTTAATTCATTGTAACTTCTGTTTCCCTTGATGGAATGCTTTAATATTTCATTGATGCATTTGTAACCACAGCCAGCATCATTCTGCAGAAACCCAATGGTGCCCGCTAACCCCAGGGTCAAGGTGACAGACTTAGAGAAAATATGTAACCGTTAAATCTGGGTATGCCCCTTACATTTATAAGAGTAATACAATTATTCCTAATCATATTACTTTTAGGGGAAGAGGTTAAGTGACTCTGGTGTGGTATGGACCTGGCACCAGGTCAAATTTTTCTAATTGCAGGGCTGACTATATATTTTTCTCTGTAAATATTCAGTTCTGATTTTGGGATTTATCCCCCATCACAATCGGTATCATATGGGATTTGACCCCGCTAACCCGGCCTAAAATGACCTTAGCTGTTGACAGGCCGTTAAACACCGTTAAATAAAATCTAATTTGATGCTGCTAACAAAATGAGAAGATCCATGTTAGACTACTTGAGTTTGTTACCTGAGTTGGAGCTACACAGGTTAACAACTCGATAACCCCATGTTGATTATGGTGAATCACATGTGACTGGAGAAATGAGATTTATGGGTTTGTGACCAGTGTAGCTCTTGATCAAATAACACACTCCTGTAGCATGATACTGATCTATAATGATGGAATGGCAAACAGTGCAGATCCTGATCAGAATGTGCGTATGTATAGGCTGATCTGGATCTACACTGGTTGCAAAACACATCATACCCATTCTGGAGTCGCAGTAACAAATACGTGTCTCAGTAATGTATTAGTGCAAGTTGTAGAGTGAGATTACATGTTGTTAGAGTGGATGGTTGGTCGGGTGAATGTGACGGTAGGGGTTCCTCCTTATAGGAATCACGATTTGCCTGGTTTAGCCCTCAGGTATGTGTTTATATTGGGCTCTTTTCTTACCTGGGAGTTGAATTGGGTTATTTCCCATTGGAAAAGTAGCACGATTATTACTGATCCTACTGCTTTTAGGAGAGGGGCAAGTGATTCTGGTGTGGCGAGGACCTGGCATCCGATCAGGATTATTCTGATCTCAAGACTGAATTTATAGTTTTTTCTACTGTAAATATTCAGTTCTGATCTTGGAATTTTCCCTCCATTTGTACATGTACTTGAACATGTACTTGTACTTGTACAGGTAATATATGGTATTTAGTACTAACCCATTGACACAGAGTTAAATGACCTTAGCTGTTGATAGTCCGTTAAACCCCAACAAACAAACATATATGTTGTTTGCAAATGTCCTAATATAATGTGTATTATCATTTATCAGGTAACCAGCTTTGTATTGGCCGAATACGTACCGACTGATAACATCATGTCGTATCGGGCATTCACCTGATAATACTATCTTGCAAACAACTAATTGAAAACTGATGTTTGATTGGACGAACAGCGTCACATGATTTTACCGATTGACGTCAGTGTAATGACACAATGTAAACAAGTCTGCGTTCCTTTCAATGAAATCCGCGCCATATTCCACATTCTATAGCATAAAATGTTACCTGATGAATAGAATACAGAATACCATACCGATTTATGTGGCTAAAATCGGTTTATGTGGCTTATTCCGTAGTACTCAGAGGGGCCGTATGTGGCTCGTAGACACATAAACACAATTGTTAAGAACATCCGTCCGTCACCAACCTTGTAGGTTGTAAAACTTTTAAACCATACCATCTACATGCATACCTGAAACTTGGTACGTATAGCTTCCTTAATATGAGGAGCAGATGCACAACGTTTATTTTTGTTTTTTATTTGACCTCCGGGTCATGGATTATCTCTCCCTTTTCGCCTTAGAATTTGGCAATTTTGTCTCGTAACTCGTAAAACTTTTAAACTGTAAGACTTGAAACATGGTATCTATGATGAGTAGAGGCGCAAAGCTTATTTCGATTTTAATTTCGACCCCCCGGGTCATGGATTATCTCCCTTTTTGTACTTGGAATTTTGCCTTGTTTATTATCAAAGCAGTATGTGGGGCATCCGTGTTCTATGAACACATTTTCTAGTTTTCGACTATGATTTATTATAATTTAACATAGTACTATAAAATAAAACAAAATAAAATTAGAATTTACCGTGTGTGGTTTATATAAATCAGGAGTATGTAGGTGAACATATGGTTAACATACATACCATGACCCAAGTCAGTTACACCTATAATAGTCTATTGTGAAATACACATGTATATAAATATATCAACAGACCCAAACATGTTAAAGTGCGGGTAACCCAACCCAGTTATGTGTATGTGGGTGAATTGTCGACCTCGATATTTTGTATTTACAGTGTTTGTTCGCGCATGCATACATAGCATTGTGTTTCTTCACGGAGCTTTACAATGGATTTGACAACTCAGCAACATATGTCAAGTGTGTCGCTCTACGTCAAAGGGTTGGATAGGGACACGATGGACAGATATTTCTCAAAGCTTATGTATGAAACAAACTCTAGATCGCTACCAGACCTGTTCCAGGGGGCCGTTTCACTAAACTTTGTACGACTAAGTGAAGAATTATGATAGTCTGTAAATTTCACATTAACACTGTTTTCTTGCAAACACTTATTGGATTTACATTTATTGAGCTATGCTCAATAAATGTAAATTCATCAATTGAAATTTCCAGACGATTCTAAGTTTGCACTTACGAACATTTTTTAGTTTGTATGAAGCTTTGGAGAATGGGCCCCCCTTTTGTACCAGAAATATTACTGTTCATTATAAGACACCCAGGTAACAGGTCTAATTGTTGATATATATATTTTAACTTGCCACCTCATAAATAAAATGATAAGCACAAGTATATTATCAGAAATAGTTATTGTTTCGTATAGCACATCCAGCTAACAATGAATCTGGTACCAGATCAGGCTATTGTAAGTGCAATTAAATTTAGAGCTGTGTTTATGATCCCGCCACCCGCTCCCAATACAGGTGAGGTACTGGTTCTGCCTGGTCATCACTATTAACCCTTTCCACACCACAGACATTTTTTTTGGTGTTTGCAAACAATGTAGATCCAGATGAACCGGCTCATATGGATCTGTCTCGTCAGGATCTGCACTGTTTGCAAGTACTTTTATATCATTAGGAAACACCCATTTGTTTATGAATGTACTGATCTAAATGCTTTTTTCTAACAATTGATTGGCCAGGTCTGAAAATTAGTTGGACCATTCCAGGTCCGTTACTTGGGTCACACACCTTGAGAATGTCATCACACAGTAAACCAGACTCTTTTGTTACTTGCACTGACACCGTGGACATCACAGTATACATGACTTTATATAGTCTGTGTTTACCATTTGGCCAACACCTGCTGTTAAACTACTCTTATATTTAATACGTTGTATCGTAGCCCGAAGACTTTTAACCCTTAGAACACTGAAAAAGAAAATTGTCATCTGCTGATTTTAAATATTTTTCTATTTAAAATCATGTTCTGGAAGCACATTAGAATCTTCTCAGCTTGATACAATTCTACTGTGCTGCCAAAACACGATTCGGAGACGAAGCGAGAATAAAATACCAAATCAGCAGACAAACATTTTGGTTTCCAGCGCTTTAAGGCTACTTGTTTGTCATTATCTCTGTTAGCACAACCAAATACCACACATTCTTTCCCCATCAGATATTGTCAGTAAATCCAATAATTAGTATTGATACGCACAGAGCAATGTAAATACGCTCTGGAACAATGGCTTCGCCGAAGCAGGAAGCTGACGGCCAGCTATTTTTAGTAACAGGAATACACCCTGCATGACGTCAGCTCAAAAACCTCCTATACCCAAAAATGTTAAAATGCGACCAACCCGACCCAGTTTATGTGTATGTTGGTGTATTGTCGAGCTTGATGTTTTGTATTTAAGTATAAGTTAGATAATGTGTTCGAGTCGAATATGGTTAGTTAACAGCGCATGGGGGAAATTTAGGGGGCCGGAACATTTGCGCAGACATGTCCTCAATACCCTGCGGTCACGTGACCAGTTAAAAGTGACAAAAATATAGCAGGCGTCTGTTATCTGGTTCATAATCTTACCGAAACTGGATTACTACTTTTGAATGCAATCAGTGTATAACCAACACAGCATGCACACCTGCGCTGCTTTATCAGTGACTACGGTGCTCGTGGTTCTATAACAATTATATCACTCCATGAGCTGTTAGTGTTATTGGCATTTTCATAGCACTAATTAATAGTATTTTTGTATTTTCGTGACACAGCGTCATCAAACTTCATATTCGGGGTATCGATCCGAAAGTCGCCCAGTCACTTGTAGCCTGTCGATCATGAATGGGTCATGTTATCAGGGCATGACTGGTTAAAGGTTACGCACCGGTATTGCTCTACTTAATTGATTGCTGATATTTGCGCATGCGCAGGTTATCCTGACATGTAGAATAGGCGTTAATCTCAAGCATATAACACACGCTAGACAGTGTGTCTCCGTGAATTAACACACGGGGGAAGTGGGCCAGACAGGTCCAGACAGTGATCTCCGGCAGTTAGCACACTGCGGAGATCAAAGGATTTCGCCGCATCCGTGCAATAAAGGTACATACCCACTCAGTCGGCACAATGTGTTCTTTATAGGAATTAAATAAGTGTATGATTGTGTCACTATTCCACCAGTTGTAAAAATTACGAGTGCCTGCTATACAGATATAATCATTTAGTAACATATATTTTACTGATAATGACTCGCGGTGGTATCAGGCTATTTTCATATGCAAATGAGCCATGATTTTTTTTTAATTATATTAAAAAATGCGTCACCTAAAGAAATTATATTTTCGACAGATTATAAAGTACGATCATTGCACATCAAAACATAAATACAGCGAATGAACAGTAATATCGCAAAAAGCAAACACGGTTATCGCCCCTGATATCAGTTTGGAAATTTACGTCTAATATAAAAATGTTTACCAATGCCAATCAATACGTGGGGTAATGGTGAATGAATGTTTATTTTACCAAAAAATGTCTCAGATTATGTCTTTGATATAAAGAACATTTTGTGCCTACTGAGGATGCTGAGTGGGCATGTACCTTTAAATTGTTTGTTTGTGTCTGTGGTTTTTCAGTGGGTGGTAGGTGGGAGCATGCGATGGGTAATTTAATGATCGGGGTTCATCCTTACCGGAATTCCGACTGGAGACCTGGTTTGGCCCCCTCCCCCAATGCAGCAAGTTAAAACGGGATTGAACCCGTTTGCCTGGCCTTACATGATATTAGCTGTCGATAGGCCGTTAAACACCAATAAACAAACAAAACAAACAAACTGTGGTTTTCAACTGTAATATGTAGATTCCTTTATTTTTCTATTTGTTATCGGCCTCTAATCAAGTTTGAAAGTAAGAACATGGTATAATGACATTTGAAACTGTAGTGTAAAAAAGCAATCAATGCTATCTATACAAAGTAAATATGGGCCGCGTCATGCGAAATCCGGGCTTAATGTAAAAAAAAAATCATTTTTCACTTTTTTGCATATTCTGAATACCGCATCTTTTAAGTCATATACGATAATACCACAAAAAATATCAATGTATCTCAATTATTTGTCATGTTACATGTATTTTTGTAACACGTGGTAGAAGCGCAAACGACGTTTTAGCTCAATGACGTAGCAATTACGACGTTAACATTAACGGGCGACTTCAACGTCAATAAGAACGTTTAAGCGTAATGGAGTAGTAAACTAATAGGCCTGCCATGTAGGTTGATTTTAAGTAGTGTATGTGTAATTGTATACTATTAGTGAATAATTGACAAACGACACGTAACCTTGGGCAAAGTCAACATTATCTTGTGTGTACTTTTTGCACAACTACGAACGCCGAAAATATATGAGCCGCGCCGTGCGAAACCCGGGCTTAATGACAACATTTTCAGTTTTAGGCCAAGCCAAAGTATGAAAATAATGTTTATGGCTCGTGTTGCAGTTGCAGAGTGAGGCGTTTCCCTGCTGTCTGAAATATTTTGGGGAATAATAGCGACATCATTTAACATTTCGTATGCGACAACATATTTTAAACTAGACAGTAGGCCGCTTATAACATTAACTTTGTGAAAAAACACGATACCCGGCAGATTTGGTAGCGTGATACCTTATAATTGTCGCCGTGTGTCTTTCTTGAGGATCGCATTACCATCGCCTGATCTACATTATTATGCAGTCAAGTGACAAACTGATGATTTGATACTACACAAGCACTTTCGACTACAAAAGCAAGTTTATGACCATCACATTTCCAATTAATGTGTTGATGCATTTATTTTAAATTCAATACAAACCCCGGATATTTATGTCATTATATAGCTGCGTGTCTACCTCCATTTATGATAAAAATGACTGGCATTAAATGGCATATCATTCGCTAAGTACTGAATAAAAAATTTCAAAAGTCTCAATTTACCAAGATAATATATGTTAATATCGTAGGCATACACTAAGTTGTTCATATTTAAGATTATTTAGGAATCAGAGTGCAGTGTAAGCGAAGACTTCGCTGATATGTAGCCAGTTACATTATGAGCTCACCATTTTGAATTCATAAGGACAACCGACGAAAAAGAGTAAAAATGTCAAAGAACGACAGTTAGGCAACAATGTACAGCGCTTAAAGCATTTCTAAGTCATTGATGCTGCGAGGAACTCGTGCAAGTATCCTTGCTATAATATTTTGTCACGACACCATGGCCATAACGTCAAACATGTATTCACGTTCAATGACGTCACAAGTACGTGACGTCAAGTCATGACGTGATAATATGTGTACCGAGGTACAAGGTATCGCGTCTCATATTAGTGAAAGTTTCAGTAAGTTATCATTTTCCGTTTTCTGTTCACACATAATGTTAACTGACACCAATAAACGTAAATGGGAGGGCAAACTGTGAACTTTTACGGCGACGCTGGACAATTTGAAACGTCGTTTTTCCGACTTCGTTTACCGCTTTTCATGACGTTGTCATTAAGCCCGGTTTTCGTATGGCGCGGCCCATATATATTCTGCACTGTTTTTTGTGCCTCAAATTGTTGTTCTTGTCCTAATTAAAATACAGATAATTCAGGTAATTGAATAGGTGATAGATCAGTGGGCTGTGATCTGACACAAGCACGCTTATTGCATTTGCAGTTAAGTAGTGTCTTCTATTGTCGCAATTTCATGCAAATATCCATTCTGCACAAACATTATTATCGATTAACCCTTTCAACTCCCCGTGCCTCTCTCTTTATCCCAATGATTGCAAACATTGTAAATCCAGACGAACCATCTCTGCAGAGTATTTAAGCGGACGGAATCTAACATTTAAACTTGGTCTGATTGAAATTTCTCTGCAGCATGCTCAGACTACTTAACTACATAATGTAATGCTGCTAAATTTGGTATTGTCAGACTCGTAGTGTTAACGCTGGAACATGGTCATCATTAAAAGGAAGAAACCACAGTCGTATTGATGAAAAAGAAGAGACCTCATGGGTGCCGCCATTACTTCAATTAACACCATAACCGCATGATCCCATACTCTGTATCTGGGGCTACACTGATTTCATATTTAACCCTTAGAATGCGGGAACCGAAAATAGTCGTCTGCAGATAATTCATATTTTGTCTTTTCTCTCAATAAAAGCATGTTTTTGCAGTATTTTAGAATCATTTCCATTGGAAATGATTCTAAAGTGCTGCCAAACCAAGTTTTTTATGAGAAAAATGGAAAAATATTCAGCAGACGACACAAATTAATTCAGCACTGTAAGGGTTAAACCTTTTTCCCATGATGTATAATTCTCTACTCCCACGGCATAGTGAAATGTTGCATCCAACGGAGTCAACATATTCACTCTGGGGTCTTTTTTCAATTAACCCTTTCACCCCAGTAACTGGAATGGATTTTGATTTGTTAATTCTCCGACCAATCCAATCATCATAAAATAATTTTCAGACTAGTCCATTTATGATAAGAGGGTGTTTTTGTTCTCAAAAATAAGAAAATTACTTGCAAAAAGTTTAGTCCATTTATAAAAAGAGCGTGTTTTTTTTTCTCTAAAAAGTATGAAAATTAGTTGCAAAAAGTGCAAATCCTGATGAGACGGCTCGTCACGAGCCGGTTCATAGGATCTACACTGTTTGCCAATACATGTACAACTATACAGGCCTGTGGTGTTGAAAGCGTTAGAAATGTGTGTGGTGGTGGGGAGTTTGGCGACCTGTCTATAGCATCGGTATACTATTCTCTATTCTATCGGTATACTAATGTTATGTGAGTATTACGATTATTTGTAATCCTATTTTAGGGGAAGAGGCCAAGTGACTTTAACGCTTACCTGATTGAAATGACGATCATTTGACTAGAATTACGTGATTCATTTGGCGCAAAAGTGAACATCATTTTTTTTCTACAGAAATGGCACTTTCAGCAGGTAGTAAAGATGGTTATTTTAATGCATTTTCAGTACAGCCATACCTCTTTTAGAATGAGCCAGAATGCACCAAATCACATGTGCGTGATAACAATTTCCAGGGGAGCATGCAACTGGACCCCCCTAGCTACGGTCGACCACCGCAGCGCTTTAATTTTTTTCTGGGGAAAGGCCTGTGATCATATATGTAAATGCATAATTGTATCTTTGTTCTGTATAGTATTGAGAAATAAAATAGTGAATGACAAAAAAACAAAAAAAACAAAAGATATTGCGCAGACAAAAATACATCACAAATCAGTAGGCTTCTTCGTTTTGCCGTGATAAACATGCATACCGAATTTGGTTACAATCCTTCAAGTAGGACTCTAGTCATTGCTTGGACAAGCTGTGCCCGCCCGCCGGTCAGAGAATGATATAGACATATTGTCTTCTCTGTTATTATATGGATCAGGTCAGTTTTCTATAATATATATGGTGTGTAACTTCTGTACTACATACTGGCTGTGACATATATCACACTGTTCTGCACAGGCCCGAACCCGGAGCTGCTATATCAGATATACGGACATTTGTACGACCTGGTGAACACTGGAAGTACCCTCAATAAGTGGATCAATTATCCAATGATTCTCGCTCGGGCTCGTGAGGCCTAAAATGAAATAGAGTCTCCATTAATGGACGTATACGAACAGGCGGACAGACATTGTGCACAAGGACATATAAAACCGACATAAACGTGAAATTGCAACCGGACAGTGGTAAATCACAGCTGAAACAAATAGCGCATGGTATATACCAAAATCCTCTATGAATGCTGGAACCACACTACTGTTCCTCCTGTTTCCAGAAATCAGAATCCACACCAGCGAATTATGGACATGGGCTTACATACCAACACTGTGAAAAGATGCCATGAAAATGTATGTGAAAAGCAAGCATGTGCCTACATGGTGTGACATTCCAGTTCAATGGACAACAAAATGCGCCTTACGCAACTATACACCTGACAACACTCTGCTTCCCTAGATTCGGCTATCATTCCAAACATGTTTCAAGTTGTGGGATCACTTGTTTCCGACCGGCTTGACGTCATGTTTTTTAGATGCGTTTTACTGAAAATTTCAATTAATATCTTTATAATGCAATGACATATTGTTTTATGAAATATACCCAACCAAATGCGGTACACGTTCCCTTTGTAGTATAGGCGGCGTTAATCTCATGTTTCTGTCGTTTTGACGAAGAATCGGTTACTGTAAATGTAAATAAAAACTAGAGGACTTGAAAGTAAGGATTAAATGGTATTCGATTCTTTGTCAAAGTTATAAGTTACTGTAAATAGCTTTCAAAGCACCCATAAAACACATATACCATCGTATTTGGTGCGCCACATATCATCAAAATCCGTTCGTTTGTTAGGAAGACTTTAAAGAAAATCTACTGCAAAAATGACGTCACAGATTATCGTCACGTCGGAAAATCGGGTTCGGAAACCACGTGATCCCACACCTTGTGTTTATAACACGCAGAATACAATTAACATAATGCAATTAACGTCAGCACTTCTGGTCACAAGTGCGCTCCTTTTGAAAGGAGCATAATGTTAGATGTAATTTAGATTGGCATTTAATAAGTTTTGGACATTATACATGTAAAATATTGTATATATTCTTGTAAATTGAGTGAGCCAGAACCAAACTTTTTCTGATTTTAAAATATGTTATATACATGTACATGTCGACATGTAAAAGTGAATGTGTGTGTATATATATATATATATATGGCTCTCATGGCATACGTCATGCATTTACTATATTGGAAGATTGTCATTAAAAAACAATATATGTATGACATTATTTCAAGTACTCCCTTACATATTACTGTCCGTTTATGAATAACTTAATTATGTATATGACGGTTGTCGATGTACAATAGGAATTACATTTCCCAGCTTGATATAGTAACAATATACAAATTACTTCCAAGAAAATTATTACATGTTGTGTTCGGTCTTCATAGAAGAAGTGATGTAAGAGAGAGGACACTACGTTATACTGGTTTAATAAGATAAACCCGAATATATGTTGTCGTTGTCATTGGTTGTTTTTAGTATATACAACACAACGAGAGCGTAGTAGTGTTTCTAATATCAGTAGCCGATTTCACCAAAATTGCAAAGTATACTTATCTTGTTAAGTCCACTTTGAGGGAAAAAATCAGTTTAAGGATAAATTTATTAATTTTTATTTTACTGAATTTATTATATTATCACCTATCTTTATATTATATTATCCAATATATTATACTGAATGTATTACATTAACACAGCCATTTTGGCTTTGCTAATGTAATAACTCCAGTATAACAATTCTGCATACTTTTAATCATCACATATATGCAGTCGTTAGTTCTATATGAAAACAAAATGATTACTCCCTCAAAGTACACTTTGCTAGATAAGTATGCTATGCAATTTTAGTGTCATAGGATACCGATAGTATATGATTATTCAATATTCAATGCTTCAGTCGACTGGTGTTTCCCGTTCGAGATGGGTCGAACTCGGCTGTGCTCTAAATTTTCCAAGTGCCAGACGTTGGTTCATTGGCGTTGGTGCTGGTTTGGGAAGTGGACCTGTACCATTAAGGGGAATAGTAGATGCCAGTGCCACTGTGTGTAAGATATCGAGCTTTGTATTGACCGAATTACTATTAACATATCGTTTACTTAACCAGGTGAATTAATTATCGTGAAATAATGCAAGGGTGATTAGGTCCTTCCGCTAAACAAACCAGTGAGCGTAGCGAAACTAGTTTGTTTAGCGGTAGGACCAAATCACGCGGGCATTATTTAAAGATAATCAGTTCACCTGGTTAAATAAACATTTTCTTACATTTCACATATGTTTTTTCATAAAAAACAAAGCGAATCAAGCGTAAAATATGGCCGAGAGTTATACCAATTAATTTCTGGAGGCGGGCCGTAGTGATGACGAGGGTGTGTCCGAGAACGTGATTTGATTGGTCGAAGGAAGCACGTCATTGTGACGTTACTGACGTCATTTCCCCATATATGGTAAGCACGAGAGTGGTGTAAACTACTGCTGCCGAGTGGTGTAATTCACCGTTATATTTTTGTAAACTACTGGCTGAAATATAAGAAAATGTCGTATCAGGCATTGACGTGATTCGAATGTCGAGGTTATACCAAAATGTTTCATTGGTCGAATGGCGTCAGATGACGTTACCGATCGCCAGTCAGTGTAATGACGCTTTCTTTTCACCGCAGGCATACATACTGTGGTTGTGTTGGTTAACCTGAATCTCCAACTCTCGATTAGTGTGACCTTTCAGACAATGTAAAATCGCCAGTACTTTCATTTTACAAGTATAAATAAATCGTATTTATAAAACACCCAAGTGACACATGACACTATTTAGAATGCACGATATATAGTTACACCAATTCATTGCTTATGTAATTAAACTTTAGGAACATTATTAAGAGAAATTTCCCAGAATAATTATTGTTAATTACAATTACAATTGCACCTACCGTACCTATGTGAAAAGTCATGTGATATTTACCTGTGATTTTGTAATATTTACATAAAGTGTGATATTTAAAGACGTCGACTTATTTACTTAAAATATCGTCAATTTGGTAAAACGAAAAAATCATGAAATATCGCACATCTTGTAAGGAACAAAGGTAAATGACTTGTCTCATAGTTCGCAGTTATTTATTAACAACCTTATGCATTCTTGGAAGGCATCATACCGTATGATGGCATATATACATGTAGCTAAATTATTTGTATATAAACGTGATCATAAAATGTGTAAAATGTCCGCTACATATGGTGATATTGCCATTATATTGCTATTTGGTGGCCATATTGGAATTTGTTGTCTGTTATTATTATTCAATTATATTGTAAAGCCACACAGTAATGGTCCAGTAACAACACATGCCATTATAGATCAAATATTGGTTGTGTTAGCGCAACCAGAGCCCAATCTAGTGAAAGCTATAGATATTTAGCGGCCATCTTGGATTTATGCAAATGTTTCAATGACCAAAATACAAAGGAAGGTTATTTAGATTCCTTAGTATAGCAATACGTGTCGTTTTAGCATAACAAAGCTGTTTAATACACCATTATTGTCTGACAATAGAGATTGGTATATACTTCTGGTGGCCATTTTGAATTTATTGATTTTTATGTGTCACACTGGTCAGATTTCCTGGAGCCGCTTATTTTGTAAATGTGTACCACAATGTCTTCCATCCATGAAAAAGTGGCACTTTTGTCCGGCGCGTATAGATGATTTTGTTAAGGGACCCCACTATCTGCACTGTTCGCCGTTCCATCAACATGATCAATGAAACATTGCATACCGGATTCCCATTGCCTTTAAAGAGCTCCACGTGCCAAGTTATAACATATGGAGGCATCTTTCTTTCGCCCATTCGTTAGATGATATTGTTCGGGCAATATTTTTGATGTGCAATGATCATATTATATAGTGTGGCGATACAAATATTTGTAAATATAATTTAAAAATGCCTACCTCATTTCTTAGTCTGATACCACGGCGAGTCACTATCAGTAGCTAAAGGATTACTAAATGATTATATCTGTATAGCGGGCTCTCGTGATTTTTAAAACTGGCGGACAAGTTACACAATTATACACTTATTTAATTCCTATAAACAACATTATATGCCTACTAGATGGGACCACAACTTTAAATGCGTTATAATCATACTGACCTTTCTGATGGTGATTCGTCGCAGGTGTTTCCACGCTCACCTTCTTGTACCGTTTGAGTACAGAGAGCAGCACAATCACCACTATTGTGGTGGGTTTTTATTTTCTTTGGCTAACTAATTGTCTCGAACTTCAGCCAGACCTGTGTCAACGTAGCAAGCATCTGCACAATCGTATATTAACTTTAAGCCGGTATACGGCGATAGTACCTATGCACTACCCAAAGCAAGTCAATGATCTGCTATTGACAAGCCCTGTATGTAAAGTCGTTCCCTGGTATACCAATAATAGTGAAATCATAATATATTATTAGAAAATTACAGCCTGTCCACACGACCACAGAAAGCGTTATAACACAACAAATAGATGTGTAATAATTTTATACCAACAACTTTATTAAGAAAATTTGATATTATAATTCATTGATAACATAAAACTGTCTACATATATGAAATGTGACTAAATTTAATATTTACAATACAACCAATACACAGATATGCATTATCAAAAATATAGCATGTTAGCTCATAACAGGCTAATTATACTATCATAACAGGTTCGTAAGTGTACTATGTGGTAAGCGTATATAGTTATAAATATAATAACAACAAATCAAAGGTGCATGGTTATATGGTAAAAAATAACAAATATGTATTAGCAGCCAGTGTAATTGCCAAGCTCTGTGCATGAATTATATGAGGTTACCATAGCAACCACTCATAACATAGGCACAAAACAAACCAAAACCATCTCGCTGTCAATATCATGTTTGTATGTAATATTCTAATTATGCATATTATATTCTAACACCATCCGGTATCATGCATGGTACACGAATATGAAGAAATATACATGTACATAGTCACTCACCACCATAACCATAGATATATACATGCATACTAGCAGATACATGCATACATAAACATATATATACACTGATAATCAACACACATAACAAATCCCCCTCTTGGAATATTGTCACATCTCCATACATAAGTATAACTATGAGTAAGAGAGGTCTGATGTGTATGTGTTATTCACTTATAAAAAATAAAAGGAATTAATTATAGGTTGTAAATGGTCTATAAACCACTATGGTCATTAAAATATATATTATCTTTGAACTCAATGATTGTAGTTCTATATGTAAGAGGGACACACTCAGTGATGGAGTTCAAATTGGAAGACGGGTTAATTCAATGATGGAGGTCTGAATGGAAGAAGGGGGCCTACTAAATGATGGAGTTTACATTGGAAAAAGGGCCAACATAATGATGGTGTTCTCTTTAGAACGGGGCTAACTTAGTGATGGAGATTTATCTCAATGATGGAGCTGTCAGTGGAAGGGGGCCAATTTATTGATGGAGGTCTCAGTGGGAAAAATAAGGCAACTCAATGTATGGAAAAAAGGTGCTAACTCAGTGATGGAGTTTTCGGTGGAATAAGGGGTTTAGTCAGTGATGAAGGTCTCAGTGGAAGATAGGGGTTACTTAAATGATGGAGTTTTTGGTGGAATAAGGAGTCTTCTCAGTGATGAGGGTTTCAGTGGAAGATTAGGTAGGGGCTAACTTAATGACGGAGGTTTCAGTGGAAGATAGGGGCTAATTTAATGATGGAAGTTCCAGTGTGAATAAGGGGTAAACTCAACGATGGCGTTCTCAGTGGAAGAAAGTACTTGATACAGTGATGGTGTTCTTAGTTGGTTAACGTAATGATAGAGTACACAGTGTAAGAAGGGGGCTAACCTAATAATGGAGTTCCCAGTGGAATACGAGGCTAACTCAGTGATGGAGTTCTCAGTGGAAGCGAGGGGTCAACTTATACAATGTTAGAGCTTTCAGGCGAGGATTATTTACATTATGTCATCTCTGTTTCAACTTTTGATATCTTTAAGCATGTCAACCAGTTACCAACCATACAAACACCTCAGTCAACTAGAAATGGACGCTTGTCGACAAGCGCATGTGTATCCCCCTCCCCAGATACACAAGTAGTTTGAAAAAAGGGTGTTCAAGTTATGCTCCGGAGACAAAATCAGTGACGGAAAAACAAAGGGAGATAAGTAAATAATTAGTGATGCAAGAGTTGTCATTCTTGCGTGACACGCCTTTAGGGTCGTGGTCTATGCATGTGTGAAGTTTCATGAAAATATTCCAAAGGGTGTTCGAATTATGCTCCGGACACGAAATCAGTGCTTAAAACAACAAAGGGAGATAACTAAGAAATTAACGACGCAAGAGTTGTCATTCTTACGTGTGACACACCTTTGGGTCGTCTTCTATGCATGTGTGAAGTTTAATAAGCTAGAAAATGTGTTCATAGAACACGGATGTCCCACATATCGCTTTGATAATAAATGAGACCAAATTCCAAGTCAAAATTTTCTTTCACCCGAGCGTTAAAGTTTTTGAAGCACCAATTATGTGACCTTGACCCTGGGCTTGGCGGAGGCAGGACGAACGTGGATTTGGCACAGGGCGGTAGAGGACCATTAGAGCAAGGCATATATGAAATATGAAGCTGATCGGTGAAAGAAAACAGAAATTATAAGATATTTACCTGAGCGTTAAAGTTTTTGAAGCACTAAGTATGTGATCTTAACCCTGGGCTTGGCGGGGGCAGGACGAACGTGGATTTGGCACAGGGCGGTAGAGGACCATTAGAGCAACGCGTATATGAAATTGATCCGTAAATGGAAAGAAAAATTATAATATATTTACCTGAGCGTTAAAGTTTTTGAAGCACCAAGTATGTGACCTTGACCCTGGGCTTGGCGGGGGCAGGACGAACGTGGATTTGGCACAGGGCGGTAGTGGACCATTAGAGCAATGCGTATATGAAATATGAAACTGATCCGTGGAAGAAAACAGAAATTATAAGATATTTACCCGAGCGTTAAAGTTTTTGAAGCACTAAGTATGTGACCTTTACCCTGGGCTTGGCGGGGGCTGCACTAACGTGGATTCGGCACAGGGCGGTGGAGGACCATTAGAGCAATGTGTATATGAAATATGAAACTGATCCGTGAAAGAAAACAGAAATTATAAGATATTTACCAGAGCGTTAAAGTTTTTGAAGCACCAAGTATGTGACCTTGACCCTGGGCTTGGCGGGGGCAGGACAAACGTGGATTTGGCACAGGGCTGTAGTGAACCATCAGAGCAATGTGTATATGAAATATGAAGCAGATCGGTCGAAGGATGAAGAAATTATGAGACATTTACCCGAGTGTTAAAGTTTTGTGACGGACGGATGGACGGACGGACGGGAGGACGGAACGCACGTTCCAACGAATGAATACTTGTTGGGTTTTTACTCTATAAAAATACCCAACAAGAGTACCCAACACTATCCTAACCCTACCCAATAAGATCCCCGTACGCTTACAACAAGTACCCATTCATGTGTGCGGACGGACGGACGGACGGACGGACGGACGGACAAGGGTAACACTAAATACCCCCTCCACTATTCGTGGTGGGGCATACAAATATTCCAAAGGGTGTTCGAGTTATGCTCTGGATACGAAATCAGAGCATGAAACAACAAATGGAGATAAGTAAACAAGAATTCCGCGGAATCAAATGCCTCGCCATGTCTCGCCTTGACCTCGAGCCTGGGCCCGAAAGCAATTTTCACTGGCCCGAACATATTATACAATTATTGACTAGTGAGCCATAGAATATCGGATTATATTCTACGGCTCACTAGTCAATAATTGTTTTATTATATGATAATAGTCTGTATAGCATTTACGACCTTATGCCACTAGACAAAATTTGAGGGAAGAAATTGAAAAAAAAAAAAAAAAAAAATGAAAAAATAAGTTTAAAAATTAAAAATAACAAGAATTCCGCGGATATGTCTCGCCTTGTCCCGCCTTGACCTCGAGCCTAGGCCCGAAAGCAATTTTGTATATAGCACTTACGACCTTATGCTACTAGACTTGCTACTGGAGCCCAGAATTTTTTTTTTATAGTCATATATTTATCTACATATATCTGCACAGGTCCACATAATGCCACAATATTTTCAACACAGTTTACGCAAATGTAATATACAAAGTAGTAATTTACCTGTATAAATTACCTGTGGTCAGATAGTGGTCAGTCTGGACATTTGCACATGCTAGCACATGCACAGGTGAATGGTTCTCCCAGTCTCTATTGTTCAACCGGAGAAGGCTATTGTTCTCTCTACATGTAAGGTGTACAGAGCACACGAGAAAACGGGTCTTCATGCATTATTGTCCAGTATGTAGAGTGCGCCAACGCAACAGTTGTCATTCTTGTGCGCGACACACCTTCGGGTCGTGGTCTATGCATGTGTGAAGTTTCATGAAAATATTCCAAAGGGTGGTATGTTATGCTCCGGACAGGAAATCAGTGCGCGAAAACAGAAAAGGGAGATAACTCAAAAATTAGCTATGCAAGAGTTGTCATTCTTGTGCAAGACACACCTTCCGTTCGTGGTCTAATTGCATTTGTGAAGTTTCATAAAAATATTCCTAAGGGTGGTCGAGTTATGCTCAATCAGTGCGCGAAACAAAAAAGAGAGATAACTTAAAAATTAGCTATGCGAGAGTTGTAATTCTTGTGCGTGACACACCTTCGGGCCGTGGTCTATGCATGTGTGAAGTTTCATGAAAATATTCCAAAGGGTGCTCGAGTTATGCTCCGGACACCAAATCTGTGCGCGAAACAAAAAAGTGAGATAACTAAAAAATTAGCTATGCCAGAGTTGTCATTCTTGTGCGCGACACACCTTCGGGTCATGGTCTATGCATGTGTGAAGTTTCATGAACATATTCCAAAGGGTGTACGAGTTATGCTCCGGACAATAAGTGTCTGCGGCGGACGCGGACGCGGACGCGGACGCGGACGCGGACGCGGACGCGGACGCTGACCGCTGTCAAATCCATAGTATCCCCCGACGGAGTCCGGGGGATACAAATATACAATATACATAGAGATGTGACAAAAAATCCCCAAGTAAGGGTACACATTAAGACTGTTTGATTGCTGTTAGGTAAATTTTGTAATTTGTTCATGTGTAACATATGTCGGTCACAATTATTATTATATATCAATGTCAATCACAATCGACACACGAGGTATTGACCATAATAATTGAAATTACATTTCTATTTGCAAAACAATAAACATCACAAAAGTGAACCTGTAACACAACTGTCCCAAATAGGTATAATAGGGTATATTATAGACACAATTAGTTAATTATTATGTTTTTAAAGTGGCATTTAAGTAAATACGGTGGTACAATGCCATGTGAACAAATAAATAGTGGTTAAAGATGGGCAATCGATGTTAGTATTTGAAAATGTACATTGTTAGCAGGAGTTGCATGTTGTATTGTCAACATTTACGGTGAGTAGTATTGGATATTAGCATAATGTATATCAAGTTGTTAGGATTGAAATAGGGTTTAAATGATGGAACAATCACGTTACTAACTTACATTCATCGATTATAATATATTGTATGTTACAATAATATAATGTCAACATAATATAAACTTCACTTCTGTTGCTTCTGTGATCATGGTAAAGGTCAGAAATTCCTGTGTAAAGGAGTAACATTTCTCACATAACATAGCCAAATTTGACATATCGTTCAATATTACAATAGATGGCAATATTATGTTGAGAACAATAACATATATGTTACCGTAAGAAATATTAACATTATTATGCAGGTGTAGTGAATAAATTTCAATGTACCATGATCACACTGAATCAGTTACAAATCACAAGACGTTAAACATAAAAACGATTACATTGTAAATAAACCAAACAGGTGCAAAACTATATGTTTCCAACGGAAAGATTAATAGGATACAAATGTGTAATCACAGATAAGCGGATCAGCAGTTCAGTGATTGATACTGTGTTTATGCAATACAAAATAAACTAAGATTGTTTAGTAAACTACTTATAATAATAATAGTATGTCACGTGTTTAGTAACACAATTGACGATATATCTTAGGGGATGAATAGCATTATAGTTAGGAATAGTCAATAGTATGGGAAGAATAGCTTTAGGATTAGGTCAGTTAACAGTTATCGAGTCATTGACCAAAAATATATTGTATAGTTAGATCTTGTCAAAATTTGTTGAGTACTAGTAATCCTAGGGGATGTGTCTAGTAACACAGGTAGGGATAAGCCTTAGGGAATAAATATCACTAGGGTTAGGTCAGCAGTCAAAATTAGGGATAAGCCTAAGGGGCTGACAAGCATGAGGGTTAGGTCATCAGTCAAAATTAGGGAATCTTTATCAAAATAGTTCAGTAATAATAATAATAATCCTAGGGATGTGTCTAGTAACACAGGTAGTGATAAGCCTAAAAGGATGACTAGCACTCAGGTTAGGTAAGCAGTCAAAATTAGGGATAAGCCTTAGGGTATGAAAAGCGCTAGGGTTAGGTTAACATTCAAATTTAGGGTTAGGTCAGCAGTCAAAATTAGGGGATCTTTTCAAAGAAATTTGTAGAGAAATAATCTTAGGGATGAGTCTAGTAATATAGGTAGGGTTAGGTTAGCATTTAAAATTATGGATAAGCCTTAGGGGATAAAAAGCATTAGGGTAAGGTCAGCAGTCAAAATTAGGGTATCTTGTCAAAAAATGTTGATTAATAGTAACAACTGTAAGGAATGTGTCAAAGTAATTATAATATTCCTAGGGATGTGTCTATTGTCTGTTCCACGAAGTGCTGCCCAAGATTTATTGCTATAAAAACACTCCAAACTGCTTTTTGTTTTATATAAAACAATGTAAAACTATTTTTGAGAAATGAGCCTACTTTTTATTTCAAGAAAATCCGTCTAATAACAAAGTTATTTCGAATAAACAGTCATGGATGGGCTTTTGCCTTATAAATTCAATTCACCGAATTTTAGTTGTTGACAATAAAACAAGAAAATACTATGGCAATAATCACTTCCGGTAAACAACAACAACAACTATTATTGCGAACTGAACACAAATTCTTAATAAATGTGTTTATTAACATCATTTTCTGGCATATAACTTAAACAATTTGCATTAAAATAATATCAATTACTCATTTAATCTTCATATATTTAGCGAATATCATTCATCCATAAGGTTCCAAGTCGATCTGGTACTATTGCTAATACGTCCTAATGTATTGTAAATTGTGAATGCTAACGAACTTGATTCGATTAAACTCGTGACCTTCACCAAACAATCAGCATTTAGTAAAAAGTTGTCCGTCGGAAATTCGTCCGGCAAAGAAACTGGCTCACAGGAAGTGACTGTATACTTCCGCCGGAAATGACGTGTATATGGTGTTTCCAAGTCATACCATTAGAGAATGTAGATTTACACCGGTGTCGATGTGTGAGGATATGTGCAATTAATTTTGCGTGGTAGGAACAGCGTGCCAACCTCAGCTTGGCGTTGTCAATAGATACGAAAGCTGTAGCAGATGATGATGACATCATGTTGTATTTTTACCAAATTATCGGCATTTTCTTCTGGAATTCTTGTACGAACACCGAGAAATGGAGGCTCGATTCCTATATTTTTCAAACTGGCAAGATTTGCTCTCATAAATACAAGGTTAGTGTCTTTTTTTTAATGATGAAATCCAGCAAGCAGTTCGATGCTAGAAAAATGTTGAAAATCTGACCGCACGTGACATTTTAACATTGCAAGCCTGCATTCAATTCTTGATTTATGGATATTACTTCATTATAGGACCGAAATTCAAAAAATAAAAAGATGGCTCATTGCTAAATTTTGCTGAAAAATGATTTTATGCCAAAAAATAAGTTTTATGTTGTTTAAATAGGTATAAAGGTTGGGCAGGTTAACGTGAAACTGACAGTAGTAATATAGGTAGGATTCGGTTAGCATTTAAAATTATTGATAAGCCTTAGGGGATGAAAAGCATTAGGGTAAGGTCAGCAGTCAAAATTAGGGAATCTTGTCAAAAAAATGTTGAGTAATAGTAACAACAGTAGGGAATGTGTCTAGTAACACAGGTATGGATAAGCCTTAGGGGTCGAATAGTACTAGGGTTAGTTCAGCAGTCAAAATTAGGGATAACCTAAGTGGCTGAAAAGCATTAGGGTTAGGTCAGTAGTCAGAATTAGGGAAACTTATCAAAATAGCTGAGTAATACTAATACTCATAGGGATGTGTCTAGTAACACAGGTAGTCCTAGAGTTAGGTCAGCAGTCAGAATTAGGGATAAGCCTAAGGGGCTGAAAAGCATGAGGGTTAGGTCAGCAGTCAAACTTAGGGAATCTTTATCAAAATAGCTGATTGATAATAATAATCCTAGGGATGTGTCTAGTAACACATGTAGTGATAAGCCTAAGAAGACGACTAGCACTCAGTTAGCTAGCAGTCAAAATTAGGGATAAGCCTTAGGGTATGAACAACGCTAGGGATAGGTTAACATTCACAATTAGGGTTAGGTCAGCAATTAAAATTAGGGGATCTTGTCAAAAATTGTTGAGTAATAATAATAATCCTAGGGATGTGTCTAGTAATATAGGTAGGGTTAGTTTTAGCATTTAAAGATATGGATAAGCCTTAGGGGATGAAAAGCATTAGGGTAAGGTCAGCAGTCAAAATTAGGGTATCTTGTCAAAAAAATGTTAAGTAATAGTAATAATTGTAGGAAATATGTCTAGTAACACAGGTATTGTTAAGCCTTAGGGGGTGTTAGGGTTATGTTAGCAATCAAAATTAGGAGATAAATAGCATTGGGGTTAGCTCAATAGTGAATACTGAATAAATAAACTAAACCACACTGTATAGTTTGCACCTATTTAGCGTCTATCGAGTATACACAACTAGAAATGGACGCTTGTCGACAAGCGCATGTGTATCCCCCTCCCCAGATACACAAGTAGTTTGAAAAAAGGGTGTTCGAGTTATGCTCCGGAGACAAAATCAGTGACGGAAAAACAAAGGGAGATAACTAAAAAATTAGTGATGCAAGACTTGTCATTCTTGCGTGACACACCTTTAGGGTCGTGGTCTATGCATGTGTGAAGTTTCATGAAAATATTCCAAAGAGTGTTCGAGTTATGCTCCGGACACGAAATCAGCGCACGAAACAACAAAGGGAGATAACTAAGAAATTAACGACGCAAGAGTTGTCATTCTTACGTGCGACACACCTTTGGGTCGTCTTCTATGCATGTGTGAAGTTTAATAAACTAGAAAATGCGTTCATAGAACACGGATGTCCCACATATCGCTTTGATAATAAATGATGCCAAATTCCAAGAAAAGTCAAAATTTCTTTTACCTGAGCGTTAAAGTTTTTGAAGCACCAAGTATGTGACCTTGACCCTGGGCTTGGCGGGGGCAGGACGAACGTGGATTTGGCACAGGGCGGTAGAGGACCATTAGAGCAATGCATATAAGAAATATGAAGCTGATCCGTGAAAGAAAAACAGAAATTATAAGATATTTACCTGAGCGTTTAAGTTTTTGAAGCACTAAGTATGTGATCTTAACCCTGGGCTTGATGGGGGCGGAACGAACGTGGATTTGGCACAGGGCGGTAGCGGACCATTAGAGCAATGTGTATATGAAATATGAAGGAGATCGGTCAAAGGATGAAGAAATTATGAGACATTTACCCGAGTGTTAAAGTTTTGTGACGGACGGACGGACGGGACGACGGGAGAACGGGACGCAGGTTCCTATGAATGAATACTTGTTGTGTTTTTACTCTATAAAAATACCCAACAAGAGTACCCAACACTATCCTAACCCTACCCAATAAGATCCCCGTACGCTTACAAGAAGTACCCATTCGTGTGTGCGGACGGACGGACGGACGGACGTACGGACGGACGGACGGACGTACATTCAAACATTTGGGAGTTATGAGCTATTTGTTCTTTAAAAGATCAAAGGATTAGCTCCTAAAGATCAATGGAATTAGGAGCTTACCGACTATAACAAAGGAATCCTTTGTTACTAACCCTTATCCTAAGCTCCTAAACCCCCGATGTTGGCCCGGACGGACGGACGGACGGACGGACAAGGGTAACATTAAATGCCCCCTCCACTATCGTGGTGGGGCATACAAATATTCCAAAGGGTGTTCGAGTTATGCTCTGGATACGAAATCAGAGCATGAAACAACAAATGGAGATAAGTAAACAAGAATTCCGCGGAATCAAATGCCTCGCCTTATCCCGCCTTGACCTCGAGCCTGGGCCCGAAAGCAATTTTCACTGGCCCGAACATATTATACAATTATTGACTAGTGAGCTATAGAATATCAGATTATTCTCTATGGCTCACTAGTCAATAATTGATTTATTATATTATGATAGTCTGTATATAGCACTTACGACCTTATGCTACTAGACAAAAATTGAAAAATAATTTGAAAAAAAAAAATGAAAAAAAAAATTGAAAAAAAAAGTTTAAAAAATTAAAAATAATAAATGCCTTGCTACTGGGGTAGCACATAATTTTTCTTTTAATAGTCCCTAGATTTATCATACATAATAATTCTTGCACAGGTCCACAGAATGCCACAATATTTTCCAACACAGTTTTACGGAAAATGTAATTAAAAAAAAAAAAAAAACAAAAAAAAAAAAAAAAATATAAATGCTCGCATTACTTGGAGCCCAGAATTTTTGTTAATAGTCCTATATATATCTGCACAGGTCCACATACTGCCACAATATTGTCAACACAGTTTACGGAATTGTAATAATGTACCTGTATAAATTACCTGTAATAAGTTAGTGGTCAGTTAAAAAATTGAAAAAGAATGTAAAGGAAAACAAAAATTAAATTAAAAAAAAAATAAAAAAATAATGCTCCCTACTGGAGCCCAGAATGTTTTTTAATAGTCCTATATTTATCTACATATCATATATGCACAGGTCCACATATTGCCACAATATTTTCAACACAGTTTACGGAAATGTAATATAATCATTTACCTGTATAAATGACCTGTAAGTGGTCAGTGGTCAGTTGCACATGCTAGCACATGCACAGGTGAATAGTCTGTATATAGCACTTACGACCTTATGCTACTAGACAAAAATTGAAAAAGAATTAGAAAAAAAAAATGAAAAAAAAATGGAAAAAAAAAGTTTAAAAATTAAAAAATAATAATGCTTGCTACTGGAGCCCAGAATTTTTTTTAATAGTCCTATATTTATCTACATATATCTGCACAGGTCCATATAATGCCACAATATTTTCAACACAGTTTACGGAAATGTAATATCCAATGTAGACATTTACCTGTATAAATTACCTGTGGTCAAGAGTGGTCAAGACTGGACATTTGCACATGCTAGCACGTGCTAGCACATGCACAGGTGAATGGTTCTCCCAGTCTCTATTGTTCTCTCTACAGGTAAGGTGTACAGAGCACACGAGAAAACGGGTCTTCATGCATTATTGTCCAGTTTGTAGAGTGCGCAAAACAAAAAAGGGAGATAACTCAAAAATTACCTACGCAAGAGTTGTCATTCTTGTGCGCGACACACCTCCGGGTCGCGGTCTATGCATGTGTGAAGTTTCATGAAAATATTCCAAAGGGTAGATAGATAGATAGATAGATATTCTTTATTTATAGAGGGTGACTCGGTTGGTCGGAACCAATCTTCCCCGAGGCCCTCTTAAGAAGTGCATATACATGTACATACATAAATATACAATACATATTGAAATGATTACATGTTGTATGCATACGTGAATTTAACATGAAGAAATAATAATGATGAGCCATAACGAAAAGTGGTACATGTGTCCCGACAGTCCCATATCATACTGCGCATCGACGCAGCTTGAACTGGTTTAACACGTTTATTTCTCAGTGATAGTTTCAGTTTTTGCTATAAGACGCTAAAATTCGTTCTCGTGCGCCTGATATAGGGTTACACGGTCGCTAAGCTCCACAAGACCAATTGTATCATGGCAAATCAAACACGCGGTCATTGTAAACTGTATACCATACATCGTAATTTCGTGATTAGTGACGCTGGCGGGGGGCACAATTAACAAGTTTATATTAATTGATAATACCGCTACTTCAGCCGCTATCGACCCTTCATCCAGTTAAGACAATTACGGGAAAATGTATTTAACGACGTGGAACGTCTTATGTCAATTGGAATACTATTCCAGATTAGCGCGCCTGAGTATGAAAAGCTGTTTTTAAAGAGATTACTTTTAGGTTGGGAACTTCGTAATTCATATCTGTTTCAGACCTTAATACCATACTCGTATTTTGTAAGTGATTAGTGCGCATTTCAAATAATTCACATAAATATTGGGGGGCCATTTATTAGTTATTTTGTACATAGTTTTCGCTTTTTGGAGAAATACGCTTTCGTCAAAAGGTCAAAATGTTGAGTAATTCTAATGAGTTTTGCAAATCAATATATTCGTTTCCCAGAATGATTTTACATGCTCGCCGTTGAAGTTTGGTTATTATGTACATATTTCGATTTGACGATTTTCCCCATACTATATTGCAATATGTGAAATGTGGCTGAATATAGGCCTATAGAATAATATTCGATGCTCAGTAGATAAATAAGGTCTGATTTGATATAATAGCCAGAGATATGATGAAATATTTTTTGAGATACCGTTAAATTGGTCATTCCACTGGAGATTTTCATCTACATGTATACCCAAAAAAAATTTTATTACCGGTAGTGATATCGAGACTTACATTGTCATATTTGAGTTCAATCATTTTGTCTCGCAAACATGTTCGTTTTTGTGAACTTGTTATTAACATGATTTTGGTTTTTCCTTTATAAGCATCATGCCGTTAGCCTCACACCATAATTCTAAACTGTCAAGTGCTTGTTGTAAACGGTGTTTTAAGTCCCCTACAGTTGATTGCATGTCATAAATTGTTGTATCATCTGCATACAGATCGGTTCCTGTTACGTGTTGACGGAGAATAAGTGGCAAATCATTTATAAACAAAAGAAAAAGTGTCGGTCCAAGAATTGACCCCTGGGGTACTCCACAGTTGATAGGTAGAGATTCAGATGTTTCTCCATTTACAGAAACAAGTTGTTGCCTTTGTTCCAGGTATGATTTGAACCAACCCAGGCTTACGTTACTGCACTTGTATAGTCTAAGTTTATCCAGGAGAATTTTGTGATCAACAAGATCGAAGGCTTTACGAAAGTCGACTAAAATACACCCTACTAATTTACCCCGATTTATTGCTTGTAGAAAGTTTTCAAGAAGAACAATTAACGCTGATTCTGTCGAGTGACCTGTACGAAATCCACTCTGGGTTTGATGCAATAGTTTAAACGTTGTTAAATATTCCATAAAATGTTTCTGAACCCATTTTTCAATTAATTTTGAAAGCGTCGGCAAAATTGATATCGGACGATAATTATTCACTTCGTCTTTTGCACCGCTTTTGTACAGAGGATGTACTTTTGCTTGTTTCCATGCACTGGGGAAGATCGAACTAGTGAAACTCACATTTACTACATATGTAATACTTTTCGAGATAGCGGTGGCAGATAATTTTAACAATCGTGGCCCTATTAAATCTAGTCCAGTAGATTTTGATATATCTAATGATGTTAAATACCTTTTTACGAATATTTCATTGATCAAAGGAATGTTAAAATTATAATTTTGCGGTGTATGTTCGTTTACGAAAGGGTGGTCGAGTTATGCTCCGGACAGGAAATTAGTGCGCGAAAACAAAAAAGGGAGATAACTAAAAAAATTAGCTATGCAAGAGTTGTCATTCTTGTGCACGACACACCTTCGGTTCGTGGTCTAATTGAATGTGTGAAGTTTCATAAAAATATTCCAAAGGGTGGTCGAGTTATGGTCAATCAGTGCGCGAAACAAAAAAGGGAGATAACTCAAAAATTAGCTATGCAAGTGTTGTCATTCTTGTGCGCGACACACTTTCGGGTCGTGGTCTATACATGTGTGAAGTTTCATGAAAATATTCCAAAGGGTGGTCGAGTTATGCTCTGGACACGAAATAAGTGCGCAAAACAAAAAAAGGTAGTTAACTAAAAAATTAGCTATGCAAGAGTTGTCATTCTTGTGCGCGACACACCTTCGGGTCGTGCTATATGCATGTGTGAAGTTTCATGAAAATATTCCAAAGGGTGTTCGAGTTATGCTCCTACAAGAAGTGTCTGCGGCGGACGCGGACGCGGACGCGGCCCGCTGTCAAATCCATAGTATCCCCCGACGGAGTCCGGGGAATACAATAATATTACAACATGGCTAAAAATGTATAATGTATAACAATGCATACAATATTTAAAAATGCAATTGTACAATATCACGTTATAATAAAAATAAACTGTTTAAAAAAATTATTTTAATTTCTTTTTAATTTTTTTTTTAATTACCGTATTAATTATTATAAAAATATCCAGATTAATTCAGAAAAGAGAAATGTGTTATCTGAAACCTGCATCAAAAAATAATAATACTAGAAATGTGGCACACGAATGCCCCCGCTGGCAGCCAAAGAAAACGAGGCATATTTGATTATAAGCCATTTACCCGAGCGTTAAGGTTTCGAACGCACCAAGTCTGTGACCTTGACCCTGGGCTTAGCGGGGGCGGGACGAATGTGGATTTGTCACAGGGCGGTAGAGGACCATTGGAGCAATGCGTGTGTGAAATGTGAAGCAGATCCGAGCAAGGATAAACAGAAATTATAAGCATTTACCCAGCGTTAAGTTTCGAAAGCACCAAGTCTGTGACCTTGACCCTGGGCTTAGAGGGGGCGGGACGGATGTTAATTTTTTCACAGGGCGGTAGAGGACCATTGGAGCAATGCGTGTGTGAAATGAGAAGCAGATCCGAGCAAAGAAACAGAAATTATAAGCCATTTACCCAGCGTTAAGGTTTCGAACGCACCAAGTCTGTGACCTTGACCCTGGGCTTAGCGGGGGCGGGACAAATGTGGATTTGTGACAGGGCGGTAGAGGACCATTGGAGCAATGCGTGTGTGAAATGTGAAGCAGATCCGAGCAAGGAAACAGAAATTATAAGCCATTTACCCAGCGTTAAGGTTTCGAAAGCACCAAGTCTGTGACCTTGACCCTGGGCTTAGCGGGGGCGGGACGAATGTGGATTTGTCACAGGGCGGTAGAGGGCCATTGGAGCAATGCGTGTGTGAAATGTGAAGCAGATCCGAGCAAGGAAACAGAAATTATAAGCCATTTACCCAGCGTTAAGGTTTCGAAAGCACCAAGTCTGTGACCTTGACCCTGGGCTTAGCGGGGGCGGGACAAATGTGGATTTGTGACAGGGCGGTAGAGGACCATTGGAGCAATGCGTGTGTGAAATGTGAAGCAGATCCGAGCAAGGAAACAGAAATTATAAGCCATTTACCCAGCGTTAAGGTTTCGAAAGCACCAAGTCTGTGACCTTGATCCTGGGCTTAGCGGGGCGGGACGAATGTGGATTTGTCACAGGGCGGTAGAGGACCATTGGAGCAATGCGTGTGTGAAATGTGAAGCAGATCCGAGCAAGGAAACAGAAATTATAAGCAATTTACCCAGCGTTAAGGTTTCGAAAGCACCAAGTATGTGACCTTGACCCTGGGCTTAGCGGGGGCGGGACGAATGTGGATTTATCACAGGGCGGTAGAGACCATTGGAGCAATGCGTGTGTGAAATGTGTAAGCAGATCCGAGCAAGGAAACAGAAAATTAAATTAAGCCATTTACCCAGCGTTAAGGTTTCGAAAGCACCAAGTCTGTGACCTTGATCCTGGGCTTAGCGTGGGGCGGGACGAATGTGGATTTGTCACAGGCGGTAGAGGACCATGGAGCAATGCGTGTGTGAAATGTGAAGCAGATCCGAGCAAGGAAACAGAAATTATAAGCAATTTACCCAGCGTTAAGGTTTCGAAAGCACCAAGTATGTGACCTTGACCCTGGGCTTAGCGGGGGCGGGACGAATGTGGATTTGTCACAGGCGGTAGAGGACCATTGGAGCAATGCGTGTGTGAAATGTGAAGCAGATCCGAGCAAGGAAACAGAAATTATAAGCCATTTACCCAGCGTTAAGGTTTCGAAAGCACCAAGTCTGTGACCTTGACCCTGGGCTTAGAGGGGGCGGGACGGATGTTAATTTTTCACAGGGCGGTAGAGGACCATTGGAGCAATGCGTGTGTGAAATGTGAAGCAGATCCGAGCAAAGAAACAGAAATTATAAGCCATTTACCCAGCGTTAAGGTTTCGAACGCACCAAGTCTGTGACCTTGACCCTGGGCTTAGCGGGGGCGGGACAAATGTGGATTTGTGACAAGGCGGTAGAGGACCATTGGAGCAATGCGTGTGTGAAATGTGAAGCAGATCCGAGCAAGGAAACAGAAATTATAAGCCATTTACCCAGCGTTAAGGTTTCGAAAGCACCAAGTCTGTGACCTTGACCCTGGGCTTAGCGGGGGCGGGACAAATGTGGATTTGTGACAGGGCGGTAGAGGACCATTGGAGCAATGCGTGTGTGAAATGTGAAGCAGATCCGAGCAAGGAAACAGAAATTATAAGCCATTTACCCAGCGTTAAGGTTTCGAAAGCACCAAGTCTGTGACCTTGATCCTGGGCTTAGCGGGGGCGGGACGAATGTGGATTTGTCACAGGGCGGTAGAGGACCATTGGAGCAATGCGTGTGTGAAATGTGAAGCAGATCCGAGCAAGGAAACAGAAATTATAAGCAATTTACCCAGCGTTAAGGTTTCGAAAGCACCAAGTCTGTGACCTTGACCCTGGGCTTAGCGGGGGCGGGACGAATGTGGATTTGTCACAGGGCGGTAGAGGACCATTGGAGCAATGCGTGTGTGAAATGTGAAGCAGATCCGAGCAAGGAAACAGAAATTATAAGAAATTTACCCAGCGTTAAGGTTTCGGGACGTACGTACGTACGTACGTACGGACGCCGGTAACACTATATGCCCCCCTCACCATTCGGTGGCGGGGGCATAATAAAACAATGCAGATCCAGCTGAAATAGCATGTAGTGAGCCGGCTCATCCGTATCTACACTGTTTAACATTGTATTATACATATGGTGGTGACATTGTAACATTTCTAAGAATGTATATTGGTTGAATATTCAGTAGTATATAATAATGATTATCTACATAACCCCAGGTGAAAGTCATGAAATATATCTAAAAATTAAAATAGATAAGGCCAAAGTAATATTTACAGTAAGTATATAGTAATAATAAGCCATTTGAAATATTAGCATTATTAAAGTTATTAACAAACAATGTATAATAACAATGCTACCGAAAAAAGACAAAGAACTGTCTTTATTATCCAACTGGAGACCTATATCATTACTAAATGTAGATTATAAAATGGCTACAAAATATATTGCCAATAGATTAAAAAAAGTTATCTCATCTATAATTGATGCTTCGCAAACTTGTTTTATAAAGGGAAGATATATCGGAGAAAATATTAGACTTTCAATTGAATCAAAAGAATATTTGAATGAAACAAATTAACCAGGGTTGCTATTTTTTGCCGACTTTGACAAATCAGTCGATAGTGTTCATCATGGGTATATACAAAAAACATTAAAATATTTAATTTTGGAAATGATTTTATTAAATGGATTACCTTATTGTATACGGATGCAAGAAGCTGTGTATGCAACAATGCTCAACTCTCAGAATGTTTCGACATAGGCCGCGGAGTAAGTCAAGGCTGTCCCATATCACCATATATTTTCATAATAGCAATTGAAATATTATCAAAATGCATTCAAAATAATGCGGATATAAAGGGAGTCAACATATACAATCAAAATATAAAAAATACTATGTTCGCAGATGACGCAACTTCTCTTACTGACCGTTCAGATATATAATTTACAAAGCTTGTAGAGACTATATATGAATTTTCAAAATGTTTAGGGCTGCTGTCAAATATAGGTTCCTTAGGACAATCGTCTATACATTACCTGCCCAATAAAACATTTGCATGGACTTCAGATAAAGCTCAAACTATAGGAATTACGTTTTCAAATAGTGAAAATTTGATCAACCAGTACAATATTGATATTGCTTAAACAAATGGAAATACAGATATCTAACATTAATAGGAAAATTAAACGTACTGAAAACATTCACTATTCCAAAATTAATATATACATTAACAATTATTCAAATACCTTCAGAGAATATTATAAAACATATCAAGAAAAAGTTATATGACAGCAAGTTGGGTTAAACGACTATGTGATGAGAAAGATACCGGTATATGGAGAAATATATATATAGAACAATTAAAGAGGTATGGTGGAACTTTTATCTTCGAATGCAATATTAAGGACGATGACGTAAAGCATATTCACCCACAAAAGTTTATAAACAATATACTTAGGGCATGGTCGAAAATAAACTTCTCAGAACAAAACAATAGTATATAAAAAGAGATAATATGGAACAACGCAAATATTGAACACGTATCGCAAACACTGTATTATAAGAATTGGCATGAAAAAAGGCATAAGGAACATTGAACACCTTTACGATTTCAGGATAAAACAGTTGTATAGATTCCAAGATTTTGCTGATCTATATTCTATTAGAAATACAGATTTTTAAAATACTACACTTTAATAAGATGCATACCGACACGATGGGTTGAACAAATGAAAATATTAATACAGAACAATATATAAAGCACAATAGATACAAGACTTAGGAGTTTCCAGTACAAATATTTAATGAGAATTATAGGAACCAATAAACATATGGCCAGATGTAATATAGTAGAATCAAGTATCTGTGATTTCTGTAACATGCAAATAGAAACATTCAATCATCTCTTTTGGGAATGTACCGTGATTCAAAGTTTTTGGTCACAAATCAGCAGGTTTTTAACAGACAAAGGTATACCAACAGAATTCAGAAATTTAAAAACTTCTTTCGGTATAATTGAGATAGGTGCACATGTCCAACAAACGCAATTTAGTATTCTCTAAATATTACATATTCAAATGTAAGTACAACAAAAACGAGCTGGCCTTTAATAACTTTGTGCATTACTTGAAGCATAGTATCAAGATTGAAGAAATAACAGCTCAAAGAGAAGATACATTGGATAAAAACAACAATAAGTGGGAACACATTAATATCTAATACGTATATATATACATATTATGTGGGTGTGTTTTAAGCAGGACCGTCAAAATTAAGAAAAACATGTATTAGTCTTATGTTAAATCGTAGCATCGGGTGACATGGGGCTGCATCATGCATAGGGGCAAATCGTACATGTATGTTTCACTTGATTGTCACGGGCTGGAAATTGATCCATTCCTTCTTTTTTATCTATTTTTGGCTTGTGTTTTTTTTACTCATATCACTTAGTTTTCCTTTATCTCCCCCCCCCCCCACCCCCATTTTTTATCATATTTCTATATTTGTGGATGTGGTTGGAGAAATGGCGTTTTTTAAGTATGTAACCAATGTGGCCCCAGCTCATCCTGCGCATTTGCGAAGCCTGATTAGGGACTACGCTATATAGCACTACAGACAATACAAACATCCATCATGTCCCCAGCATACTATATCTGCCATAATTAAACCGCAGGGATGCGTTAGCGTAAGATATTTTTTGCTTTCCAAGTTCCATAATCCCTTTTCCTCCAGTCGCTGCCATACATGTTGAATAAATTGTTGTTGTTTTTTGTTGTCTATGCACTATACAAATATCTCATGCCATGATCATATATGTAAATGCGTAATTGTATCTTTATTCTGTATAGTATTGAGAAATAAAATACTGAATGACAAAACAGAAAAAAAGAAGAAGATATTGCGGAGACAAAAATACATCAAAAATACATAGGCTTCTTCGTTTTGCCGTGATAAACATGCATACCGAATTTGGTTACAATCCCTCAAGTAGCTATCTAGTCACTACGTGGACAAGCTGTGCTCGCCTGCCGGTCAGAGAATGATATAGACAAATTGTCTGCTCTGTTATTGTATGGATCAAGTCTAGTTCAAAAGATATAACATTGTGGCAGGTATACATGGGCCCGAATTGGATATGTTAATTACTTGTTATTTACAATACAATACATGGGGGACAAACATGAACACAGGACACATTGATATGCGAACATCACTGTACGATAACCCGGTAATATTCAACGACATACATATCGCAAGCAAAACTATGGTTATACATACTCTTAATACAACGTATTAGTTATTGCTGAACTAACTTCACGTATGGCATATCAATTGTCCCATTGTCATTATTGTGGACAATAGTATCGGTGTACAAGCACCTTGATGATCGCTAATCAAAGTAAAACAACATAAAAGCATTACATGACTGAACGACAAATGGACGACAACTGACAAACATTTGAGCTACCCTAGTGCTGGAGTATCTCAATCGATAATGGTACGACTGAGTAGTAAGGTTCCGACGTCAGTCTCACCCGCAGTATGAGGTTTAGTCAACAATCTATGTCTATCATTCCACCGTCTATGGGATATACAATAAACACATGTGTAGTCATACTACAATAACTTAGCCATGATAAGCCATGATACAAGTGTTAATATACAATATCAAAGTATACATCTAGTATTGCCAATGCAATATAATCACTAAGTATGAATGACATAATTCCTGGACCGGAAGTGGAAAATGATAGAATGTCGAAGTCAAAAGCCGAACGTAGTCACATCATATGGCAGTCAACGATATTGTTTCGGAAATGGATATCCGGAAGTGGAGGTCAGAACATTAGAAAAACCGGAGTACCTGAAGTAAAGTGCCAAGTGTAAAATAAATGGAAGTCATATCCCGGAAGTGGTGGATCGGGTGTGAAGTTCTGATGGTATATCAATTCGATAAAGTATACCGGAAGTGGTATAACGTATGTGAAGTTATCACGTTAGCTAAGACGCCGAAGGGATTCACATGTATGACATTCAACTGAGTTTTCTATAATATATATGGTGTGTTACTTCTGTACTACATACTGGCTGTGACATATATCACACTGCTCTGCACAGGCCCGAACCCGGAGTTGCTATATCAGACGTACGGACATTTGTGGATCAATTATCCAATGATTCTCGCTCGGGCTCGTGAGGCTTAATATGAAATAGAGTCTCCATTAATGGACGTATACGAACAGGCGGACAGACAGGGTGCACAAGGACATATGAATGCTCTATGTATGCGGGAACCACAATACTGTTCCTCCTGTTTCCAGAAATCAGAATCCACACCAGCGAATTATGGACATGGGCTTACATACCAACACTGTGAAAAGATGCCATGAAAATGTATGTGAAAAGCAAGCATGTGCCTACATCGTGTGACATTCCAGTTCAATGGACAACAAAATGCGCCTTACGCAACTATACACCTGACAACACTCTGCTTCCCTAGATTCGGCTATCATTCCAAACATGTTTCAAGTTGTGGGATCACCGGCTTGACGTCATGTTTTTTAGATGCGTTTTACTGACGATTTCCTTTAATATCTTTATAATGGAATGACATATTTTTTATGAAATATACCGAACCAAATGCGGTACACGTTGCCCTTTGTAGTATAGGCGGTTTTAATTTCATTTCTCTGTCGTTTTGACGAAGAATCGGTTACTGTAAATGTAAATAACAACTAGAGGACGTGAATGTAAGGAATGAACGGTACTCGATTCTTTGTCAAAGTTATAAGTTACTGTAAATAGCTTTCAAAGCACCCATAAAACACATATGCCATCGTATTTGGTGCGCCACATATCATCAAAATCCGTCCGTTTGTTAGGAAGACTTTAAAGAAAATCTTCTGCAAAAATTACGTCACAGATTATCGTCACGTCGGAAAATCTGGTTCGGAAACCACGTGATCCCACACCTTGTGTTTAGCACACGCAGAATATAATTAACAGAATGCAATTAACGTCAGCACTTCTGGTCACAAGTACGCTCCTTTTTAAAGGAGCATAATGTTAGATATAATTTAGATTGGCATTTAATAAGTTTTGGACATTATGAATATAAAAATATATTCTTAAAACTGTGCATTATATATGGAAAATATTGTATATATTCTTGCAAATTGAGGGAGCCAGAACCAAACTTTTTCTGATTTTAAAATATTTCATATATACATATACATGTCTACATGTAAAAGTTAATGTATGTATATATATATATATGGCTCTCATGGCATACGTCATGCATTTACTATATTGGAAGATTGTCATTGAAAAACAATACATGTATGACATTAATTCAAGTACTCCCATACATATTCCTGTCCGTTTATGAATAACTTAATTATGTATATGACGGTTGTCGATGTACAATAGGAATTACATTTCCCAGCTTGATATAGTAACAATATACAAATTACTTCCAAGAAAATTATTACATGTGTTCGGTCTTCATAGAAGAAGTGATGTAAGAGAGAGGACACTACGTTATACTGGTTTAATAAGATAAACCCGAATATATGTTGTCGTTGTCATTGGTTGTTTTAAGTCTATACAACATAACGAGAGCGTAGTAGTGTTTCTATTATCAGTAGTCGATTTCACCAAGTATACTTATCTTGTTAAGTACACTTTGAGGGGAAAAACATCAGTTTAAGGATAAATTTATTAGTTTTATTTTACTGAATTTATTATATTATCACCTATCTTTACATTATATTATCAAATATATTATACTGAATGCATTACATTAGCACATCCATTTTGACTTTGCTATGCAATTTTAGTGACATAGGATACCGATAGTATATGATTATTAAATATTCAATGCTTCAGTCGACTGGTGTTTCCCGTTCGAGATGGGTCGAACTCGGTTGTACTATAATTTGTCCATGTGCCAGTCGTTGGTTCATTGGCGTTGGTGTTGGTTTGGGAATTGGACCTGTAACATTAAGAGGAATAGTAGATGCCAGTACCACTGTTTGTAAGGTATCGAGCATTGTATTGACCGAATGACTATTAACATATCGTTTACTTAACCAGGTGAATTGATTATCGTTAAATAATGCAAGGGTGATTGGGTCCTTCCGCTAAACAAACGAGTGAGCGTAGCGAAACTAGTTTGTTTAGCGATAGGACCAAATCACTAGGGCATTATTCAAATATAATCAGTTCACCTGGTTAAATAAACATTTTCTTACATTTCACATATGATTTGTCATAAAAAACAAAGCGAATCAATCGTAAAATGTGGCCGAGAGTTATGCGAATTAATTTCTGGAGGCGGGCCGTAGTGATGACGAGGGTGTGTCTGAGACCATGATTTGATTGGTCGAAGGAAGCACGTCATTGTGACGTTACTGGCGTAATTTCACCATATATGGTAAACACGAGAGTGGTGTAAACTACTGCTGCCGAGTGGTGTAATTCACCGTTATATTTCTGTAAACTACTGGCTGAAATATAAGAAAATATTGACGTGATTCGAATGTCAAGGTTATACCAAAATGTTTCATTGGTCGAATGGCGTCAGATGACGTTACCGATCGTCAGTCAGTGTACTGACGCGTTCTTTTCACCGCAGGCATACATACTGTGGTTGTGTTGGTTAACCTGAATCTCCAACTCTCGATTTTTGTGACCTTTCAGACAATATAAAATCGCCAGTACTTTCATTTTACAAGTCTAAATAAATCGTATTTATAAAACGCCCAAGTGACACATGACACTATTTAGAATGCACGATATATAGTTACACCAATTCATTGCTTATGTAATAAAATTTTGGGATCATTATTAAGAGAAATTGCCCAGAATAATTATTGTTATTTACAATTAAAATTGCACCTACCGTACCTATGTGACAAGCCATGTGATATTTACAGTGCAACCTCTCTACAACAGCCACCCATGGGGAGAGGCAAAATTGGCTGTTATAGAGAGGTGGCTGTTGTAGGGAGGTTAATGCTGAATACAATTTTATCGTCTGATGTTTATTTATTTTCTTCAATAATTCTCAATAAAAACATGTTTTTACAGCATTTTAGAATCATTTCCAATGGAAATGATTCTAAAATGCTGTCAAAACATGTTTTTATTGAGAAAGAATGCAAAATCAACATCAGACGACAATGTTCATGCTCAGCAGTGTAAGGGTTAGATATAGAGGAAATCATCCATTTGGGATATAAAATAGCGGCTGTTACAGAGAGGTGGCTGTTGTAGAGAGGTGGCCGTTCGGGGAGGTTCGACTGTACCTGTGATTTTGTAATATTTACATAAAATGTGATATTTAAAGACGTCGACTTATTTACTTAAAATATCGTCAATTTGGTAAAACGAAAAAAATCATGAAATATTGCACATCTTGTAAGGAACAACGGTAAATGACTTGTCTCATAGTTCGTAGTTATTTATTAACAACCTTATGCATCCTTGGAAGGCATCATACCGTATGATGGCATATATACATGTAGCTAAATTAAATATAAATAGTTTTATATAAACGTGATAAGGGAGTAACAGTTCATAGGTATACTTTATTGCTTACATATTGGATTGTTAAGAGATTAAATGCGAGGGAGCGCTAGCGGCAGCAGCATTTAGTTCCTTAAAAATCCGATATGTGAACAATAATTGACTTATAGTTACGCCAAGACTATAATGCAATTTCCTATCTGAGTATTGATTTGCCATGGGTACCCATTTTTCAATGATTTGATATGTGTACAAACGTGCATGCTGTTATCCCAAAGTTCATAATTCTTCTGAAATATGCTCTATAACTGGTGCACTACTAGCATCATTCAGTATTATATACGTTTATTTAACCAATCTCCAATTCTTAAAGGTACATGCCTACACAGTAGGCGCAAAATAGTATTTATAGGAATTAAATAAGTGTATAATTGTGACATTATTCCACGAGTTCTAAAAATTACAAGTGCCCGCTTTACAG
>CM055274.1:31288312-31321370 GCA_029237695.1 Conchocele bisecta
AGGTCAGGATCCGGGTGCCGTTCAAGGTGGCGCCCTCGTCACAATCAAAAGTCGCCTTCGTGTCGGTACCGTCAGACTCAAGGAGCATGGATCCGTCGGTGGGCGGTGATATAGCTTGACAGAGTGCTGGAATAGCACATAACGGGTGGATACAAAAGGCCTCAACTTTCAAAACGTATGTCTACGATTGTATGCTGTGTATTATATACGTGTAATAAAGAGCATTAAAGATTAATAAACAACCCAAACCTTTTGTATTAATCCTGTGGTTATAAAAGCAAAACTCATGATACAAAGACTAAACTGCCGAAGTTCATTGAATGAGGGTAGATCAAAAAGTGTCCGGCCGCTTTTATAAATGTTGGTGTTTCGTTTAAACCAACGAAAACCTCATTTTATAATAAAATAAACAACGTCAACAATGTGAAAACGATGCGTTAAAAAAACAAACAAACGGAAATCGTTTATATGCATACCGCTATATAAAACAATAGTTTCACAAAGTTTTCCATTCGTTTGTGAACCATCAATCAATTTTCACTGTACGTACTACACGTGGGGTCTGATCCCGTCCAACCGCTGCCGTCCGTCTGACAAGTGCGTACAGAATTCCCACTCAGGACATAGCTTCCCTCGCACGTGTACGTTATAACAGTCCCGTCACTTGTGGCCTTCAAAGGTCCACTGTCCGATATGGCTGGAACCTCGCAGGCTGTCGAAGATATGAAGTGTACAGTTGGGTGCCAAATGTCACAGGGCGAGAAATAATGGGCACCGGCCCGGGGTTCTGAGTTCCATAATTTTGGTACGTTTTGGGGAGTATTCATCAGAGTCACGGCTCCCTCCTCCTTGTGTGGCAAATGTCACAGGGCGAGTAAAAATGTGCACTATCTGGGGGAACCATTCCATATGTTGGGTACATTTTAGGCAGTATTTATCAGTCATGTCTCCACGCTGGGTGCCAAATGTCACAGGGCGAGAAAAATGTGAACCGGCCCTGGGCTCGAAACTTGGACCTCTGGTTTACCGTACTATCGTTCTAACCGGCAGAGCTAACCGGTCCCAGATACACACATCCTCCCCATAGTGAGTTATATACCGTGGCATATGTACCATATAAAAACAAGGCGAACAAAATACCATGTAACCTCTCTAAACCGGACACATTGGGAGGTTCCTAGGGCGTCCGGTTTAGTAGTATATGGGAGTCAAAATGATACGCGTATCATTGTTGACTCCCATATACTACTTGGGTTTTTCACCACTATTCGCACGATATGTGTGATGTCACCACCTCTGACAACATGTTAGAGATAAGCCATCCCTATGTTATACTCAGTATATGTGCGTGTATATTATAACCCGCAATTATAATGTCAATTCGCCGACTTGGGCTTGATCAAGTGGTAGCGTTAGTCACGGAAGATGGGGCAGACGACTCGACGAGCGATGTCAGCATCGATAATGGGAGTGACAATGAGACAGAAAGTGAACATTCTGAAAGTGGCAATGATGATGACCACCCCAATGATGATCACCACAATGATGATGACCGCCCCAATGTTCCTGAGGGTAATCACTGGCGCATAAATGATAGAACAAATATGCCAAAGGCAGCATTTACTGGGCCAGACCCTGGAGCTACTGTGGACTTGGATCCAGATGCGACAGACTTCATCACATTAGGCCTATTCTTAATGAAGTTCTACAGAACTGTCTGCGCCGCTACAACCCACACGAGGAGACCAGCGTCGATGAAGCTATGGTTAAGTTTCGTGGTCGTCTCTCATTCAGGCAGTATCTTCCCGCTAAGCCATCCAAATACGGGATAAAAGTTTGGATGAGAGCGGACCCGACCAACGGGTACACCAATGAGTTTCAGGTCTACACTGGCAGAGAACAAGGTAGAGTGGAAGTTGGGCTGGCAGCAAGTGTAGTTCGGGACATGACACACAAGATATGGCACAAACACCACACGGTCAACATGGACAACTATTTCACCAGCCCGGCTCTCTTTGAAACTCTACTAGAAAATGGCACATATGCCCGTGGAACTGTGCACTCCAACAGAAAAGGCCTGCCGACACAGCTGCGACCCAAGGATTTAAAGGAAAAGGGTCAATTCAAAACGGCCCAAAAGGGAGGAGATGACCGCCTGCCTGTGGAAAGAGAAAAAACATGTGTACGTCCTCTCCACGGCAGAAAATCCAGCCAGAATTGACAGTGTTGTGAATCGAAAACTGAAAAATGGTGAATTGCAACAAATCCCCGCACCATCCATCATTCCGGCATACAACACCAACATGAATGTAGATTATGCAGATCAGCTGTGTACTCAATATAGTACATACCGCTCATCACGAAAATGGTGGCAGTACCTCTTCTGGTTTGCGTTCGACGTAGCCATCACAAATGGGTTCATTATAATGAAGGAATCGGTCAACCACCAACGCCAAACAAAGACGGGCCGAAACAAGAAACTCGTCATGGTTGAATACAAGATGGCCCTGGCCAAACAACTAATTGGGGACTATGTCGAAAATGAAAGGGCCGTTCTTGCGACGATAAACATTGGTCATTTCCCGAAGAAATCCGAGAAGCGCGGTCGCTGCAGACAATGCAGCAAACAAAAACATCGACGGGAAATTTTGAACATGTGTTCACAGTGCAACGTTCATCTGTGTATTGGTTGTTTTGAGCTGTGGCACCGGGATCTTGTGAAAAACAAATGATTGTTCCAGCCATGTATACAGTATGTACATACAATGGCGATCAGTGCAGATCCTGATCAGATGTGTGGATGCACAGGCTGATCTGGATCTACACTGGTCGCAAAACTGTACTGTTATGATCCACCAAGAGAAAACAGGTTTATTGGATATGCGACCAGTGTGGCCCTTGATCAGTCATCGCAGTAAGATCCAGACTGGTTGATCAGGAGCTGCACGTGTCAAAATTCAATAACCCATTTTTATTGTGGTAGGTCATACGGTAGGTATGTACTTTATTCCATCAACGGACGTGTACATAAAGCATACTACAATGTAGTATTTTATCAAAAAATGCTGTGTGAATAATGTGTCGTGAAAAAATTTCACCAAACTGGAATTATAGGTTGTGCAGTGAAATGGATTAGTACCGGTAAACATGATAAACACTAGTTTGGACGCGGTGAGTGATGATGTTGTCTTGCCCCACTTCCTGCATGCCTAACAATTACATTCCTGTACCCTACACTATACTGGTCACAATACTAAGTCACTTTTTGCTTGTACAGCTTGTGTATCATGATCTTACAAAACCTGGCTTATGACCTTTCCGACCATTGAAGACCCAGATCAGCCTGCGCATCCGCATAGTCTGATCAGGGACTTCATTGTTCACCATTTGGTCAAGAATCATCTAGGTTAGATATTCTCAGCTCTACGGATGTGTTTTACTATTTCATCTGTCTTTTATATATCGGATACACAGGGGTGTATAATTCCACTCAACCGCTCGCCATGGCGACTTTGTCATCGTCTCGGTCGAGTAGCTTTGTGTAGACGGTCGTCCGACGGGTCGAGTGAATTTTGGATCATCCATGATTGATCGTGAATAAAAAAAAATATAGTTATGCACCGTTCTCCGTTTATTTATCAAATACCATTGATAATTTCATAAACGCTCTGAATTGAATAAAAGCGTTTGCGCCAACCGGAACAATTATAATTAAGGACAAGTTTAAATCGCGGCTCAAGTGGCGTGAATTGAAATTTTATCAATACTTACCTATTTACGATATAAATGGGAAATACACATGTACGCAAAATCTCCGAAAGTATCATTTTCTCTAAACTACACAGCATTCCGATGAGACGGATCTCTTGATTTTCGTTAGAAAATGATTTTCAGACCAGTCCAATTATAAAAATGGGATGTTTTTCTTTGACAAATATGAACAATACTTGCAAACAGTGCAGATCCTGATGAGACGGCTCGCGGATTTACACTGTTTGTAAATATTGCTATAAATATACATGTACAGTAGAATATATAGGCTACTAAAGGCGAACATAGTGAATATCTGTATAAAAAATATAAGGGCGAGTGGCAAACCAGTAAGGGCGAGTAAGATTTTGCATCTAGTAGACCTTAAGGGCAAGTGATATTTCAAATAATTTTACACCCCTGATACAGAAATATAAAAGACAGATGAAGTAGTAAAAGCCATCCGTTGAGATCAGATACAGAAATATACAAGACAGGTGAAATAGTAAAAGACATCCGTAGAGCTGAGATTATCTAAGCACATATCTGTACATCATTGACAGCCACATCATTGAACATGCTGATCACTACCCGCATTGTTTAGGAATGAATAAGCCCGGTTTTGTCAGATCGTGCCCAATAGTTCTTCCTATTTATCTAAAAAATATACAAGCTACCAGTTCTTTATAATCATTTCACTCAGATGATTCTACAGAACCTAAAACTTGTATAGTTTATTGAGAAATAGAAAAAAATATACGGTATATCTCACATTTCTACAAATATTAACAATTTATTTATGGCAAAACTTATACCATTTTGTAGCAAAATTTATGCTGAATAGTTGTATGAAATTTCATCTTTATTGTTCATTATTCATAGAAGTTATCAGCTATTGATTTAATACACACCTAGCTGTCTTTCTGACTTGGATCATTTTATGAAATTTGTCCCAGGGAGACAGGGCTGATAAGCCCACTGCTGCTGCTAGGAGTTAGCCTAGCAGATACCTGTAGGGTGGAACTGGCTAGCAGGGGCTAGGGTGGAATGAGTTAATGTACCTTTAATATGATAGACATGTATACTGATTTCATTAGAAACGAGGCTCTGTGGAGTGTCTTACATGTTAAAACAAGTCAATGCGTGTAATACATGTCGGATTTAATCATCACAATAGTTAAATTCAATTTATTGCATAAGCAGAGCATCATACACAGAAGCTGTCCGGACCACAGAATATTGTTCCGTAGCAGTCTCATTTGCATGTGTATGTAATGTCGACGTGCAATCAAGCAATTTGATTGTCTGATCCAATCCAGCCAATCAAACTGCTTGATTTCAAGTACAATATTCAAGTATTTTAATATAAAGAAATTCCCAAATATTGGCCAGATTAGCGCAACCGGTAGTGTATGTACATACCACAGATGGGTTGGGTGCCGTTCCATGAATTGCCAACGCTGGAGCAGAATATATACTGGTCGCCGTTGAGATTTTAGTTGAGATCGCATGAGAAGGTGGCCATATCGCCGTCAGTCGACACCGTCACAGCGCCATTCGTCGGTGCCGTTGGTGCCAGACATACATGTACTGCAATATAGCGGAGTATTTTAGGAATATTTATCAACATGGCCGTATATCAGTTTATCTGGATATTGGTGCAAAAACAAGTTGTGATATGCAGGAACATTTAGTATCATTGCCATATATCATTTTATGGAAATATTGGTGCTTGAACAATCAATGTCATGCAGGAATATAGCTCCACATGATGGCATATCATTTTATGGAGTTATTGCTGCAAGTTTCTGTTGGAAGGAATATTCGTATATGTTTGTATAACATTTGAGACACGCCATGTGATTTTGTATCTAAGAAGATGTGCATTATCTCATGACAAATATTTACAAAATTTACGATATTTGAAAGTTGACGAAATGTTCGGAGCAAACGCGCAAATTTACAATTCCGCTTTTGCTATGAAAATTTCAGCAACTTTCAGTGTCATTTACAGACTATATAACAGTGTATGTATCTTTTTAAAGAATAATCGCACATATTCTTAGGTACATGTACAACATCACATGGCGTGTTTCATTGTACAGAGGAATTGGTGCAATAACACAAGGCTCATCATTAAAATGTGCTAAATATAAACATAGTGCAACAGAAAACTGGTAACATGACGGTGTGCTACATGTATATGCATCATAAATAGAGTGGTTACCAGCGTCCATGAATGTCGACTGAATAAGAAATCGTCAAAATGATTGGCATTTGATGCGTATAGTAATCTTAATACACCACTGTGCAAACAATGCCAATTTTTGTCAATTTCAGTATTTCAAAATACTTGAATATTGTGCTTGAAAGCAAGCAGCTTGATTGGCTGAGCCTGAACTGTGCTGCAGGCTGAGACAGTCAAATTGGGCAAGATTGTGCTTGAAAGCAAGTAGCTTGATTGGCTGAGCCGGAGCTATGCTACTGCTCAGGCTCATACAAGCAAATTGCTTGATCGCGTGTTGGCGTTGACATTAGATATCCAGAAACATGGATAATCTGGGCAAGATTAGCGCAGGTGGTTGTTTATAAGTAACGCACCGCACGTGGGTTCCGAGCCATTCCACGTGCCAGTTGTGCCACATGTGAGCGTCACAGCACCGAATACCTCGTATCCCGACTGGCACGAGAATACCGCTGTTGTAATCGTGCCGTTACTGGATGACACGTGCGACCCCATTGTCGCGTCAACCAGTGGTATACACATGACTGAAATGAACAATATTACGGCACAGGTGAAAGAATTCGGACCTGTGACCCAAAAATAATACCCATTACAAAAAAATATATTACCCCACCCACTTGGTCTCATACAGTACTATGTTCTATTCCATTACCCCAACCACTTGTTCACATACAGTACTATGTTATATTCCATTACCCCACCCATTTGGTCTCATGCAGTACTGTGTTATATTAGAACATAATACTGTATGACACCAAGTGGGTGGGGGGGGGGGGTAATGGATTTGTTTGTAATGGGCATATGTTTTGTGTCACAGGTCCGAGTCTTCCACATGTGTATTACGGTCGATACATTTGGACACATTCTATAAACTGCTATATTATATATATCATGAAAGTATACACGGCCGAGTCAGTAGAAGCTGTATATTACAAAAGCATACAACATATCCCATTGACCCTAGCGGATTTCACACAAATCGCTAAGTGTACAAACTAATCTAGCCAAGTGTATTTATTGCACCTTTTATTAACTTTCACTCGCCGGTCATCGTGTCGAGAGCAGGAGGTTATTGATGTTTACTCATCATAAGATACATGCACATGTATTTGCGATTGAAATGTACATACATTGCTATTTAAGAAAGTGTAGCTATAATCGTGCTTAAGGTGTGATGACGCATACCACCAGGTGTGATATTGGTGGTGGGGGAGTACATGAATTTCAGCTTCCAACTGTTCACTAGCATGTCTACATTTCTGGCTATGACTGGAGAAATCGAGCGTCTGGTGTTGCGACCGTTTCCTAAGCCTTGTCAGATATGTTTTCCCATTCACGGCACTAACCTACTATTCTCTATACACTGCCCGGGCTAACCAACCAGTGGCGTACATAGCCCCGTTAGCGGGGACAGCCAGTGTCTCACATACTGACAATTGACGTACATGTGTGGCTGTGAATGGAGAAATGAGGCTGTAACTGGGAAAATGGGGCTGTGACTGATTGAGCTGTGACTGGAGAAATGGGGCTGTGGCGGGAGAAATGGACAAGTGACTGGAAAAATGGGGCTGTTTCTGGAGGAATGTGGCTTTGACCGGAGACATTGGGCTGTGATGAATAAATAGGGCTGTGATTGGAAAAATGGGCATGTGACTGGAAAAATGGTGATGTGACTTGAGAAATTTTGCTGTGACTGGAGACATTGGAATATGACTGAATAAATAGGGCTGTGAATTGAGAAATGGGGCTGTGACTGGAGAAATGTATTTGTATCTGGAGAAATGGGGCTGTGACTGGATAAATGGGATTGTGGCTGCAGAAATGGGGCTTTAGTGAGACATAGGGCTGTGACCGAAGACATTGGGCTGTGACTGGAGAAATTTGGCTATGGCTGAATAAATAGGGCTGTGACTGGGTAAATGGGGCGTATGGGATTTGTGACCAGTCCTGCTACTGATCACATATATGTAGCACACTCTTGTAACCTTATAATGATCTAAATTGCTTGTTAGGAGCATGACGGGTGTTTCATTGATAGAATGGCGAACAGTGCAGATCCTGATCAGACTGTGCGGATGCACAGGCTGATTGATCTGGATCTGCACTGGTCGCATGACCCATAAGCCCTAATATTTCATATATTCAGTCACTGTCACAGATACAGACAAACTCTGTAAATAAGACACCCAACAAGGCAGCGAATTTTCAATGTTAAGGACTGACTATATAGAAAATTACATTTTGTTTCAAATGTAGTAGAATCATACATGTGACTGAATATCTATGTAAAGTATATTTGACCCTGTTCTTCTTCGAGTATATTATACAGAGCATCGAGTTGCCATCTTCGCCATTTTAGTTTGTACATGCTATCTGACAGTTTCACCACTTGGAGCATTTGACACATACATTCAATAATAATTATGGTAGCAAATCTAATATAATTTGATGCAATACGTCCCAGATATATAGGACGACAACGTCCTATACATATTATTTCAGTAAACTACACAGAACGCTAGATATCTGAGTTTTTCTACCATCACTCACAAACTGTACAATGGACACTTTCAATTGGCTGTGTGTAAACTGTTAAACTGATGTTTTGTAGAAGTACATCGGAAACAGGTCAAAGTCATATTTACTCGCATAGCAAGCAAGTAGGCAGTAGTGACAATACACTATAACAGATAACTGCTTACAAGCCACTGGATTCGATACAGTGTGTATGGTAATACAGGTTTATATCTAAAGCACTGTGTATTGTTGTTCTTACTGTTACGCAGTATTTACTGAATTATCAAACATGTTAACAAAGGGTCAACAAACCCTTCATATATCAGACTTTGTATGTAAAGTTGATGAAAACAAGGCATAGCACGCTGTCGTCTGACGTATCCCCATCAAGTTGCACCAAATACTATTCATGTGGTTGTCATATTATTAGTGGTATGTGTCAAATGCAATAAGTGTTAAAACTAGCCGATGGCTTGTACACACTAAGGCCGATATGGCAACTCCATGCACTGTGTGGAATATAGTAAGAAGAGAATATGCACGTGTATGTTATACATAGATCCCTTCACATGTACGAAGCAATTATGCATGAATCATTGGATGAACAGGGGCCCAATGGGATTTATGGGCTTAATGGGCTTAATGAGATTTACTGTATTCTACCTCTAATGGTGAAGCATGTTTTATGACCAGAAATAGAACAAATTATATAAGCTATGTTTAATCAGCGACGGGGTAGGATATAAAAATGCCTAGCTTAGATCATCTCAGCTATACGGATGTCTTTTACAATTTACTATGTCATCTGTCTTTTATATTATCTGTAACCTTCTAGCTGAGATCATCCATTGTAAAATATGGTCACAGTAACAGCCAATTCTGCCGTCACGTTTCGCGAATAAGACGGGAATAAAAGTATACTCGAGGTCAAAGTAGTATATACACATGCTTATTATTGATTTTTGCAAGTATTTTAACAGAACTACAAAGTATTAAACCAGGACTTAGTGGGCTGTTATTGTGACTAAGTTTGATAAATAGATGGGTCTCATATTTGAAGCTGGCGGAGCTATTCATTAGTTTGGGTGTATTTCGTTGGTTATGGGTAATTTACATAGTTTTGTGTAACTACTAATACTCAAACATAACACACGACAGAACTCGTCAAGCATCTACACATTCACCTTTCCGAACATTCGGGCCCCTTTCTTACTGTCAAAATACACTATACGTGAAATTAGCAGGAGGTGACGTAAATTATATATTGGTATGTTGGTAACCGAAAAAAACTGATAAAACACCAACATATTAACTGTTCTTCTAAACCGGACACCCTGGGAGGTCCCCGGGTGTCCGGCTGAGAGAGGTTTCACTGTAAATCATGAATGTGCTATGCGATCACAAACAGACACTATCACCCTAGAGAAATGACCATGTAACTCATCAACAATAAGATCACAGGTGTTTTCTTGGTGTTCGATTTCGAGAGGTTCCACTGTCTTGTATAAAGATGTACATAGTTAATTTCTAGCTTGTAATGTGCCATACTTTTCTGAATTATTTGTATTGTGTGTGCCGGATTTAAATAATATGAAAACAATTTTTTTATTTGATTTGATTGCGAAAATAAAATACAGTTTTTTACTTTGCGAATTGGGCTAAATAGGGCTAAAGCAAATAATTTAAAGATTAATTATGGAATCTATGAACCGATTTTGTTTTCTTAGTTACATCCCACTGTATCAAGAAATTGATATAATTCTATAAAATCATGTGATGTTTTTCCACACATGAAACGTACGGATGCGATTAACGTCGATACAGTGTATCGGCTTTAGTTAGTTATATCACTGATACAACTATCATGTTACACCACCGTCTGAGCTAATCTCGCCAACATTTATTAATTTATTTATTAACAAATACTTAATACTGTGATAGAAGGCAAGCAGCTCGATTGGCCGAGCCTGAGCTGTACTACAACTCAGGTACAGCCATCCAACTGATTGACTGGGTTGATATTGTCAATAGATGTTCAGAAAGGTTTACATGTGGGCAAGATTAACGCAAGCGGTGATGTAATCAGCGAGACTTTTAACAACACGAAGCCGGTACACAACCGCCTGCGTTCATCTTGCCCAGATTATTAAAGTTCTGAACTTTTATTGCCAAAGCCAACTAGCAATCAAGCAATTTGATTGTCTGAGCCTGAGCTTAGTCAATCAAGCTATTTGATTTCAACCACAATATTCACTAAATTTGAAATAAAGACATAGACAAATATTGGCCAGGTTAGCGCAGGCGATAGTGTAATCTAAAACTGCTTACCGCAGGTGGGAGGGTCAAAGTCCCAGGAGCCGTCCCCGAGACAATTCGTCGTAGTTGGGCCGTCGGCCGTATATCCGACCTCACATTCGAATGACGCCGTCGTCGAGATGCTGTCCGTTGCCATGGTTAAAAAACCACCCGACGGGATCACTATGCCCTGACACATATCTGTAAAATGTGTAAGAATTAAACATAGATTCAGGTGTAAGAAAAACTGTTTGTGGTAGTGGCATGACAGGATAGCCATGGACTCTCGGCAACGGGGGAAATAGGCGATGTGGGGGAATAGGGAAAATTAACAAATACATTCACTGCACGGACAAATCGGGGTATTTTCAAAATAAATCCAGAATACTTTTACGTTGCAAATTGTTAACGTTACCATACATTGTAAATTTTATGGTTTAATTCGCTTTCAAATAAATACAGGTGCTATCCGTGATGTGAGGTGTATAGTAACCTGTTGTATTGTGTGTATGCCAGTATTTTCATCTAATGATGTAAATAATTATGAATGAGTGACTTGTATATTTGCTGTATTTAATGCAGGTGGATGACTCGGACCTAGGACCCGATAAATGGCTTATTTTAAAAACGTTACCCCACCCACCCATTTTCGTACACTATACAGTATAGCCTATAGGCTATACTGTATAGTGTACGGAAATTGGTGGGTGTGGTAACGGTTTACAATTGAGCCATTTATCGGGTCGTAGGACTGAGTCTTCCAACTGCGGTATTTATCACATTGATCAGCTGTTGTTTTCTGTATCAAGATGCTATTCAACACTTGATGCTGTCCATCATGGATCAACCCATGGTATATACCGGTAGTTTCAATACACTTGTGCAATCATCCAGTAAACATTGTGTCTGTGACTGAAGAAATGGGGCTAAGGAACATATGTGATTCATGACCAGTCACCAGTGTAGCTCCTGATCAGATAACACGCTAAGCCTTATGTAGCATGATAATGGTCTATATTGAAGCATGACGGGTGTTTCACTACAGGAATGGCGAAAAGTAGAAATGGGGCTTATGGGTTCTACGACCAGTCTGATCAGGATCTGCACTTTTTGACATTCCATCAATCAAACACCCTGTCTTGTGTTAAGAAGCAATACAGAACGTTATCAGGCTACAAGAGGGTATTTTAATCAGGAGCTGCACTGGCCACACATCCCATAAGCCACATTTTTCGAGTCACAGCCACATTTAAGATGACATTTAATGTTGTACATAGAGAATACCAGTCTAGTGTCTTTTCATATCAGGTTTATCAGGCAAAGCTAGGACACGCGAGGCTTGTTAAAGAATTCCTACCGTTTCTGAGCCGAGCCTGATAAACTTGATATCAAAACATACTAGCATGGTGTTATATTTCAGGTAGCGTTCGATGGTACATACGCCGTAATTATGACATGTTTTTTGTTGAAAAGAATGCCGACATGTTTACGTGACGTCATTCCACTGACATCATTCGGTAACGTCATTTGACGCGATTCGACCAATCAAACGTCGGCTTTCAATAATTTGTTGTAACCCGAAAAATCGTATCAGGACATTATGCTATCAATCAGTCCGTATTCGGCCAATACAAAGCTTGTGATCTGATAGACCGCACTACGAGTATGTTATAATGCATCTAATAGCGCAATGCAAGGTAAATATCCAACGACATTTTAAACCCAATGTCTGTCTATATGTGACTGTGACTGAAGAAATGTGCCCGATGCATTTTGTGACCTGTGCAGATCCAGATCAGCCTGTGCATGCGCACAGTCTGATCAGTATCTGAACTATTCACCATTCTATCATTGAAACATCTGTCATACTTCTAACACGCAATATATATTGTTATCAGGCTACACGAGTTTGCTATTTAATCAGGAGCTACACTGGTCACAAATCCCATACACCCATTTTTCCATAGGAGATGTGGGGGAATAGGGGAAATTAACAAATACATTCACTGCACGGACAAATCGGGGTATTTTCTAAAATAATCCAGAATACTTTTACGTTGCAAATTGTTAACGTTAGACCTTTTCATTGTACACATTTAGTTAGGTTGATGTGTAGTGTATAGTAGTAACCTGTTGCATTGTGTGTGTGCCAGTATTTTCATATAATGATGTAAATAATTATGAATGAGTGGCACTTGTATATTTGCTGTATTTAATGCAGGTTGATGACTCGGACCTAGTACCCGATAAATGGCTTATTTTAAAAACGCTAACCCACCCTCCCATTTCCGTATACTATACTGTATAGCCTATAGGCTATACTGTATAGTGTACGGAAATTGGTGGGTGGGGTAACAATTTACAAATGAGCCATTTATCGGGTCTAGGTCTGAATCTTCCACCTGTGGTATTTAACACATTGAGCTGTTGTTTTCTGTATCAAGATAATGATACTTTATGACATTGGATATATGACTTTAGCTAATGACTCCAAACTCCATGTAAAACATATTCAGTAACTATATGATCATCGGGTCTAAATTTTGCAGTTACTGCATCAGAAAGCAGCTGTCAGAATCACACTTATTATCAGTATTACCATTTGCATCCTCTTCCTGATAGTTTATGCTCTGGGAATGGATGATACACATATGGCAATATACATTACTTGTGGTGTTATGGGCTTGTCAATAATATAGTGGAATCATATTTCCTATTTAGAATTCGGGTTGGGTTGTCTATCAGCTATTAGTTAATTTGAATTACTGTCACATTGTCTGTGATGTAGCCATTTCTGTATTTCATAAGCATCAATCAGTGATCAAGGTATATTTTCACACCAGTTTATGCTGACAAACATATATAGTTGATACGAGTAATGGTGAACATGGTCAAACTCGATGTGTAGAAGGGGAGTGTGTCAATATGTAATTGTTTCTTTCATTCAATAGTAGTTAGTTTACCACTGACTCTTCACTGACGGTAGTTCTACAAATTAAGTCGTACATACAAGTCATATATGTGCTTGGAGAGGTACGTTGCCATATAAAATGGATTAATCAAGAATGTATAATTGATTTATAATCCCAATATATCATTAGAGGTGGCCACAACTTAGGCCCTTGTAGATTCATCCTATACATTTTACAGAAATACGATGGACGAACTGCCAGCAATATCTATCATGTAGCAAGCAACACAAGCATCACGGTCAGTCAGTGATGAGCTGATGGGACACTCGGCTGATACTTAGTAGTACCAGTAAGACCAACGTCGCAACGTAATTTCTACTTTCATTAACATACTGGGACTCATGTAGTAACCTTAGCACTCATAATAACATAACATTAGAAGTAATTTGGATTAATTTAAGGATAGAATAATGTCAACATTTTGGATGATTTGCCTACGATTGGATAACAAAATGTGTACTTCTGCGTTAACTAGTCTTAATAGTCATAATAGCAGAGCACTGTATGATTTTGCAGACAGCTGATAGTGGCCATCTTAGATTTTGTTATCCATGGACATCCAGAATCACAATATATTTTACCCTAAAATTAAACAATACGAATGACTGTGGTTTCTCCCACCTTCTATCATTTACAACAGCCACACAATTTGATTCTCCATCTTATTTGGCCTAGGATATATTGAGCTTATATTTTCTTTCAAGATGGCATACAGAGGCAATCTTGGATTTAAAACTAAGTTTAAGAAAACAGATGTGTCGCCCCAAATATAAAACATTTAAGATTTTACAAAACGGTGGCCATCTTGGATATCATGACATTGTTAACGTCCAAATTATCAAACTGCTTTTACAGCAGATGTGGACTGTTAAAATGTGTGAAATACTCATGACTTGGTACTGTTAGCCTATATGCCATCTTGGAAATGTTGTATTTTGTATTTTCAAGATGGAAGATGGTGGCCATCCAACATCCAACCTAACAAACAGCTCTTCCAGTATGTGTGGTCTGCTGAAATTAGCGAAAATGTCACAACATGTGTACCTTTAGCTTAGTTTTGCGCTCAGATATATTGTGTTTTATATTGTCCAAGATGGCGGGTAGCGGCCATCTTGGATGTAAAGGGCTTAGTGACTTTCATACCAACACACAACCCCTCCAGCAGGTATGGCATGGTAAAATTAGTGAATATATACACATCAATTGTACTTTTAGCTCAGTTCCCACTAACAATATGGAGTATTATGTATTTCAAGATATTGGACGGTGGCCATCTTGGATTTAAAGGTCCAAACTAAAAATTAACCATACCAGTTGTTTTGATATGTTATAATTATAGGGAAACAACACCTCATTTGTGTTTTTTGCTTATCTAATTACAGATATAATGCATTTTATATATTTCAAAATGGCGTTGGCCGCCATTTTGAATTTTGTGCTCCAAAAAATGTTCCCATCATTTTTAAAAAATGGATAGGAGCTATATTTTTCCTAAAATGGTGCAAGTTGACAAATCATCAATAAAAAAGGTAGGAACAATATGGTTACGGAATCCTCGTAAATGACCCTGCTGTATTGCTTTTTAGAAGCGCGACGAGTGTTTCATTGATGGAATGGCGAACAGTGCAGATACCGATCAGACTGTGCGTATGCGCAGGCTGATCTGGAACTACGCTGGTCGCAAAACCCATAAGCTGCATTTCTCTAGTCACCGACACATAATTGAGACACGCCATGTGATTTTGTAACTTCTGACATCTGAGTAATTTCATTAAATACTTTTTTTTTTAAATTTACAATATTTTTCATAAATAAAGTGAAACATTGACAACATTTTCAGCGTACATGCGACATACAATTCCGTATGTACTCAACTGAAATTACGCAGATGTCCGAAGGTACAAAATCGCATGGCGCGTCTTATTGTAGTGGATACGTACTACAGACTGCGTCTACATATTGCCAGGATCCGGTCGACTCGCATCTCGTCAGTGGCTGCCCATCCATGGAGTAGTTGAGGTCACAGCGGAAGACAGCCTTTGTCACCGTGCCGGTAGTACTCACGGCCACCGTACCGTTGGATGGCGCCGTCTTTACGCTACACTGAACTGTAACGAAACGTGTACTAATGAAAATAGTGATGATGACAAATGAGTATATTAAAATTCAAGCAATCCTACTCGGGGTTGCAGAGATAACAGGGGGTCGTTTCACTAAGCTTCGTACGACTAAATGTTATCTCCAGTCAGTGCCAGGTATACATTACCACAGTTTGGGTCTGTGCTGTCCCAGCCCGTGCCATCCCTTTGACATTCCCGGATGTGGGCGGCGTCCATTGTGAAATAAAGGTCACACGTGTACCTGGCCGTCGTGTTGCTATTGGAGACGACTAGGGTGCCGTTGTCTGGTACCGCCGGGTCGTTACACACTGGAAAATAGAGGATACCAGGCTAGTGTCGTCTGACATCACGTTTATCAGGCAATGCTAGGAAATGCGTAGGAATTTCGAGGCATGTCCTCGTTTCTTATGAAACCAGCGAACGAGTTTAATAAATCTCATAATAAATCAACACACATGGTAGATTATATTTATTGCATAAGCACATCACAATACGTTTTAATGACCACCAAGCGTGTTTTCTGTAGAGGCTTTATTTGCATATTTATTACACTATAGGGTTAACTGTAATTTTGAAATTTTCGGCGTCTATCAGAAATTATAATGCACGGAAAATAGAAAGGACGCATCTGATTGGTCAATTGAAATCACAGCCTATTAAATATGAAAAATCACAGCACATAAAATCTCCGTTTTACCAGTCTGTGTTTTACAACTTGACATATTTATGTAACCCTACGCTTTTGTAAACAATGGCCAGTGGCGGGGAATGCAAATATTTCCAAATTAATTTCGGTACATTTTCGGTTCTCCATTCTGCCATATTCACCTGTACAACCCAAAGCGGAAAAGAGAATCTACCAACGACTGACAAACGTGACTTCAGTGTGGTGGCCTTTCAACAAATTCCAAAAAAAAAACCCACCCGCCCAAAATACAGAATAATTTAGTAAAGTGCTCAAATGCAAACTCAATATCATTATGCCCGTACTAGCCTATAACTTTACGAATTCCAATGTGCACATACATACGGAAGCACAAAGGTGACATGAAAACTTTTTTTTCTAGGCATGAGGTTTTTTTTTACATTGTGGGAACAAGATAATATTTTGAGGGAACAGGATAATATCTTGTTCGAACAAGATATTATTTTGAGGGAGCAACATAATATCTTGTTCGCACAGGATAATATTTTGAGGGAACAACATAATATCTTGTTCGCACAGGATAATATTTTGAGGGAACAGGATATTAACTTGTTCGAACAAGATATTATTTTGAGGGAACAACATAATATCTTGTTCGTACAACTTAATATTTTGTTCCCACAGAATAATATTTTGAGGGAACAGGATATTAACTTGTTCCCACAGGATAATATTTTTAGGGAACAGGATAATATCTTGTTCACACAACTTAATATTTTGTTCCCACAGAATAATATTTTGAGGGAACAGGATAAAACCAGCGCCGGGATCACACACAGCAACAACAACAACAACAACAATTCAGCAAAAAGCACAATATAGGCATAGTACATCATCTCTTATATCTTACCTTTTTTAAAGTATCGATTTAAAGCACAGAACAAGCAGACAAGAATGAATAACGTGTTTTGTTGTTGTTGTTGTTGTTGCTGTGTGTGATCCCGGCGCTGGTTTTATCCTGTTCCCTCAAAATATTATTCTGTGGGAACAAAGTATTATCCTGTGCGAACAAGATATTATCCTGTTCCCTCAAAATATTATCCTGTGCGAACAAGATATTATGTTGCTCCCTCAAAATAATATCTTGTTCCTACAAGATAAAAAAAAAACTCATGCCTAGAAAAAAAAGTTTGCATGTCACCTCTGTGCTTCCGTACATACATGACTATACATACTAAAATGTATTGCAGATGGGTAATCACCTGAATTAGGCGTAAATACAGGGAAATCCGAGGCCTGTTGACACAAGTTGTTGACATTTCCTTTGTAAAAATCACACGAACCAATGCAGAAATGTTGTCATTTCTTTAAATGAATAAAAGCAAATAACTGTTGCAACTACACATATAAAAGCAATACAATTGTTAAAATAAACATTACAGTTTAATAAATGTATAGATGTCTTAGAGAATGTCCCGTTAATCTCAATTTGAAATGGGAATATTCTTCGGCGGAGTTACATTTCATTTGGTGTAAGGCGGTTATCGATGACGACAACAACCTGATGACGTATCGAAAAATATCACTGTTCGTGATATGCTACGACGTTGCAGAAAGCGGGGAGCACACTAAGGGCATTAGAATGGGGATAACCATACTTTGTTTTTCGATTTGGAGCTGTATGTTAACGCGTCGCCGTAAAACTGATTCACAGACCATAAAACCTCCCACATACCGCTCCAAATCGAAAAACAAAGCATGGTTATCCCCGAAATGATAGGTCTGAAAATCCGTTTATTGGCAACGCTTTAGCGAAGCCATTAAACACTTTTTCCGACCTATCATGTTAAAGAAAACATTCAAAATTACAATGCGGTTAACCTATTTCTAATGTACTCAGTTACTATTTCGCAAATTTTATCGAGCCTAGTTGGAAAATCTTACCGGAGTGCAAGATGGTTGCACTGGTCATACCGGATGAATCACACAAATAATGTTCTACGTAGAAAATAGTTCCAATGAAATTACAAGACATTAGCAATTTTGCATGAATGCGTATATATTTATGTTGTTGATTTAATTAGATTTCAATAATAAAAAGCATTAAATTGTCTCACTTAGTACTTTACGCTTTTGATGTCGCTCCGGGGCGATCTCGTAGCAACACAATGTCAATGGACTCTGCCTGTCAAACTTCCTGATGTTGATACATATTGTAATAACTTGCCTAATCATTCGTGATCTCCTACCATTTGAGATGCACAATTACACAGGATACATACATTCTGTTTTGTGTGAACGATCTATTACAGCCAAAACATGAACCGTGATCAGCGGTGAGATATGTGCAATGATTTTTCGCCGCACACGGACATTTTATGCCAGTCATTTGGTGGCAGAGTAAATTGATGGACCTCCAATTTAGTAGTTGGCGTAGGAATATATTCATCGCACGTCCTCAACCGTTCATCAACAATGATATACATGTAATGTATAACCATCAGCCAATCAGATTACGTGATCTTCATGGAGTGCATTATAATAGTGTATTTATTTTATAGTTTGTATTACACCGTGTTATTACACTGTGAACGTCTTTTTATGCAATAAACGTCATTTGTTCCTCTAGCTGTGCTTACCACAGACGGGTTGTGAGTTGTCCCAGGCACCAGTGGATAAGCAGTTGAGAGGGTTCGAGCCCACTAACGTATACAGCGGGGCACAGGTGCACGTCGCCGTTGTCACTGTACCGGACGTGGTATAGGCGATAGATCCGCTGAACAGGGTCGTCAGCAAGCCGCAGAACGCTGAAACAATAATAAAATATCCAACGATTCAATACATGTACTTAACATTAAATAAAATAACTTTCAAGTTAAATCAACAAAAAAATAATAATTATATGAACTGGATCATACGAATACAGGGTCTATAGACGATTTCATCAAAATTGAAAAGTACTCTTATCTTGCTAAGTACACTTTTAGGGGGAAATTTACAATTTTAGGATAAGTTTAATCATTTATATTATACTGAATTTTTACATTATCACAGCCAAAATGGCTGTGATAATGTAATAAATTCAGTATAATAATTATGCATACTTTTAATCATCACAACTATGCAGTCGTTAGTTCTATATGAAATAATGCATTTCGGGAAAAATAAATGATTATTCCCTGAAATACATTTTGCTAGTTAAGTATACTTTGCAATTTTTTATGAAATCGGCCACAGGAAAAGGAGACGATAGCTGAAATATGTTGTTATCGTAGGTCACGTGACATCGTACTATACGCCCAATCCCATGAAAATCAGCCCCATTTCTCAAGTAGCTGACACTTTTGAGATACTGGGTGGTTTATTCTTTCAACACTACATTACATTATCATACCTCTATAACAATGTTTGCAAACATTGTAGATCAAGATAAATCTGCACTTTCTGCAAGAGAGTTTCATATCATTTCAGATTTCTTTTTTTTATAAATGGTCTTGTCTGAAAATCACTTTATAACGATTTAATTGGTTGGAAAATAACACCTCACAGTCCATTCCAGTTAGTTAGGGCTGACAGTGTTATAATTTGTGATAATTGGTATATGCAGTGAAACCTAGCTAGACCGGACACCCTGGGACGTCCCAAGGGTGTCAGGTTCAGTGATGTTCCACTGAAAATCAGACATATGACCATTCTGAGACATGCTTATGTCTTTTGCAATCATGAACATGCATTCTTATATGAGATGCGTTACCAAGAAATCTCACAAAATGTCATCACATATATGTGTTGGTGTTCGGTTTACAGAGGTTCCACTGTACATACTGCAGCTCGGCTCCGTCGAGTTCCATGTTGTATCTACAAGGCAGACGGCGTCCGAAATTCCGTCCATGGAGTACATCACTGCGCACGTGAACGAAGCCTTTGACGTCACGCCGATACTCCTTATAGACAGTGCACCCGATGCAGGTGTCGTTAGACTCTCACATAGATCTGTAGATGGAAATTGTATAGAAATAGAGTAGGATCTGACATGAGTGATACTTATTAAAAAAGATTACTTATTTCATAAGAAGCGTGGCAAAGATTTTCTTATGCAATCAGTTGTGGGGTTTCGTAAATAGATGGAAATTTAGATACATGCCCACTCAGTAGGCACAACATGTTCATATATGAATTAAATAAGTGTGTAATTGTGTCAATATTCCACCAGTTCTAAAGATTGCGAATATCCGCTATACAGATATAACCATTTAGTAAAATTTATTTTACTGATAGTGACGCACGTTGGTATCAGGCTATTTTCATATGCAAATGAGGCATGGCATTTTTTAATTATTCATACTAATTAAATTCGTCACCTGAACAAATACTATTTTCGACATTTATAAAGCATGATAATTACATATCTAAATATAAATACAGAGTACAAATAGTAATGTCCGTTAACATTTTAATGAAACACGGTTATCCCCCTTGATATCAGTGTGGAAAGTTACATCTGATATAAAATGTAAAAAGTAATGCCAATAAATACGTGGGGTAATAGTGAATTAATGTTTATTTTGCCAGAAAAATGTCTCAGATGATGTCTATGATATGAAGAACAGTTTGTGCCTACTGAGTGGGCATGTACCTTTAATATTAAAAGTATGAACTTTCTGACGTCGGGTCCTTCTTGATAAGCTTCTTTGAAACTTCCTTGTGGATATTTTGGTATATTATGCAAAATAATACTTTGTGTTTATGTATATTAGTATTTACTACATTATTTTACATTAATATTTACTAAACGAGTTTACTGAGTTCATCAGGTGACTGCGTTCGGCCAATGAAACTACCTTGTTAATTAGTTATTACCCGTATCTAGTCAAAATATGTTACAACAATTTATTATCAGTCAGTATCACGCAAATGTTTTATCAGGTACCACGTTTGGCCAATACGTACTGACTGATAGCATAGTGTCCTTTCAGGCATTCACCTGATACGAATATCCGGGTTACATGTACAACGAATTGAAAAGTGACGTTTCATTGGTCAAACGGTATAACGTGACATCAAAGGACACTGACCTGGTACAGTGATGCCTCGCTAAACCGGACACCCTGGGAGGTACCTATGGTGTCCGGTTCACAGATGTTCCACTGTAAATCAAGCATATGACCATTCTGTGGCAAACTTATGCATTTTGCAATCATGAACATTCATTATTATATGAGATGGGTGCGCAAAAGAAACTCACAAAATGAAATCACATACTTTTATTATATGTTCACAGAAAAAAGCCTTAATTGTAGTTATGCAGTTAAACCTCTCTCAACCGGACAGCCTGTGAGGTCCCCAGGGTGTCCGGTTTAGAGAGGTTTCACTGTAAATCAGGCATTCCGAGCCATGGTTGTGTGTTATGTGATCACGATCAGACATTATAACCTGAGATAAATGACACGGAAACTCATCAAAGATATGATCACAGATATTTTCTTGGTGTCCGGTTTAGATATGTTTCCCTGTATTCTCTGTATATGAGACACACCATGTGCGTTTGTAGCTTCGGACACCTGCGTAATTTCATTAAGTTTACAAAATTTACAATATTGTTCATAAATAAAGTCAAAAGTTTACAAAATTGTCAGAGTACATGCGAATGTACTCTGGAGATTTTGGCAAATTTTGACGCCATCTACAGAAAGTATTGTAAATTTTGTAAACATATTTCATGAAATAACGCAGATGTCCGAAGGTACAAAATCACATGGCGTGTCGCATATAACGGGGTAATACGAACTACATGTGGGGTCCGTGCCAGTCCAGGAATTATTGCCAGCTATGCAGGTTCTCTCTGCGTTGCCGACGAGCACATATCCGGCTTCACACGTATAGTCGACCGTTGTCATGTTCACACCGAACAGCATTGTCGCCCAGCCGTTCGTTGGGTCCACCGGAGGCGCACATGCTGAAAGCGTGTACATGTACAATGAAACCTCTCTAAATCAGGCACCCCAGGGTGTCTAAATTAGAGACGTTTCACTGTAAATCAGGCATTCGATCATTCTGTGCCATAGATGTGTGATGTGTGTTCCCGATCAGACATTATAACCTGGGATAATAGACCAGCAAACTCATAAACAATAAGATCACATGTGTTTTCTCGGTGTCCGATTTCGAGAGGTTCCACTATACAATGTGATATGGAGAAATGGGGCGTGTGGGCGTTCAGAACAGTATAGATCCACAACAGCCTGTGCATACATGTAAGCACAGTTTGAATAGGATCTGCACCGTTCGCCATTCCAGCAATGAAACACCCGTCATGCTTCTATCAAGCAATGTAGAACAGACTACATGCGTTTGCTATTTGATTAGGAGCTACACTGGTCACACATCCTATAAGCCTCATTAATACATTCACTCAGCCACATATGACTTTACGATGTGCCAGATATCTGGGAAATAAGTGAGTATTTTGTTACGATTCAAGGTCCGATCAGGCTCAGACAATCACATTTCTTGCTTGCCAATATATGCTCAGATACGTTGATACTCTGAGCAATGTTAATCCTAACACTGCTATCTTAATGTATTTGTTGTCTGCTGTTTATTTTCTATTTTCCATTTTTATCATCTAAAACATGCTTTGACAGCACTTTAGAATAATTTACAACATGCTTTGACAGCACTTTAGAATCATTTCCATTAGAAATGATTCTGAAGTGCTGTCAAACCACGTTTTTTATTGAGAACTAAGGCAAGATATAAAAGCAACAGCAGACGACAATTGTTGTGTGTAGCGGTCTAAGGGTTAACACAGGCGGTTGTGAAACATGTTTGGTCGAATGTACTTGGATGTTTGTGCCACCACTTGTCAAGTCTGCTATTAAACGTATTGATGGTGGATACGATAACAATATCATCGGACATGTTGTTGCAGTATTTATCAGGTAACCTGCCCTGTATTGACCGAATACGTACTGACTGATAACATATTGTTGTATTATCCGAGTTACAACGATGTTCCATTGGTCGGATGACGTTACGTGACGTTACCGAATGACGTCAGTGTAATGACGCAACGTAAACAAGTCGGCGTTTTGTCCATAGTTAACGACGTCATCTGTGGTCATTTTCAAGCATAAAATGTTACCTGATAAAAAGAATACCGGGCTAGTGTCTTTTGATATCAAGTTTATCAGGCTCGGCTCGGAAACGGTAGGAATTCCTCTGCGAGCCTCAGAATTCCTACGCGTTTCCTAGCCTTGCCTGATAAACTTGATATCAAAAGACACACGCCTGGTATTCTCTATATATGAGTTTATGGCTGAACGGTTGACCCACATGTACGTATCGAGTGATATGACAACGAGTATGAGTTACATTTATGGCTTCAATGATAAATGCTTCATAAGAGTGATGTCTTGTTACTGTCTACTATATGGAGCATTGAATTGCCATATGTGTATGTACAAGCCATCGTACAGTTTCATCACTTCATGCGGCTGTGACTGGAGAAATGGGGATTATTGGTTTTGAGACCAGTGGAGATCCAGATCAGCCTTGCATCCGCACAGTCTAATCAGGATCTGTACTGCTCGCCATTCCATCAATGAACCAGCCGTCATGCTTCAGACAAGCAAACAGGCTATTTATCAGGCTACAGGAGTGTGCTATTTGATGAGAAGCTACACTGGTCAGAAATCCAATAAGCCCCCATTAATCCAGTCACAGCCATATATGAGGATACTGCAAATCTTGATCTGGATCTACAGTGTTTGCAAATGCTGGCCTCGTGGTAAGTATGTAGAAAGTGTCAAGGTATTACTAAGAAAGACGAGTCATGCGACAACTTACTGCAAGACGGGTCCTCGGGTGGGTCCCAGTTACCGGTGACCAGGCAGGTTCGTGTCTGTGCCCCGTACAGGCTGTTTCCCGCGATACATGAGTAGTTGGCGATAGTGCTGGCCCCTTCACTATAAACAACGACACTTCCCTCCGTCGGATTGACCAACACCGGACACGGAGCTAGATGGCACGAACATTGTGCAAATTAAAACAAAATTCCTGGCGAGTGAATGTCCTTGAATAGTAAGTGTCTAGTTAGTTCCGAGTACATAACTATAATTACATTCCATTACACCGCATTACATAAGCGTTATGACGGAGTAGTCTTTTCAAATGAGCGTTAGCTTTCTAGCGTTCTTTGTTTACTTTCTACTTGGCGGAGATTGACCTAAGAAGTTTGCTAATACAAACTGTATTAGGTAAGTGTGTGGTAATGTGTTTCTGTCATATTATCGAAATTTCTCTCAATAACAATACAGCGAAGTATGAACGTTAATGCCATGCAGGTTTGTTTTCTATATTTTAGTGCGCGAAGTGTAAATGCTCACATTTTTACTACTGATCGTGGTGTAGCGATATAGTGCAACATGTTGCCAATACAGCGGAAAATGTGCAGCTAGTGTCTAGTATACTACGAAATGCGTACACATTTCAAACCTGTCGATCTAAGGGGCCGTTTCTAAGGGGCCGCTGACAAAATAACACAAGCAAGTGTTTGATCCTTAATAGTTTGAAATCAATACAGATTTCTGCAATATATTATATGTATTAATATATTACATTTACCTTTTACTGTATATGTTAGACGTATGTTTTATAAAGATGATATTGAGCCCCATGTTGTGTTTCGTATAACGTATTTAATTACTAATTATTCACACATATGCAAATCAATTGGTGTTAAAACTGGCCGCCAAATTATTTTCCGGAAGAATATTCGAGTAGTTTAAATCTAACTTTGCAAGACAATAGGAGTGTGATGATTTTGCATCTACATACCCTATTTTACTTGCGTTTGACTGATGACACTCGTGTATCCTTTATAGCGTTGCATAATTCAAGATGAAGCTCAAAATGTCTGCCACAATAATAATAATAATAATACTAATAATAGTAATAAAAATTTGTGATATATTGTTTACAGCAATTAGAACATGCATTGACAATCGTAGTTCCAAATGTTCCCTAATTAAAATGTGTGTTCTGCAATGGTATCCAAGATGATCGGCACGCATTAAGAGATATGGGAACATGCCGTAAATGTACATGTCCACTCAGTAGGCACAACATGTTCTTTATATAAATTAAATAAGTAGCACTAAACAAAATATATTCCAAGCCCACTACTTTCCACTATTCTTTATCGGAAGTTCATTTTCGCAGACAATTAACAGTGGACCTGCAACCACACCGCATGCTTTAAGCATTTTTTGACCACACCCATCATGCATTTTCTAGTGTGCATTTATATGTAATGATGCTACTATTATACTTATGTTCAGGGGTCGTTGGCTGCACATTCTGAAAGTAACCCATTCCTTCAGCACATATTGTATAGATGGGACTAGTAAATACGTAGCATAAGCACATTAAAATCATTCAAGAGTGGATACTACCAATTGTTATTCAATTGTAAGCACTATCAGCCAGTACGTTTGTAAACGAGTGCGAAACACCAGTTTGTTTAATGACATGGCGGCCATATTGGATGAAATTTAGACCATACATCTGTGATGTGGTAGAGAGAATACAGAAACGAAACAGGAATGCACAATTAATTTCATTAAAAGTGTGTATGGCAGAGACGTGCTAAATGGAAATTTATCATATATTGATAAAACATATCATTAAAGTAATATATATTTGAATAATTAGTAATCACAGATATTATACAAACCGCAAAATCAAACTGAAAACTGTTTATAATGAACGCAAGGAATCTTCAAAGCATATTTGAACATTTTCAATCCATAGCGAAACATTTCTTTACTATGAACCGTATTTGGCGGCCATCTTGAGTGATATGTTGGATACAAAACACACATTATGACTTTTAAGGATATTTGGTTTAAAACAATGCATAATACAAGAAAGAGAAAACTATATATTTAATCTATTCAGAGGCATATACTTGGTTTTGTTGTTTTGGGGTAGCCATCTTGGACGCCATCTTGAATTTTGGAAAATGCGAATGAATGACAGAGTGTCATCCGCCGGATTCTAGCAAAATCACCCAAATCCAATTGTATATACGCCAAATCCGGGCTCGGCCCAAAATGGCCAAATATCGGCAGGGCTATAATGAATTAAAGATCGTCGATGTATGATGTCGGAAAACAGAACAGCAGGATATAAAATTTGATTAACCCTTACACCGCTACACACAACAAGTGTCGTATGTTGTTGCTTTTATATTTTGCCTCTTTTTCTCAATAAAACATATTCTGAAGTGCTGTCAGAGTAACCAATGTTGAGAACAAAACTGGGGTTGGTTCCATTTTTTTCGACAATTCCTTTGGCCACCATATTGGATTTCAAAAAGGCCGCCCTGAAATGCTATATTCCTTATATATACACTTCTAATACAGGTAGAAGATGAATTCGTTTTTTGGTGATAATGATCTTTTTACCACAAAGACAACCCCCGTGGCGGCCATCTTAGATTTAAAAATGGCCGCCCTGAAATTGTATACAATATATTGTAATATTCTATATTTTATAATGCACATAGAAGGTTGTTTTTTCGGCTATGCCATCCGCATACCTCAAATAATAGAACTGGGATAGGTTCCACTTTTTCTGATAACTGGTATGGTGGACATCTTGTTTTAAAAATGGCATATATGTAAATTCAATTTTCAAAATGGCTGCCGTGAAAATCATATAATTCTGATATAATCATACACAACCAAACCATTTGGACTGATTTTTGTCCAGACTATAATCATTATTGAATGTAAATTATATATGACTAAAGTCAATTTCAAGTCATTGTTTACGACAAACATGTTATATTTCAAAATGTCCACTGTGTGTATGCAGGAATTTCCTTACTTATGGATACAGTGCTTTCAAGCAGTTTCATCATCATCTGCATTATAGTCTCCATCTTGTTGGTGTCCCTCAAAGGCTGTGCTGGCACAATCACACTCAAAATACGGTCAAAGAAGTTGCTTGCATAAAATATACCCTATACAAACTTGTATGCATGTAAAGTGTAGAAAAACTGTCGAAAATGCAGTAATTGTGTGATTAAATGACTTTTCGGCATTAAAACGCCATGTGCATATGTTCAATATGTGTAGACGACATGAGTAAAATGTCAAATTGATTACCAAAACACTGTTGGAGAGGTTGAATACACTATATACATACTACAGACTTGTATTGGGAAGCTGTAGAAAAAATGTTGAAAAGGCAGTATCATTATTAGTTCCATGGTCAGTACGATTACCACTTGGTCTTTAGAGATCACAATTCCTGTGTCAATATAAAAGTTATCAATGTCTTGATGGTCCAAATAGCGTTTCACTTGTTGAAAGTGTCATATTATGACTTGACAAAGTCAGAGACACTGCATTATGGTGTGCCACAAAGGCAAGCAAGTGGCCAATAGCCAATGGATAATGCTTCCATATCATTGATTCTCGCAGAAAACTAATATGGTCTGATTGAACAGGAATAATGAGGCATGTTATTTGGCCGGAAACTGTTTCGTTATGTGTACGGACTGACTGTTCAAGTGGAGTAGGATCACTTGCCTGTCATATCTATTAAATGAATACTATAGTCATGTCGTCACATATTACATGATATTTTACTGCTGCTGAAGCAATGGCCTGTCAAAGAAATAAATTTCTGGCAAAAACATACTAGTTACTGATACGCTATCACACGAGACAATTCTAAACTTTATTAAGAGTATGAATTCACAGGTACATGTAGCATTCGTGAACTTACCTGTCAATGATCACGAGCTACAATAAATTGACTGGGTACGATGCACAATTGATTCTGTTAGATAAACCAGTCTAAATGGATAACTCAATTTCAGACCACAATGTCTTACAGAAAATAGTGGCGTTATGGGATTACAGAGATAAACTGAAAGGATCTAAACACATAATTCTGACTCCTCTCGAGCGCAATATATTATGTTCTGGTAAAATGGTAGGAAGATGTTCAATTGAAGATAGAAACTGAAATGCCAAAGAAACTCTGATATCACACTATGTACCAGACCACACATAACAAACTGTTGCTACAAACAATTCCACATGGAATGAAAATAAGTTGCTGGTAACACAGCATGAAATCCGAAATGGCAATTGGACAGTTGAAAGGGACTGCAATTTGCCTACCAGGTATTTGCTGATTTTTCAAGAGAATGGGATTTCCTTAATGTCGCATGCTCTATGTAGCCAAGGTCCAGTGGGTTAGCGAGCGAACAGTAATCATTGTGAAACACAGTTTCATAAAAACAAAAGTTGAATGTACAATACCTATATTTGGTTATACAGGAATATTGAGAGGTATTTCAAATACATGTTTCGATTTGTGACAAGATCAGATCCAGTCATCAACATCAACAGAGCCAGAAACGCTATAATAAAAGCATAGTAGCTAAGGAGCTAAACATTGGCGACAAAGTTGGACTCCATAAATACAGCAAACTGTTGAGACCAGTTGCAGTATGCTCGCTCAATGCAAGTTCTTACAGACTGCAGATGGTGCATCATATCGCCGTAACAGACGCTTTCTCGCGAAGCAATGGAGAATAGAGTATTTACCTTTGCAATGCAATGTACAATACCATAATATACACATTATTGGATAGGATGGATGATTTGCCATATTTTCGTACTATTTTAAAGAAAAAACACGTGTGCTGACCAATATATCATTTGAAGAAACATAACTATAAGCCACAACAATACGTGATACGTGATACATCTACATATACATACGTAATACAACAATACGTAATATATGTAACTCCGTGAAGTGGCACTGTATGTGATACACTTATTTCCATGGGCCATTTTGAAGATAATGCTGTCTGGTACCATGGTACTAATTAGGAATAATCTCAACAGTTTGTGTTAATTGTATTCGAGTATAAGCAGGCAGAACTGCTCAATAATCTCAACAGTTTGTGTTAATTGTATTACAGTATAAGCAGAAGAAACATGCAAAATATCACCACTGCATTAAACATCTATAACAAATATTAGATTGTCAAGTTTAAATGGCGGCCATTTAAAAAATAATATGTTATTATTTTTGTATATTTGCAGCTACCACAGTCGGCTATGTATTGGTCCACGGACTCTTTATTCGGGAATCTGAATATCCGGAAAGTTATGAAGCGAGACCGGTTTGACAAGATATTGCAGTATTTTCATGCGAATGACCGGACACAGAACCCAGAAGTCCAGCCAGGACACGACAAGCTTCACCATGTGCGGCCCATCCTTAGCGAAGTACAACAACATTGCCTTCGCCATTATAACCCGCACCAGAACACCAGTGTGGATGAAGCCATGGTGAAGTTCCGTGGGCGACTGTCGTTCCGCCAGTATCTTCCGTCAAAACCCGCGAAATACGGAATCAATGTCTGGATGAGGGCGGATCCAACCAACGGCTACACAAATGAGTTTCAGGTGTACACTGGCTGAGAACAAGGTAGAGCTGAGGTTGGTCTTGCAGCGCGAGTTGTGCAGGACATGACGAGGAAAGTTTGGCACAAATACCATATCGTAAACATGGACAACTTCTTTACCAGCCCTGCACTACTGGACACCCTACTCGAGAATGGTGCATATGCCCGCGGAACTGTACGCCGAAACAGAAAAGGGTTACCAACACAACTCCGCGAGACAGATCTGAAGGAACAGGGGCAGTTCAGAACTGCTCAAAAAGGAGAGCTGATTGCCTGTCTGTGGAAGGAGAAGAAGCATGTGTATGTCCTGTCCACCGCAGAAAATCCCGCCCGTATCGACAGTGTAGCGAGTCGAAAGTCTCGGAATGGGGAGGTTCGCGAAATCCGTGCGCCGGCCGTTATACCAGAATATAACAGTCATATGAACGGCGTTGACCATGCGGATCCATTGCGGACGGAGTACTCCACATACAGATCTTCGCGGAAATGGTGGCTCTACCTATTTTGGTTTATTTTTGATGTCGCCATTACCAACGGATTTATTATGATGAAAGAGTCTGTCAGCCACCAGCGCCACACAAAGACAGGCAGGGTGAAAAAAACTAACGATGATCGAGTACCGAATGGCGCTAGCAAAGTTGCTAATAGGTGATTATGTGGAGAATGAAAGAGCTGCTCTAACGACGTTCAGTGTTGGACACTTCCCGAAGACAGCGTCGAAACGAGGTCGCTGCAGGCAATGCAGTAAGCAGAAGCATCGTCGGGAAATAGTGAACATGTGCCAACAGTGCAATGTGCACCTGTGTGTCCCGTGCTTTCCTGCTTGGCATCGTGACATGTTGAAGAACAAATGAATGTGCTCCTTGTACAGATGTGTTAGTGGCTTTCGGCTGAAATCTAGTCATTTTTTCTTATTTTTCCATAAAAGTATATGTTGTGACCCCTCATTTGAACCGTCTCAGCCAGATGATTCAAATGATGTTCATAATATAAAGTTTTGTGGAGAAATGAGAACAACGGAAAATATTCAGATTACTGCCTCTCAGTACACTGTGTAAATATGAATAATTCATTTCGGTGGATGTGTTACCTTACATGTATAATGGATTTTACAAAAATAGTGTAATTATAATTTTTTTTTTAATATTTGTGAACAAGGTGAAATGGATTATTTGTCAGGATTTGGGATTAATTAATTAACAAGATCATTTATCAAGTAAGTCAATCTTATTTATCCGCATGCAAAAGCAGTGCTCAAATCAGTGCGTATTTGAATAGTGTCTAAAAGATTGAAATTCTAAAAAAAAAAAGAAGCAGATTGTCGCTTTTATTGAGAAATATGAAAACATATCAATATCTGCTGCTTATCTGCTACACTGCAGCACTGTTTTCTTCATATTTCACAATGAAATATGTAAATTGGGAGTTTATTAGAACAGTTTCATAAGCATGATAAGACCTTTATACAAATGTGCAACTTGTGTGTTTTATGGAGATGTATGAAACTATAGTCCATATACCATGTATACGTTGCTTATCTGATGCTCCGCAACACAGTATTCAATATATTATCCATGGAACATGTAAATTGAGAGTTCGTTCGGATCGTCTCCTAAGACAATTAAAAAAATTATAACTTGACTCCACAGCTTGTATGTTTTATGGGAAAATATGAAAATATATGCTGCTTATCTAGTGTGAATGGAACAAGTAGTGACTTATTTATGAAAAAAATAATATCATTGTTTAGCAAATTTTTAATTCTATATGTGTGCATATGTATTCATATGTATTGATATTTATTCACATGAATTATAAGCCATTGTTGTAACACACCTAGTTGTTGAGTTTCAAAATTGAATAATTTTCTCAATAGGTCTTATGGAGACAGAGCTGATAAGCCCACTGCTGCTGTTAGGAGGTAGCCTAGCAGATACCTGTAGGAGGGAACTGGCTAGCAGTGGCTAGTGTGGAATGAGTTAAAATATACTGAAATAATTATGCCAATTTTTATTATCCATAATACATAATAATTAAAAACACCAGATATAACGTTGACGTTAAATATGCATTAATTTAAATGGCGGCCATTTTGAAATTCAAAATGGCGGCCATGCAGCTCTTAAAAAAATGGAACCAACTTCAGTTTTGTTATATGTTGTATACATATATGTTTTCAGGCAGACACACAGTGACGGTCACACGTTCCAATCACAATATAATTTGAACGAACATAACTAAAGCCACTGAAATACTAGAATGTGTAGCAAATGTTTGATGTGGCGATGTACATAACATACTAAGTTTCGGTGATCATTTTGAAGATAAAGATTACTCGTACCACAATACCAGTTAAAATAATATCGGCTGACTGTGTTCAAAGAAATACGAGTATAACCAGAAGGAAAATACAAAATGTTACCACGACATTCAAAAATGTAAAATAAATACTGGATTTCCAATTTTGAAATGGCGGCCATTTTGAAAACCAAAATGGCTGGTACCTCAAAATGTATTGAACTAACTCTGCCAATACACCACACATAATGACTTTGACCTCGACATGTAAATTTAAATGGTGGCCATTTTGAATTTGAAGATGCCGGCCATATGGATTATAGAAACAAATGGAACCAACCCCAGTGTTGTTGTATGTGGTCTATAGATGAAAAAAAAACATGATTCAAACAATGTAGCAAAACATTTCACAAACCCTAAAATAACGACATAACAGTATACACTAATATACTAAGTAATGACAATTAGCCAATAACACTGAACAGATTCGCTTTGCCACAATAACGCTTGACTAAGAAGACATCAATAACAGGCTAACATTGTGAGTGTGCCACCGTCCCCATTGAAGGACAGATGACACAGGAAATGGACAAATATTCTACTCCATGCCAGTGGACGTTTCACTAAACTTCGTACGACTAAAATGTATGTAACTGCAATAGTATGATAGTCTGTACATTTCACATTAACAATGTTTTCTTGTAAACAAGTATT
>CM055274.1:31321870-31343433 GCA_029237695.1 Conchocele bisecta
GTGGAAGACGGCACAAGAGCGTGAAAACGCTGTCTATCAGGGTATTGACACCAGCAAAAATAAGAATGTAACCAAACTTAGAATCGGGGCTGCTAACAAGGCAGATAACAACGCGAGTGACAACGCGGTCGCGGGCGCTTACGGCAACCGCTTCTACATCCGCTCGACTTTGAGTTGCTAGAGAGTCACATGCCCTACTATCAGAGTGCTTTGGCTGACCGCCTCGAATACGAACTAACGTTCAACGACTACGGCCGAGTTCTCATAGCCACCGACCAGTTATCGACGTATACGATCGATAATGTTTCCCTGGAGTACGACATGGTCACGATGCCCGAACACGCGCGATTGATCAGAACCCAGTACGCCGGGCGCGTTGCCATACTTTACGACCGAGTTCTTCGCCATCGCAAGATGCCGAAAGACAAAAGCGACACATTGTGGAATATTAATGTCAACGTACCCGCCCGCTCGATGAAAGGTATACTGATGTTGTTCGAGGATGCTCGGTTCGCGTTAGGTGCTAGAAAAACCGACAAATTATATAACCCCAAAATCACGAAGGTAGAGGTGACGATCGAGGGAGTCCCCAATCAACTCTACAGCGCGGGTCTTCGCGCGCACCAGCAGTGGGATGAAGTAAGAAAGCAGTTTGCTGCCGGCTCTAAGCGCTCTCCAGAGGTTGCAGCAGTTGCCAAAGACCTGCAGCTCTCGGCCGTCTCCCTCGCAGAGTTCCTGAATACCAAATACGCGTTATGGCTAGACATGCGAGCCAGCGACGATGACCAAATACACGGTAGCGGACGCCAAGTTGAGAACGCTAGTGAGGGGTGTGACGATCCAGATAACCAAAGAGGCGGACGGAGCCGGGCCATTGAACGTGTACTTATATATAATTACAGACGCACAACTCAACATCGAAGATGGTCGATACGTATCAGCGATCTACTGATTTAATAAAAAAATCATCTAACGATTTATTAATACATAATTTTGAAAAAATTAAGAAATCTAGCAATCAATACCAATTCACGATTGGAGATGCCCACTCTGCCATAATATGTGGGCAGACAGGATGTGGAAAAACGGTTTTCATCCTCGACTTGCTCGAGGAGTCCTACCGCGATGCCTTTCGTCACATTGTGATCCTGTGTCCCACTGTACGGCACAACGATACTTATCAGCGGCGCCCGTGGATATGGACCGACCCTGAGGTATACGTTATTGACCCGGGTGATAGGCTTCACGATTGGTTGCGTGGTTTATACCAAAGATTCCAGGGTGAGCCAACCCTATATGTGATTGACGATTGCTCGGCCAAGGCGGCGATGACCAAAAAGAAGGACATGCTCTCCGAGCTCGCATTTTCTGGCCGCCATGCGAGGCAAAGCGTATGGATCTCCACTCAAAAATATAACGCCGTCCTCAAGGATCTGCGCGAGCAAACGAAATGGGTCGCCCTCTTTCACTGCAAGGACCGAGAATCATTCGATGACTGTCTTCGAGAGAATGACGTTATCCCAACGCGCGAGGAGCGCCTGTAGGTTCGACAGATGCTTTCCGAAACTAAGCACGCCAAGCTTCTGCTAAAGACTGATCAACCAACTGCTTATAAAGTTATCAATTAATTAATAATTTTGAAAAAATTAGGAAAATTACAAAGTAATAAGCTATTGCAATGCTTAACAATGCTTAACAATGCTTAGCAATTGCTGAACAATGCTGAACAAATGCTTAACAAATGTTGAACAAATGCTGAACAATGGTTAACAATGTTAACAATTTGGTGCTCCGCTGCGAGCTTTGTTGCGAGCATAATGGTGATCATAAGTATCGGGTGGTGCGCTTGGCAATATGTTAAAGTGATGAGACTTGTTAGAATAGTTAAATTAATAATTTTGAAAAAAATGAACTGCGACGAACTTCTCGATCAGCTAATGGAAGAAACCTCAACTCCGACTGCCAACAATAATGATCCGACAGAGCAATCGGAATCGGGGGTTGGTATTGGGTTGAGTGCAACGACTCCGAATGAAAATGAAAATGCGGCGCGACGAGAGCGGCTAGCTGCGCTGGTTGCTGGGGGACAATCGGAGCATTATCTCGGTAGGCGTCTCTCAGTTTTTCAGGTGGATAAGATGTTAGATGCGGAGATCGATAAAATGTATGCGCGATACGAATCCAAATTGGGAGCAGAGATGACAAAAACTCTTGGATCGGCGGCTATTCATTTGTACGCTACCGCCGTTAGTATACTCTATACCAAACACCGAAGGGTTGATTCACGATCTAGAGACTGACCCTTTTATAGGACACACTCTTAGAACGGCATGCTGCTCAATTTATCACAAGTTTGGAATGTACTTAGCTCCACTGACAACCGCGTTGACCACGGGTAAACACTGTCAATTTGGACATATATGCCCACGAACTATAAGCTCTAATATTAATACAAAATATAATTTTGAAAATGATGACACAAGACACACCCACGAGAGTGACGGAGTTGAACCAGATTGCTCCAACACAATCGAACCAGATTGTTACTCCGCCACTGGATGACATACCGCATATAAAAAATCCCAAAAGACAGGCAGCTGGGCGGGCGGCGGCTGCCACCCGAAAAGTTAAACAAGATAAAATACTCGCCGAGCTTCGAGAGGCTAAACAGTCGTTGCAATCGGGAACGGAGACAGCAAAACATCTGAAGACAGAGCAATCGGGTTCAACTTCAATCCCGATTGGGTTGAGTGCAACAACACCCCAAATTCATAAATTAGAAGCACACCCAAATTCTTTGAATTTGTCACCCAATACCAACTCCCGTTGGAGTTGGACTGAACCCCAATTCACGAATTGGAGTTGGTTTGTTGGTGGTAGTCTGGCAGTTGTTGGTGCCCTGTGCGTGTGGAAATACCCGAAAAAACAACCAGCCAGTGTTCAGAAGAAACACCAACCAATCATCAACAATGTTGAATTTGGATGCGCCCCATTTAAACATTGATCGCGACCCCTTTTATATGCAATAATTATAACAATGGCTGAACAAGATGGTAAAATGTTAGTGAATGCGCTTTATCACGCCGTGGTGATATCGGGTTTCAGTATCGGGTATGCTCGACTATCAAAGATGGCCCTAGGAGGATCCGCTCCCAAATTGGACTTTACTGTGAGAGACGTAGGGCTCGCGACCTTAGATGTAGCGGCCGCAGTTTGGACCCGAGATTATCTAGTTAAAGCTGGAATTCTACCAGTTAATATATGGAAATAAATGGCTTCAATCGCAGTAAAAGTAGGTGGTGCGCTTGTAAACGCATTGGCGTTCAGCGGTAGCAACTTTATATTCTCTAAAATGAAAAGCTCGAACGTGGATGAGGAGCGTAAGCGTCACGATTTAGCTGTAGAACAACTCAATAGCGCAAAGGAAGCGTGGTCGAAAAAAACGAACCGCCCATCTGGACTGGGTCAATGAAGAGCTTCGCCGCGAAAATCACGCCGCGCAAACTTTTCAGAACGTTGAAGAAGCCAACCGCGAGTACGCGCTGGCATATCCGCACAAAAGTCTCGATCCAATGGATCCCGAGCCCCAACTTTCAGATTTCTATGTACCGTCAGAGGCCCAAAAGGACCGCGAGATCGCGTTCATCGTCGTGGGAATGGGTGTGTGGGTCGGGTTGTCGGCTACTATATAAAATTAATTAATTAACAATTATATAAATATATATATATAGAACGATGTTAGTTGACGAACTTTATGACGCTATGATCGATGTAGGCTACACTGCCCAAAAAACATCGTTTACCTGGTGCAAAGAGTATGATTCGTCTGGCCCGAGATTGTCTCGAGACGTGGCGCGAGGACGAAAAAGAGGCCACCCTTTTCGCAAAGCGGATGTTAGATTCCTCCATCAACAATGTTGAATTAGATTCCCCTCTCCTGTTCCAACCCAATCGCGATTGGGGCTGCAGCGAAACTTCCAACAAAGGTTTATTATTAACGACGCAGTTACCGGACGAACTGGCGAGGGCATGTTGGAGATTGTCCGATATATTAGAATACTTCGCATACGATGAACACGCGCAAACTTGATACCAAACCCTCGGTTCGCTTAGCGCGCAAGCTAGCGAATACATACTATAGCCCACGCGGCTACTGGAAGGGACTCGCGGCCATCAAGAACCTCGCGGCGGCGACCAAGGTTTCAGAAAACGCTGTCAAGGAATGGCTCAAGAAGCAGGCCATCTGGCAGATCTATTTACCCGCGCCTCACAATATTCCGCGCCCGAAATTCGACGTGCCGGTGCCGAACCAAGTTCACCAAGCGGATCTCCTGTTTCTCCCTCACGATCGCGTCGGTCGCAAAACGTACAAGTACGCACTGACAATCGTTGACGTAGCGAGTCGTTATAAGGGGGCTGAGCCGTTGGCCACTAAATAGTCTAAGGAAGTGGCCGAGGCTCTTTCCCGAATATATAAGAGGAGTCCTCTCAAATGGCCGAATCTTCCTCCAGGTCGATCCCGGCCGCGAGTTCATGGGCGCGGTCTCTCATCTATTGTCTAAGCACAAAGTTTCTATCAGACGCGGCCGCGTCAACATCCACCGGGACCAGGGGATCGTGGAACGCTTCAATCGAACCCTGGCTGAGAGACTGTTCGGACACCAATACGCCAAAGAACTTGTAGACCCCCATTCACGATCGACCGAGTGGGTGGCCAGACTGCCCGCCGTGGTCTCTGCACTGAACGGAGAGGTGACCAGATTGATAGGTAAGAAGCCTGTAGATGCTAATCAAGTTTAAAAGGGTGACGAGCAAGCCCTCTGCCGTCTCGCGCGGGCGACCCGTTGGTTTAGAGAGGAGCAACGGCTTCCATCAGATATTGACGTCCGGTACCTCTATCAACCGGGAGAGCTCGAAGGTGGCAGCCGCCGCGCGACTGATCCCGTGTGGTCTCTCAATGTATATCATCTAGATCGATATATTACCAAACCTGATGAGCCCGTGCTCTACTATTTGGATGATGGGACCATCTCGAGGGTTTGTTCGCGAAGAACTTCTTATGGTGCCTTCTGACACCCAGCTACCCCCGGATCGTCAGATTCTTTAGAGATGTTCTGTATGTATTCCGTCTGATAACACGCGTCTTTTATCGTAGTATGCCGAGAGTCCTAATTTTTGTTGACAGTACGTTTTCATAACGCCGTCTTTCATTTTAAATCCTCTATTTTGTGCTACATCTATAATGTGTTTTCCATCTTCTGTAGTTTCACTTAGTACTCGTTTATATCTATCCCAATTTAAATTGTTAGTTCTCTTGGACATTCCTTTCGCAGAGTTTTTATTAATTTTAATTTGTTCCAAATTATCTTTAGTGAAATTAATTTTTTCTACAAAATAACACTTACTAGATAACGCTATCGCCCTATCCCCGCTAAATTCCATTTTGAAAAGTCCGGGCTCTCTTTCGCTCCATTTATCCCAAGCCAACCATTTATTTTTTTTCTTTTTCAAACTCGTCTAGTAAGTTAGGTCTAATCAATTCCTCTATCGTTTTTCCACTAACTCCTATATACATACTATCTGTATCCATCTGTATTAATTCAAAGTCTTCTCTTTTTACGTATTTATCTAGAAATTCGTAGTAAAATTCCAACATTCTCAATTTAGCTAGTTGATAAACCGCTATTCCACAATGGAATGGTCTCTTTACCGCACACCTGGGTTTTCTTGAAGATATTTCGTACGCATCTCCTATCTCTTCAAATCGTCAAAGAATGCAGATCTTAATGCTTTGTCAACACAGGTTTCGTTTTGTGTATATGTCGTATTTAAATGTCTCTCCGTTGCCTCTATCATTTTTCCACAACACGAGTTTCCTATAATTTCATTATGTCGGCTACTGGTTTCTTATTTGGTTCTACATCGCCTGTTCGTCTTGCGGCTGTAACTTCTTTTGCGAACCATTCGAATGGTTTTCCGCTAATATAATCTATAACACGATGAACTCCAGTTATTTCTAGGCCGTGTTTTAAATACCATTTCAACAGTGGCGCGTACAGCAATACTTTAGTGGCGGTCATAGATCCCACCAATTTTTTTCCATCTCCTCTTGTTCGGCCAGTATCGTTTAAATATTTTATAACATGTGTGTGGGAACTTCATCAACCTCTACTTCTCTGTTTTATAAAAAAAAAAATATTGGGGACATTTCAGAAAACTTATGTTTTAAGTTGTGTGGAACTTTTCTATATCCACCTCCGCAAACCCAAACCAGTCTCCAGATAAAACTCTTTTACAAAACTTTTTAATAAATTTAGGGTTAGTGGGGTATCTATATGGTGTATAGTTTCTCTCCCACACGGCATCTCTTTATTTAACGTAGATAAATATAACGCGTTTGCATCGTACCCCACCCCCCCCCAGCCTTGCAAGGTTTGTTAATTCCTGTGGAATTAGATCTAATATTTGAAACACCAGCTTCTGCATATCGTGTAAATACTATTGATGGACCGCCAACTAGAGCGTCCTTCATCATTTCGTATGTTTCTTCTTTTGGTGCATATAGAGCATCCTCCGGTATAATCGTCTTTGAAGATTTTTGTTCTTTAATGGTTCCTCTCAATAAATATTGTATAGCTACTCCAGGTAGTGTTACCGCATCTTTGAAAATATCCACACCTCTGTGTTTATAAAATTCACACATTTTTTCCACGCTTCTAGGAACGGTGCTACATCTAAATCGTTATAATATTTCAACCAATCTCTGAAAGTTTTCATATTATTTTCTTCGAAAATTCTACGACATTTACTTAATTCTGTTTCATCTATTAACATTTTCCCAGATAGTTTGGAATACCAATTCTCTATATCCGGTAGTCCTGGGTAATCCAGTTTGTCTGGAGAATCTAACCACTCATAAGGAAAGAAAGATTTCTGTCCTTTGCATTCGTAGGCTTTTATCCAACTATCGTAACTTACACCGGTCCTAGATAAAGTATTACATCAAGAAATCTAAAACTCTGGAGTAAATAGAAATATTGTTGCGTTTGCACGTTTTCCGACCATTACTTTCTTTGTTGTTGATGCCAGTTCGCCTACTAGGTATTTCTTTATTAAGTTTATATCGTACTTACTGCTGTTAAAACCTATAACCGGTACTTGCTCTATCCACTGTTCGATCTTGGCGATTTGGTTTTTACGTAAATGTTCTGTATTAAACCTATATCTTGACCACACTTCTTCTCTTATAGCTTTTCCCCTGACTTTCAAATCTTCTACGAATTTTTATATGTTTTGCGGGATCTTTATCACAATATGAGTTACTGTTCCTGAGAAATTATCTCCTATACTAACGCTTACCGGAACGTGCTCGGCTTCGTACTCTAGATTATTACCGAGAGTTTCAACTTCTGGGTTGAGATATGCCTCAAAATCGTATACTATCTGATATGGATAAAGAGTAGTGTCGCAACCGATCTTTATGTCTTTACCAGTTCTTTGAAATTCGCATTCCCACATAACTACTAGGTTGAATTCTTTGCTTTTTCTAATAAATGTATCTCTTCTCATAGTGGATGCGCGTTCTTCTTTTCTATGCTTTGCATGAATCTCACACCCGTGCCAGTAACAGCCGTGATATTGATATACGGTATTGGTTTCTGGACAGTATCCATCTACTGGAGCTCCTAAAATCCATCTTTCACCCCCGTGTCCACACTGTTCGTGGTGAATGTGAATTCCCTCGCGCTTTTCCACAGAGTACATCCAATCGATCGCCCCATAACTGTTAGAACTTTTTGGGTAGAACGCTTTCTCGAACGACGAACGCGGGCGCTCTAAATAATTACCATCACATATTACTTTTGTCTCACCTCTCATACATGTTGGTCCGTGTCTCTTCATATTACTCGCTTTCGTGAATTTCTGCTTGCAATTATCGCAGGCGTAAATTTTAGATAGGTTTTTAAGGTTTTTATCAGAAATGCGTGATTATTAAACAGTCCTATTGTCATTGGTTTATTACCTATTTCATTATAGTGCGCTGGTACATTTTTCAACCACCATACATTACATTCGGTGGGTTGATATACTTCTATACCGATTTTAAAAAACTCTTCAACCTTTTTCAGATCTGAAAAAGGATAATTGTGAAACCACATTACTACCGAAATATTGCTTACTAAGTTCTTCCGCTTTTTCTGTACATCTGTCAGGTTCTGATCTTTTTATCAAGGTGCATAGCTAGACACCTGAACAGACAAAGATCGTCATTATACTTATCTAAAGAATACATACCTTTTCTATTCCTCAACCATTCTGGAAGTTCTCCTCCTGCTGCTTCTTTGGATTGTAGTCCCAAATCTATTCCCCTACTACCCTGTATTAGCTTTACAAAAACCTCTACCCATCTTACAAAAAACTTCCACTTTGTATTTGGTCTGTCTATTTTATCGGACATTATTCGTGTTTGCTCCTTATCTGACAGCCATTTTTCAACGGTTTTCATTGATGATAGTGGTTCGCTACCACCGAGATTTTTGTGAAATATTAGAGTTTTAGGTTTTCCATTTTTAGTTTCCTCCATATGTTCTAGCTTGTAAGAATATGAATATCTCAAATAAAAATTTGTTGTTAGATACGGAGCGAGTTTATCGGACATGCGTTCGGACTCGTTGATGTCAATGTTTTTACGAAAGGATAATGTAACTACCCGTCTTCCATTTTCTACCTTTTCCAATGTTTCATCGTGAGCCCCCAATATTTCTTCACCTTTTTCCACTATCGCGCGAACTATAGATCTTTTATTTGGTATTTGGTCACTGTGTGTCTAATTTGAGGACAAATTATTTGTGCTGAAGGTAATTTCTTTAGAATTAATTACACTAGCCCTTAGCTCCGCAATACTTTCTTTTTGAATTCTGTTACCAACTTCCTCCGCTAGTGAGAGGTCTTTAAATGCCCCTCTTTTATAGGCGCGGGTAAACCGCTTCATAAACGCCTCATTCTTTGTGGCATTATCAGCTTTGTCAACCCCCTAACTCTCAACCGTGTACTATAAGTAATCCCTAGCGATTCGGCTTCTCTTCTCAAACTTTCTATTTCTGGCGTTATCATATTTTCTGTAATATACTTTTGTATAACCTATGAAATTTATCTGTTCAATTAGTCTTGAAACATTATGTTTTTTTCACTTCCAATTGAATATAAACATATAACAAATATACATATAATGGAGTGTGAGACTTGTTGTAAGACGTTTACGCGTAAAGACTATCTACGAAGGCATCTAGCGAGACGTAGAAAAATTCCTTGTGTCCCCCCGCAATTTCAATGCCCCAGATGCCCTTGTAAATCGTTAGTGCCCAAACTCTTTGTAGACATAAGCAACTACGCTGTCAGGTGGCTACAGGTGAACGTGGTAGACTAGAGCTGGTAGAATTAGTTGCTGATCTGCGAAATAAATTAGCTATATTGGAGGAGAAAAATGGGGAAAAATGGGGTGTTGGAATATAAACTATCTCATTGAAATTAATTTTGTAAAATAATTATTTTTCATAAATTTCCTCGTGGGGGTATTATAGGGGGTTGCAAATTTATGAATTTGCTGTCGGGAGATAATTTCCTCGTTAACCAATTTTTGTTTTTTCGGGGGTGGTGGGGGTAGTATAAAGGGTTATAAATGATACCACCGCAGGTGGTATCATTTTGACTCCCTTTATACTACTCATTTGCATATCAATATAGCCTGATACCACCGCGTGTCACTATCAGTAAAATAAATATTACTAAATGATTATATCTGTATAGCGGGCGCTCGTAATTTTTAGAACTGGTGGAATAGTGACACAATAATACACTTATTTACATCCTATAAATAACAGTTTGTGCCTACTGAGTGGGCGTGATACGCATTTTCAATGACCGGCGACGATTCATGTCAACCTGTACATATGTGCAATTGGGTCAGAGTTTAATCTGCTCTCCATGTCATCAAATAGATACCACACATACACACAAACGTATCAAATTAAATATAGAAGGGAAGGTATATACAGTCACATGACATAAATATGCATAGTATGGAGGGCATAATCGCGTATACACGCTCTCTGTATGATGGTTCATATGTGAAATAGTCTTGTAAGGTCAATAGTGTAGCCTAACCTTTTACTACGATGATCACGTATCATTTTAAGTTATCATTCACAATAATCGTCATCTTCCACTCGTTTGCTGCTTACATTTCAGTAGCAATGTATCCCGTCTGTATAGAATATAGTTATACTTCTTTCATTTTTTATGTTTGAATCATGCCACAACATTTCATGTGATATGTTAGCACATGGATGATTAAATTGGCTTTGCACCAATATGTTAATATATTGTTTAGGAAGGTATATTGTTTTACAAGATGTTTGGTGTCATTTGAATTTAGATTGATTTTAAATAGTATATCACCACCAAATGTATTTAGTTCCGTATTGTATGCAAGTTTTAGCTGACTCTATTTGCCCTTTAAACGTTTTATCCATGAACGGTTTAGTGAATTGATAAATGCATGGATATTAATCCTTTTCAATCCACAGTTTTCATAGTTTTATATTATAGTTGTTCGTGCTTGTGGTAGTTGTTGAGAGCAGCTGTATCTCGTATATTGGCCATTTTCTTTTTCTATTATTATGAAGTGCTGACTTTTTAAGAAGTTACTGTCTTAGTACATGTAGTTATTTGTTATATATATTGTTATGTAGACCTGAGACGGTGCCCGTCAGTACTACACTTTAGCCATGTCCTCCCTTCGTGTGTAACTTGAGTTTGTGTTGTAATATTTATGTCTGTTCTTATACATGTAGATATATTATCTTTCATTTCATGTTTGATGTGGATGCTTTTTCTTTAGCCATGTCCTCCCGTCGTGCGCGGCTTGAGTTTTGTTTCGTAATATTTCCTTCTGTTCCTATGCATGTATTTATATTTAATGTATTATCTTTCATTTTATGTATGCTGTGGGTGTTTTTCTTTGTAAATATCTTTTCATTTTCCTCCATAATATTAACATATTATATTCTCATTTTCGTCCATAATATTAAGTTTGTGATTGCCAAGTGTATGTTTCTGTTCTGCTTCTATACTTTTGAGGCATGATGCGCGGCATAATAACCAGATTCAACCGCTCCTGGACTGCATGTGTGGTATAACTGCAGTATATTCATATCGTTTGCTACGTTATCTGTTTTATCACGTATAGCGTTCCAATTCCTGGCACTAAACGATAGACTAAACATTAACATGGATGCTACGCTGACAAGTACAGCTGAACTATGTGACAACGTTAACGGGGCGTCTGGCTCTGAATACCAGGTCATGATTTCCACAGGTAATTACTTTCCTTATACAACTGTTTAAATATTTCCCAGACACACGCTTGCTAGTTATATTGCCACACGGCCAAGCTGCGAATGATAGGCTGAACAGTAAAAGTAATGCTAATCTCTATAAGGACACAATTCACATTCGTCTGAGAACAAGATGTAATTCTTTAAATTCACACCTGTATTCCAAAAACATAGCAGATAACCCCAACTGTGTATGCGCACAAATCGAAGACACTGAACACTTCTTCCAGCAATGCAATTTGTACAATCAACATCAATCTACAGTTTTGTGCAGACTCTCTTCATACTCGGTATGCATTCGACACATACGTATATTACATCGTCACTCATATAATATCAAATAGCACACATATGTAACCCGATACCAATCTACTTGCTTGACGTTAGAAGAACGACGTGTGACTTTTAATGGAATGACGAACAGTGCAGGTCCTGATCAGACGGTGAGGATGCACATTATGATCTGGATCTACCCTGGTCGCAAAACCCATAAGTCCAATTTCCCTCTCACGGCCACATATAAGACTGGTCCATTTATCAGGAAATGAAGCCGGTGCAAAGGTACAATGTCCTTATGGATTCGTCGGCCTCTACGACTATACCTACTCGACATTTTCGACGTCGTCTTGTAGCGCCGCCGGCGACACGTGGAACATGTGTACCGATTTCACCCAGATGACGTTTGATTACAACACCTGCGATGCCAAAGTTGCATTCTCAGGTACATGTATATACATCTCATTCAATGAGACACGGCATGTGAATTTGTACCTTCAGACATCTGCGTAATTTTATTAAATACGTTTACAAAATGTACAATATTTTTCACAAATAAAGTCAAAAGTTTACAAAACGTTCACAGTACATGCGGAATATAAGTGTTGACTTTTGACGTCATTTACGGAAAATGTAGAAAATTTTGTAAACGTATTTCATGAAATTACGCAGATGTCCGAAGGTACTAAATCACATGTCGTGTTTCCAATTAATAATAACTCCGCATGAACATGATGTGGTATATAATACCTGGCAAGTCCACTAATAGACATGTTGACTGTACACATAGCGGCTTGCCTTCAGATCATGATGCAAAGGTCCCCTTTGGTGTGGATTTTCCTAATGACCATATAACGTTTTTTATCTAATGACATACGCTGCATCTCAAATTCAAGATGGCCGTCGGCCGTAGGTCAATGCCACATAATATATGTCCGTTCCTTATTTCAGGGGCTGGTCGCGGCGCTTTCTGTACTTTGATTATTTTATATTCCACTCTTTTTGTAATATTTAATTAAAATGATCTTCATCCTAATTTACAGGATACCATTGTTAATGCACTTCAATTGTAAAAATGATTCCAGAAATGAGTTATGGTCATCGACATAGCTAGAAAACCTGTATTATAATAATACACACGACAAACAGTATGCACATTTGAATCATAACTTTAATTGAACTTTAGCTAAGTTTATATAATTTCCGCCGCATTTGCTAATATGGCCTCTGCCTCTGCTGGCCGTATTGAATTTTAGATACGACTTTTACGTGTGTATATGTGGGTATTTATTCAACCATGACTTTTAGAAACTTGCATACAATTGTAACATATTCATAGAAACTTATATAACTTTCATTTAAATTTAGTTACTTTAAACATCGTCTGCCATGTTTTCCAATATAGCCGCGTGCGGTCATCCTACATATGAGACATGCCTTCCATATGTTGTTAGTTATTCTGTCATTACTATTAGAAACTTGCATACAACAAAAGAAATTTCAATCTTGACTTAAATTGAAAATTAGCTTTTTTACTTTCGGCAACATTTTCCAATATGGCCGCCGACGGCCATCTTGGATTGCCATTTGACTCCAATACATGATAATAATCTCACCATGAACCTAATAAACTTGCATGCAACGGAAGAATTTTGAATATTAAATTTAATTGAAATTTAGCTAATTTAAAACTTACATACATGTAGTATCGGCCACTTTTCGAAAATGGCCGGCGGCAGACATCTTGAATATGAGATACGGCGTGTGTTTTTGGATAAAAAACAAACATTTCTATATTCCTAAGGTACTTCCATGCCAAAAGGGACGTTTGCATCATGACGTGAAGTCACAAGTCACTTAACTTGTGTGCTGCGCTGTTCTAATGCTCGGTCCCAGTGCATTGATAACGGTATTGGGTCGAAACGTTGGAACTGTACGTTTGTGGTTTAATTAATTATGCGGACATATTATATTGAATATTAGCATGTATGCCAAAGCTAATGATGGGTTATATAATAAAAATATATCATAAAATTGCGTTGTTAGTGCATACTGTGTATCTAATTGCATCCGGACATATATGAGTATGTGCATTCAGCCATTTCAGCATCTTGTACAGGCCGTTATGCAGAGGGGATGCGACGGGTGCGTACGCACCCACCCCTACCCCCACCCCCCTTAACCCTTTCAACACCACAGGCCGGTATAGTGGTATTGGCAACGAGTAATTTTAGCAATTTTGAGAACAAAAACAACCCGTGTTCATAAATGAACTGGTGTGAACATCATTTTGTGATGATTGGATTGGTTGCAAAATTAACATATCAAAATATTTTCCAGTTACTTATGGATGAAATGGTTAATCTGCCGAGGTCTGTCCATGGATGTGCAAACAAAACATATTTGGCCCTTCGCGCCGTCTACTTGTTTAGTAGACTAAATTAATACGGGCCAGTTGTATCGTATGACACAGAATATGACGCTAAACAACTATCATAATTGAAAATGCCTATCTGAATGTACATGTAGATTAGGAACCCGAACTGTTACCAAGTATGTCTGTCATATCAGGAAGATAATCGTGCCTCGATCGTCCATATATTATAAATGGGCGACATCAACTCTAAACTATTCCACAAAAGCTCCATTCAAATTCTAAATGGTCGCTTTTTAAAGTCCCGCAAACACGGGAGAATATAGTGCAACATGCTTTAAAAGTAATTGTTTACAACGTCTCATCCGTTGTATGTAGCCAGAGTCCATACCAAGTCTGATTTCGGACGATAAATGTACCCGTGTTTTAAAACACAGACATCTCTACATATGCTATTGAGAGTGCACAGTCATATACAGAGCTCCAGATAGGTGCGTATTGGCGTATTTAAGTACTTTTTTAGTAGAATACGCACTGATTATCAAAAGTGGGATTACAAAATACTCACACCAGTGTGAAAATACGCATTGATTTTCAAACTGAATAGTGATTATACTGTAATAAAGTTGAAATTTAGTAGAGGTGCAAAAAGCAAACACTGTTTGCTTTTCGCAGCTCAAATACATGTAAGTGAATTTTTAAATGTGTTTGTTTGTCTTATCATTTGTTCTCTATTATATTTAATAAGGAAGACAATCAATAATGCATTTGTAAACGTAAATACGCATTGCATTTGAAATATGGGGGTATAGTACTCTTTAGATACAACACTTATCTGGAGTTCTGCATATAGACTATCGTACATTTACATGTACACATAATGTTTACCATGTATACTGTATTGCGTACTATAAGGAATATTGATTGTGTATGGACTTGTGCTGCTATCATAAACGTGTCGCTAGCAGACTATATGTGGTTAGGTTGTCAAACCTGTAGTTCTAAAATTAGGTGAGTAAAGTGACCTGGTGATTTACACAGTGTAACATGGCCATTGTAGATTTTGAAAATGACAACATTTATAATTAATCCATCGATCATGGTGTATACATTTGCATGAAGTAATTGATATCATATTGTGAATTAGTATCCTTGCAACTTGTTGTACCATATTTTATTAGTGTATCTGTCATATTTTTGGTTGTATATGTCTAAGGCTACAACAGGTGAAACTGACCGATGGCATGTAGGCTAAATACTAGGATTGCCAAGATGGCAACTCCATACGCCGCATAGGATACAGTAACAAGATAATGTTCACTGATCATTAAGGGTTGATTTCAGTTCAATGAGCTTCAACAAAAAGAAACTAGTAGATAACAATGTTTTCGACCTGCGAAGAAAAATGTAAGAAGACCTCCAAAGTCTGGGTAAAAATACATATAATTGCTAGTTGGAATATATGTCAATATAATTTGTCACATTCAATATAAAGGTATTTCTAGCATACATGTACTGCATATAGATGAATAAACCCAACTATTACCACGTTTGTCTGTCATATCAGGGATATACATGAGCCTCTATCATCCATTGACCTGAACAAATGTGTATGTACCATGTGTTAGTTAGTTATCTTATATTTAAGGATATGAATTGGCTCACAGACCTTCCAAACCCGATTGTACCAGATATTTTGAACACATTACATGTACATGTACTTATATTGTAGAAGCCGACACGGTGTGGTCCGTGGACAATGTACCTGCGGCGGACGGAATAAATTACGCCATATTGTACATATATGTTCTAGTTGCCGACACGGTGTGGTGCGTGGACAATGTACCTGCGGCGGACGGCACCAATTACGCCATGTTGTACAACCAGTTAGACGCGACAACAGACGAGTCCACGACATTCAGATTCAGTTGTATTGTAAGATACACACATTTATTACATGTATTGTATTAAATTGACATTCGGAGTGTAATAACACAGTATACTAGCATCAAAGTAGACTGGTACAATCGCTATGCAAATGGGACCGTTAAAAGACCGTTAGGTGATCAGTACAGCATCTGTGTATGATGATGTGCTTAAACAATAAGCACAATTGAACAGGTGATGTAATTTAATATATATTAAACTCGCTGTCACCATAAGACACTTGACATAGCTTCGCTTCTTAAGTAACTACGTGAGCTCATTTAATAAGTATCATTTATAAGTCATCTATCAGGTAAGCTCCTCTATTTAATGACTGTTGCATTTCATCAGTAACATGAAAGGCTCGGTGATCCAAATAGCCATGTAGCTGAATCGGAAATATGGATCCTCATGCACCGAAAGGGTACATTCTTTCATTCGTGGAGTTTCCGTTAGTTGCGTTTCAAACCGTGTGTCGTCTATGTGTAATACGTTTTCGGCCATGCGTTGCGTTTCCCCACTCTTGCGCATGCGCGAAAGTCGAACAAACCGTGTTCAACGCATTGAGTTTCAAAAGCGTATAATCCGTGTACAACGGTTGTAAACGTATACAACTGTTGTAAACAACGCATTGAGTTTCAAAAACGTGTAATCCGTGTACAACAGTTGTAAACGTATACAACGGTTGTAAACGTATACAACGCTATGGTAAACCGTTTAAACGGTTTAACGCTTTCTTTGACGAACGGTTACACGCCTTTACATGTACACAGCACCGTACAGATGAAACCGTGTTATACGTATAACACGTTTCCACGGGTTTTAATGCATTACACGTTTTGGTATGCCAACCGTGTATCGCGTAGAATTCGCATGATCAGATCGTTCTTCGTGTGTGTATATATACTTCTAGAGTATGCGGTGTCTTTCACACTTATTATTGTTGTTTATACCCGTATAATTCATTTTCCATATAAGGGGCGAAATGAGTCTGCCTTACAATAATTCGCATGTGCGGAATGGTGGTAGGTGCGAAACGATCCGCCTCTAAACGATCCGGGCCGAACAGGTACATGTATTCGCGATATTTTAAAAGGTACGAAACAAGGCCGCCTCGAAACGATCGGGGCCGAACAGGTATTCGCGTTAAAACGTGTAACCGTTGTACACGTTTCAACGCTTTCATATAGCTTCACGCTTCCAGGTAAAGCGTTGTACACGTTTCCACGCTTTCGCCTCGCTACATATGTATACGCCAAAGCGTGTTATACGCCTTGAAGCTAAACGTATTACACGCTTTAAAACTAAACGGTTTGACAATGTGTATTACACGTCTACGAACCGTATTATACGTTTAAACAACGTATACAACGCTTTTAAACTAAACGGTTTGACAATGTGTATTACACGTGTACGAACCGTATTGTACAATTAAACAACGTATACAACGCTTTTAAACTAAACGGTTTGACAATGTGTATTACACGTGTACGAACCGTATTATACGTTTAAACAACGTATGCAACGCTACAGCAAACCGTTGCGTTCGCGTTGCGTTCGCGTTGCGTTCGCGTTGAGTTTGCAAGTGTTGTCTACGGTGGAACAAAAACGCAGACTGCACTGTATATGCAGTGATTTCGGCACTTTGATAATCTACTACATTAATACAGCTTATTTACACGCAATACACGTCGCGTGATGCAGCCGCATTATTTTCAAAAGTTAAGTTCGACCGTTGTGAACTGGTCTATTAACGTAATGGCGCGTTCTATGTAGGTATTGGCTCGGCCCCGGCAATGAGCATTGTCTACCGCCATTGTCAAACGGCATGCAAGCGCTGTACGTTTGAACACGGCTGTGAGAGGTGTCAAACAACGGCAGTCATGTAACAATGTAAGAGTGAGCATATGAGTAGTGTGTGCTTACATAGCTATACATCGTATTTCGGACCGACGGCTCACCGAACCGCGCGATTCGTGTAGTCGCGTGGAGAATATTGTAATCAAATTTTCTGAATGTTGATCATGGTTCTGCAGCAGACAATCGCGTCAGATATGGCGGCCATATTGAATGTCTAGTCTTATTAAAATGTAAACGTAGCGACTCTGATGTACCTGGAATGTTCATTTCAGGCTGAATCGCTATGTCCAATGCAATAGATAAATATTTTATGGCGGCCATCTTGGATTTCATACTCCAGTGCCACTAATTTCAAGATTACCGTCTGAAGTACGTAGAATGCAAATCAAAAGAAAAGGTCATTCTCAATCCATTGTTGGCGGGTCGTCATGGCAGACCCAGGACTAGATGAACTAACTAATCAATGAAAGAACTGAAACTGTATCGCCAGAAACAAAAAGTATGAAAGTTGGCCTGCCCCACACTGATGATGTCCCCATTGGCAGACTTTATAACAATCTTGATCTGGTGTGGGGTGCCCTAACAACACACCAGATCACTTCGCCCATACACTATTAAGGGACATAACTTGATCCAACTCTCAGATACACTTTACGAATACCGGAGGGCCAGAGCAGGTGGAAATTTAGGGAACGGTAAAAGATGAATCCCATCGTAAATTTTACCCTTTACAGTGCTCCCAAACAAAGCAATTTGAAGTGGATAATAAAATACTAACCTTTACATGAACTACAGGTCACCATTTTGGAATTTGACCCACTTTTGGGATGGCGGGGTGTGGGTTGCCCGAAAAACACACCAGATCACTTAGCCCATACATATTAAGGGACATACCTTGATCCAACTCTCAGATCCACTAACACCGATCGCTAGATTAGCCTTGATCTGCTCTTGACTAACCATCCACGACGGACGACGGACGTACGATTAAAAATGAGAACGAATTGACCAATTTGAAAAACGCAATGAGAACGAATTGACTTGAGAACGAATTGACCAGATACTGGCAAATTAGGTACCAGTCCACCAAGATTTTATAATTTTTTTAGCAATTCTTGGCCGAGCGAGCACTTCCGCAATTTTTTTTCTCAGATATCCTCTTCACATATTCAAAGAGGCTGTTTGCTGTATACACCTGTTACATTATATGTCAAGCAAATTTAGTAGCTACACAAATCAAATTGGCATACAGCTAAGAGCATTTATAATGTGTAAAAGTTAGCATGTTGTGGTCAATTTCTGCACTTATTCCGTCATGGCCGCTGGACTAAAGGCGCCAGAAAGCTATGTGACGTGCGGAGTTTGCACCAACAAATAATGTGTGAATCAAGTCTACATGTATACCTGCCCACACTGATCATAGTCTGTACTGGTACTGTCATAATAACTGAGTGATTTGTTTTCGAGCCAAAAACCTTTGTTTCAGACTGTTAAAATTGCGCCCCAAACAACAAACACACATTTCGAGCGGAAGATGCGTACAATTTTAATCTGAATATGCTCACTAAATGGGCCAGATCAGAGTTTGGCACATAATTTTACATTTGTCAGCTGAAAATAGCATAGGATGGTGAGTATTTAATTTTAAGTCACATTCAAACGAGTACTTTCATTTAAATATTTGTTATAGATTCAAACCGTTTAATAGCCAAAAGTTCGTCGACAGGAAAGGAACAGACAGCAAATTATTATTAGTTATTTCGAAGACCATTCATCTGCTCCGTAATTATTCGTTTTTAGCGGCGTAATAATTACATTAGCTTTGGTACTTGACCATCCCATTTGATCAATTACACGCACCATGAACCCGTTCGTCACGCATTACAGTTACCGTTATAGAGGTACCGGCTTATAGGGTTCGCCCAAATCTGGTACATGCCCACTCAGTAGGCACACAATGTTCGTTATATGAATTAAACAAATGTATAATTGTGTCACTATTCCACCAGTTCTAAACATTACGAGTGCCCGCTATACAGATATAATCATTAAATAATATTTATGTTACTGATAGTGACACGCGGTGGTATCAGGCTATTTTCATATGCAAATGAGGCATGAGATTTTTTTAATTATTTATGCTACTTAAATGCTTCACTGGAAAACAATACTATTTTCGACAGGATATAAAGTATGATCATTGCACATCTAAATATAAATACATAGAATAAATAGTAATGTCCGTTAACATTTTAAGTTAACACGGTTATCGCCCCTGATATCGGTGTGGAATTTTACGTCCGATATAAAATGTATAATAATGCCAATCAATACGTGGGGTAATTGTGAATGAATGTGTATTTTGCCAGAAAATGTCTCAGATGATGTCTCTGATATAAAGAGCATTTATTTCCTACTGAGTGGACATGTATCTTAAATGTTTCAGAAAATAGATAAACAAAATGGCCATACCTAAAAATAATAACATTGATCGGACGCAGACATAACTGTATCTAACAACAATACAATAACCTGGTTTTCTATATATGTGGCTGTGTGACTGGAGAAATGGGGCCTATTAGGTTTTGCGACCATTGTCGATCCAGATCAGCCTGTACATTCGCACAGTCTGATCAGGATCGGCACTGATCGCCATTCTATCAATGAAACACCCATCATGCATCTAACAAGCAATATAGATCATTGCCAGGCTACATGAGTGTGTTCTTTGATCAGGAGCTACACTGGTCACACAGCACATAGGCCCAATTTTTCCAGTCGCAGCCATATATATACGTCATGTATGTTTTTAGGCAGTGAATGCGGAAAACACAGAAGCCTCAATATCTCCACAACACTGCCAGTCCGGCCAGGTGCCATCCAGTCTTCCTGTAGACAATTCTGGGTCAACACTGGGGGCCAAGATGGGGCTAACTCAAACATCGACCGAGTGCCGTTAGTAATGTTTAAAACTTACAATGCTGAAATCAATTTTGTAGTCTGTTGCTGTTTATTTTCGTCTACACTTTCCTCCACGGCTGATCTGCATTTACACTAGTCACAGTCACAACTGTAAATTATCTGTGCCATGTCCAACCGGTGTAGGTCCACTCATGAATTCTACCCCCTTCATGCACTGACCTTTCCAATGTTATATACACATCTGGGGTCCATTTCACTAAACTTCGTACGACTGAAATGTTCGTAAGTGCTAATTTAGTATCATCTAGAAATTTCAATTGATGGATTTACATTTTTTAGCATAATACATGTAAATCCAATAATTGTTTACAAGAAAACACTGTTAATGTGAAATTTACAGACTATCATAATTTTGCACTTACGAGAATTTTAGTCGTACGGAGTTTAGTGAAACGGCCCCCTAGATCGCCAGGTTTGAAATTCGTAGTATACTAGACACTAGCTGCACGTTTTCCGCTTTATTGGCAACATGTTGCACTATATCGCTACACCACGATCAATAGTAAAAATGTGAGCATTTACACTTCGCGCACTAAAATATAGAAAACAAACCTGCAGGGCATTAACGTTCACATTTCGCAATATTGTTATTGAGAGAAATTTCGACAATATGACAGAAACAGATTACCACACACTTACCTAAAGTGCGTATTAGCAAACTTCTTAGGTCACTCTACACAAAGTAGAAAGTAAACAATGAACTATTTAAACGCTCATTTGGAAAGACTACTCCGTCATAACGCTTATGT
>CM055274.1:31343933-31369687 GCA_029237695.1 Conchocele bisecta
TAACGCTTATGTAATGCGGTGTAATGAAATGTAATTAGAGTTATGTACTCAGAACTAACTAGACACTTACTATTCAAGGACATTCACTCGCCATGAATTTTATTTTAATTTGCACAATTTTCGTGTCATCTAGCTCCGTGTCCGGTGTTGGTCAATCCGACGGAGGGAAGTGTCGTTGTTTATAGTGAAGGGGCCAGCACTATCGCCAACTACTCCTGTAACGCCGGAAACAGCCTGTACGGGGCACAGATACGAATCTGCCTGGTAACCGGTAACTGGGACCCACCCGAGGACCCGTCTTGCAGTAAGTTGTGGCATGACTCGTCTTTCTTAGTAATACCTCGATCCTTTCTACATACTTACCACGAGGCCAGCATTTGCAAACACTGTAGATCCAGATCAAGATTTGCAGTATTCCTCATATGTGGCTGTGACTGGAGAAATGGCGGCTTATTGGATTTCTGACCAGTGTAGCTCCTCATCAAATAGCACACATTGATAAGTTAAGGACCCGTTATATACCTGATCAAAGTTTGATTCAAAGATAATTTCTTCGTAAATGTGACTATATGTATAACATATAATGTGAATACTGCCACATTACTGTATTCTATACGGCACATGGAGTGGCCAAGTCGGCCATCTTTGTGTGTTCCAGCCATCAGCCAGTGTCACCTCTTATGCCGTTTGACAATGAACTCAAAATGTGAAGTAGACCATATGACATAATGTAGCTAATCAGATGTAGAAAAGCCAGGAGAACGGACTCCTATCAATTATATTACACTAAACTGTAAAATATGTCAATTGTCTGCTAACATGTGTTTTTAACAACATGAACCACCATTTTAAATAACCTCCTACACAGAAAATCGCACACTGTATCACTTTTACCTGGAAAACCACAAAACACATACCATATATACCCACTACTGTACTCTGTTATTAGCTATCAAATCCAGTGACATGTAAGCAGTTACCTGAGTGTATTGTCCCCGGTGTCTACTCACCTACTATGCGAGTAAATATGTCTTTACCTATGGAGTAACGTGTACACTAACATAGGCTGTGCATCAGATTGAAAAGGTTACACATCCAAATTTATTTGGTGATTAATGGGAGAAATGCTCAGATATCTCGTCTTTTGTATAGTTTGATGGCATAATATTTATAGATTACGTTGCCATAACTGTCTATTATGTATTGCACCAAATTGTATTTGGTTTACTGTCATAGTATTTGCTGTATGTGTCAAACGTATGAAGTGATGAAACTGTACGATGGCTTGTACATACACATATGGCAATTCAATGCTCCATATAGTAGACAGAAACAAGACAATATTCACATACGGTATATTCATATATCACATCACTCTTATGAAGCATTTATCATTGAAGCCAAGTGAATCGATATTTGACCAAATCCTTTAAGCCATTGCTGTGAATTTACTAAATACACTCTTTGTGATAAATGTAACACGTTGTCGTATCCTGCATTCAATAGATACGTACATGTGGGTCAATCGTTCAGCAATAAACTCATATATAGAGACTACCAGGCGTGTGTCTTTTGATATCAAGTTTATCAGGCAAGGCTAGGAAACGCGTAGGAATTCTGAGGCTCGCAGAGGAATTCCTACCGTTTCCGAGAAGTGCCTGATAAACTTGATATCAAAAGACACTAGCCCGGTATTATTTTTATCAGGTAGCATTTTATGCTCGAAAATGACCACAGATGACGTCGTTCACTATGGACAAAACGCGGACTTCTTTACGTTGCGTCATTACACTGAAGTCATTCGGTAACGTCACGTGACGTCATCCGACCAATGGAACGTCAGTGTTCACTTCGTTGTAACTCGGATAACAATATGTTATCAGTCAGTACGTATTCGGTCAATACAGGGCAGGTTACCTGATAAATACTGCAACAACATGTCCGATGATATTGTTATCGTATCCACCATCAATACGTTTAATAGCAGACTTGACAAGTGGCGGCACAAGCATCCAAGTACATTCGACCAAACATGTTTCACAACCGCCTGTGTTAACCCTTAGACCGCTACACACAACAATTGTCGTCTGCTGTTGCTTTCATATCTTGCCTTATTTCTCAATAAAAAACATGGTTTGACAGTACTTCAGAATCGTTTCCAATGAAAATGATTCTAAAGTGCTGTCAAAGCATGTTGTGAATTATTCTAAAGTCCTGTAAAAGCATTTATTTTATGATAAAAAAGGAAATTAGAAAATAAACAGCAGACAACAAATACATTAAGATAGCAGTGTTAGGAGTATCAACTTATCTGAGCATATATTGGCAAGCAAGACATGTGCTTGTCTGAGCCTGAGCGGACCTTGAAACGTAACAAAATACTCACTTATTTCCCAGATATCGGGCAGATCGTAAAGTCAGTGCATGGCTGAGTGAATGTATGAATGAGACTTATAAGATGTGTGACCAGTGTAGCTCCTAATCAAATAGCAAATGCATGTAGCCTGTTCTACATTGCTTGATAGAAGCATGACGGGTGTTTCATTGCTGGAATGGCGAACGGTGCAGATCATATTCAAACTGTGCTTATGCACAGGCTGTTGTGGATCTACATGTATACTGTGCTGAACGCCCACACGCCCGATTTCTCCATGTCACATTGTATAGTGGAACCTCTTGAAATCGGACACCGAGAAAACACATGTGATCTTATTTGTTATGAGTTTGCTGGTCTATTATCCCAGGTTGTAATGTCTGATCGGGAAAACACATCACACATCTATGGCACAGAATGATCGAATGCCTGATTTACAGTGAAACTTCTCTAAGCCAGACACCCTAGGGTGCCTGATTTAGAGAGGTTTAATTGTACATGTACACGCTTTCAGCCTGTGCGCCACCGGTGGACCCAACGTCGACAATACTTGTGACGCCGGATATGTGCTCGTCGGCAACGCAGAGAGAACCTGCATAGCTAGCAATAATTCCTGGACTGGCACGGACCCCACATGTAGTTCGTATTACCCCGTTATATGAGATAGGCAATGTGATTTTGTACCTTCGGACATCTGCGTTATTTCATGAAATATGTTTACAAAATTTCCAATACTTTCTGTAGATGGCGTCAAAATTTGCCAAAATTTCCAGAGTACATCCGCATGTACTCTGAAAATGTTGTCAACTTTTGACTTTATTTATGAACAATATTTTAAATTATGTAAGCTTAACGAAATTACGCAGGTGACCGAAGCTACAAACGCACATGGCGTGTCTCATATACAGAGAATACAGGGAAACACCTCTAAACCGGACACCAAGACACCTCTAAACCGGACACCAAGAAAATATCTACAGTATGATCATATTTTTGATGAGTTTCTTTGTCATTTATCCCAGGGTGTCCAGTTTAGAGAGGTTTCATTGCATAACTACAATTAAGGCTTTTTTTCTGTGAACATATAATAAAAGTATGTGATTTCATTTTGTGAGTTTCTTTTGCGCACGCATCTCATATAATAATGCATGTACATGATTGCAAAATGCATAAGTATGCCACAGAATGGTGATATGCTTGATTTACAGTGGAACATCTGTGCACCGGACACCATGCGGACCTCCCAGGGTGTCCGGTTTAGCGAGGTACATGTATCACTGTACCAGGTTAGTGTCCTTTGATGTCACGTTACACCGTTTGACCAATGAAACGTCACTTTTCATTCGTTGTACATGTAACCCGGATATTCGTATCAGGTGAATGCCTGAAACGACACTATGCTATCAGTCAGTACGTATTGGCCAAACGTGGTACCTGATAAAACATTTGCGTGATACTGACTGATAATAAAATGTTGTAACATATTTTGAGTAGATAAGGGTAATAACTAATTAACAAGGTAGTTTCATTGGCCGAACGCAGTCACCTGATGAACTCAGTAAACTCGTTTAGTAAATATTAATGTAAAATAATGTAGTAAATACTAATATACATAAACACAAAGTATTATTTTGCATAATATACCAAAATATCCACAAGGAAGTTTCAAAGAAGCTTATCAAGAAGGACCCGACGTCAGAAAGTTCATACTTTTAATATTAAAGGTACATGCCCACTCAGTAGGCACAAACTGTTATTCATATCAGAGACATCATCTGAGACATTTTCTGGCAAAATAAACATTAATTCACTATTACCCCACGTATTTATTGGCATTATTATACATTTTATATCAGATGTAACTTTCCACACTGATATCAAGGGGGATAACCTTTTTCCAACACTGATATGAAGAGGGATAACCGTGTTTCATTAAAATGTTAACGGACATTGCTATTTATGTCGAAAATAGTATTTGTTCAGGTGAAGAATTTAATTAGTATGAATAATTAAAAAATGCCATGCCTCATTTGCATATGAAAATAGCCTGATACCAACGTGCGTCACTATCAGTAAAATAAATTTTACTGAATGGTTATATCTGTATAGCGGACATTCGCAATCTTTAGAACTGGTGGAATATTGACACAATTACACACTTATTTAATTCATATAAGAACATGCTGTGCCTACTTATTGGAAATGTATCTTTAAATTGCCATCTATTTACGAAACCCCACAATTGATTGCATAAAATCTTAGCCACGTTTCTTATGAAATAAGTAATCTTGTTTAATAAGTATCACTCATGTCAGATCCTCCTCTATTTCTATACCATTTCCATCTACAGATCTATGTGAGAGTCTAACGACACCTGCGTCGGGTACACAGTCTATAGTGAGTATCGGCGTGACGTCAAAGGCGTCGTTCACGTGCGCAGTGATGTACTCAATGGACGGAATTTCGGACGCCGTCTGCCTTGTAGATACAACATGGAACTCGACGGAGCCGAGCTGCAGTATGTACAGTGGAACCTCTTTAAACCGAACACCAAACAAATATATGTGATCTCATTTTGTGAGGTTTCATGGTAACGCATCTCATATAATAATGCATGTTCATGATTGCAAAAGACATAAGCATGTTCCAGAATGGTCATATGCCTGATTTGCAGTGGAACATCACTGAACCGGACACCATTGGGACATCCCAGGGTGTCCGGTTTAGCTAGGTTTCACTGCATATACCAATTATGACAAATTATAACACTGTCAGCGCTAACTAACGGGAATGGACTGTGAGGTGTTATTTTCCAATCAATTCAATCGTTATAAGTGATTTTCAGACAAGCCCATTTATAAAAAAAAATCTAAAATGATATGAAACTCTCTTGCAGAAAGTGCAGATTCATCTTGATCTACAATGTTTGCAAACATTGTTATAGGTATGATAATGTAATGTAATGTTGAAAGAATAAACCACCCAATGTCTCAAAAGCGTCAGCTACTTGAGAAATGGGTTTATGGACATGGGATTGAGCGCATAGTACGATGTCACGTGACCTACGATAACAACATATTTCAGCTATCGGCTCCTTTTCCTGTGGCCGATTTCATTAAAATTGCAAAGTATACTTAACTACCAAAATGTACTTTGAGGGAATAATCATTTATTTTTCCCGAAATGCATTATTTCATATAGAACTAACGACTGCACAGTTGTGATGATTAAAAGTATGCATAATTATTATACTGAATAATTTATTACATTATCACAGCCAAAATGGCTGTGATAATGTAATAAATTCAGTATAATATAAATTATTAAAGTTATCCTTCAAATGAAAATTTCTCCCTCAAAGTGTACTTAGCAAGATAAGTGTACTTTTCAATGTTGATGGAATCGTCTACAGACGTATGACCCAGTTCATATAATTATTATTTTGTTGTTGATTTAACTTGAAAGTTATTTTATTTAATGTTAAGTACATGTATTGAATCGTTGGATATTTTATTATTGTTTCAGCGTTCTGCGTCTTGCTGACGACCCTGTTCAGCGGATCTATCGCCTATACCACGTCCGGTACCGTGACAACGGCGACGTGCACCTGTGCCCCGCTGTATACGTTAGTGGGCTCGAACCCTCTCAACTGCTTATTCACTGGCGCCTGGGACAACCCACTACCCGTCTGTGGTAAGCGCATGCAGCTAGAGGAACAAATGACGTTTATTGCATAAAAAGACGTTCACTGAGTAATAACACGGTGTAATAAAAACTATAAAATAAATACACTATTATAATGCACTCTATAAAGATCACGGAATCTGATTGGCTGATGGTTATACATTACATGTATATCATTGTTGATGAACGGTCGCAAATAAGGTACTTGAGGACGTGCGATGAATATATTACTACGCCAAATACTAAGTTGGAGGTCCATCCATTTACTCTGCCACCAAATGACTGGCATAAAATGTCTGTGTGCTGCGAAAAATCATTGCAAATATCTCACCGCTGATCACGGTTCATGTTCTGGCTGTAATAGATCGTTCACACAAAACAGAATGTACATGTAGTTATTCAATATTTATCAACATCATGAACTTTGACAGGCAGAGGCCATTTACATTGTGTTGCTACGAGATCGCCCCTGAGGGACATCAAAAGCGCAAAGTACTAAGTGAGGCAATTAAATGCTTTTATTATTGAAATCTAATGAAATCAACAACATATACACATTCATGCAAAATTGCTACTATCTTGTAATTTCATTGGAACTATTTTCTACGTAGAAAATTATTTGTGTCAGGCCCGTAGCCAGGGGGGGGGGAGGTTCGGAGCGGTCGTCGACCCCCCCGCCCAGCCTCGAAGTACACTTTTTTAGCATCGAGGTCCACTTTTTTAGACCCCCCTATATACCACAGGCCCATTGGGCCTCCGAAACGACCCCCCCCCCCTTCAAACAGGTCTGGCTACGGGCCTGTGTGTGATCTATCCGGTATGACCAGCGAAACCATCTTGCACACCGGTACGATTTTCCAACTAGGTTCGATAAAATTTGCGAAACAGTAACTGAGTGCATTAGAAATAGGTTAACCGCATTGTAATTTTTTCTACAACATGATAGGTCGGAAAAAGTGTTTAATGGCTTCGCTAACGCGTCGCCAATAAACAGATTTTCCGACCTATCATTTTCTGATACATGTACACCCCGAAAATTTCAAAATTACAGTTAACCCTATAGTGCAATAAATATGCAAATGAAGCCTCTACAGATAACACGCTTGGTGGTCATTAAAACGTATTGTGATGTGCTTATGCAATAAATATTATCTACCATGTGTGTTGATTTATTATGAGATTTATTAAACTCGTTCACTGATTTCATAACAAACGAGGACATGCCTCGGAATTCCTACATATTTCCTAGCATTGCATGATAAACGTGATGTCAAACGACACTAGCCTGGTATCCTCTATTTTCCAGTGTGTAACTACCCGGCGGTACCAGACAACGGCACCCTAGTCGTCTCCAATAGCAACACGACGGCCACGTACACGTGTGACCTTTATTTCACAATGGACGCCGCTCACAAACGGGAATGTCAAAGGGATGGCACGGGCTGGGACAGCACAGACCCCAACTGTGGTAATGTATGCCTGGCTCTGACTGGAGATAACTGTGCTCCAAGTATTACGTCTGTCTCACATGTAAACGTCAGATGACTTATACGGTTGCGTTAACGTTGTTTTACGTACCTGGGGCCGTTTCACTAAGCGTCGTACAACTGAAATGTTCGTCAGTGCAAACTTATGATAATCTGTAAATTACACATTAACACTGTTTTCTTGCAAACAATAAATCTAAAGCCATCAATTGAAATTTCCAGACGATCCTAAATTTGCACTTAAGAACATTTAGTTGTACGAAGCTTAGTGGATTGACCCCCTGTTATATCTGCAACCCTGAGTAGGATTTGCTTGAAATTTCATATACTCATTTGTCATCATCACTATTTTCATTAGTGAACGTTTCGTTACAGTTCAGTGTAGCGTAAAGACGGCGCCATCCAACGGTACGGTGGCCGTGAGTACTAACGGCACGGTGACAAAGGCCGTCTTCCGCTGTGACCTCAACTACTCCATGGATGGTGAGCCACTGACGAGATGCGAGTCGACCGGATCCTGGCAATATCTAGACGCAGTCTGCAGTACGTATCCACTAAAATAAGACTCGCCATGCGAGTTTGTACCTTAGGATATCTGCGTAATTTCATGAAATACGTTTAAAAAGTTGACAATATTTTCCATAAATGACGTCGAAAGTTGAGTACATGTGGAATTGTATGTCGCATGTACGCTGAAAATGTTGTCAATGTTTCACTTTATTTTTGAAAAATATTGTAAATTTTGAAAAAAGTATTTAATGAAATTACTCCGATGTCAGAAGTTACAAAATCACATGGCGTGTCTCAATTATGTGTCTGTGACTAGAGAAATGCAGCTTATGGGTTTTGCGACCAGCGTAGATCCATATCAGCGTACGCATATGCACAGTCGGATCGGTATCTGCACTGTTCGCCATTCCATCAATTAAACACTCGTTGCGCTTCTAAAAAGCAATATAGTTGGGTCATTACCGAGGATTCCGTGACGATATTGTTCCTACCTTTGTGTATTGATGATTTGTCAACTTGCACCATTTTAGGAAAGATATAGCTCCTATGTATTTTTCATTTTTTTAGAGCACAAAATTCAAAATGGCCGCCAACTCCATTTTGAAATATATAAAATGCATTATATATGTAATTAGATAAGCAAAAAACACAAACGAGGTGTCGTTTCCCAATTATTATAACATGCAAAAACAACTGGTATGGCTATTTTTTAGTTTGGACCTTTAAATCAAAGATGGCCACCGTCCAATATCTTGAAATACATACTACTCCATATTGTTAGTGGGAACTGAGCTAAAAGTACAATTGATGTGTATATATTCACTAATTTTAGCATGGGATACATGTACCTGCTGGAGGGGTTGTGTGTTGTTTGAAAGTCACTAAGCCCTTTAAATCCAATATAGCCGTCACCTGCCATCTTGGACAAAATAAAACACAATATTTCTGAGCGGAAAACTAAGCTAAAGGTACACATGGTGTGACATTTTCGCTAATTTCAGCAGACCACACCTACTGGAAGAGCTGTTTGTTAGGTTGGATGTTATCGTGGTTTGGAAATCCAAGGTGGCCACCATCTTCCATCTTAAAAAGACAAAATACAACATTTCCAAGATGGCATATAGGCTAACAGTACCAAGTCATGAGTATTTCACACATGTTAACAGTCCACATCCCAGTATGTTAATGAAAGTAGAAACTACGTTGCGACGTTGGTCTTACTGGTACTAATAAGTATCAGCCGATTATCCATCAACCCATCACTGAATGACCGTGATGCTTGTGTTGCTTGCTACATGATATATATTGCTGGTGGGTCGTCCATCGTATTTCTGTAAAATGTATAGGATGAATCTATAAGGGCCTAAGCTGTGGCCACCTCTAATGATATATTGGGATTATAAATCAATTATACATTCTTGATTAATCCATCTTATATGGCAACTTACATGTCCAAGCACATATATGACTTGTATGTACGACTTCATTTGAAAAACTACCTTCAGTGAAGAGTCAGTGGTAAGCTAACTACTATTGAATTAAAGAAACAATTACATATTGACACACTCCCCTTCTACACACCGAGTTTGACCGTGTTCACCATTACACGTATCAACTATATATGTTTCTCAGCATAAACTGGTGTGGAAATATATCTTGATCACTGATGCTTATGAAATACAGAAATTACTACATCACAGACAATGTGACAGTAACTCAAATTAACTAATAGCGGATAGACAACCCAACCCGAATTCTAAATAGGAAATATGATTGTTATACTATATTTTTGACACGCTCATAACACCACAAGTAATGCATATTGGTATATGTGTATCATCCATTCCCAGACCATAAGCTATAAGGAAGAGGATGCAAATGGTAATACTGATAATAATTGTGATTCTGACAGCTGCTGTAGCACAAACACTTTCTGATGCAGTAACTGCAGAATGTAGACCCGATGATCATATATTTACTGAATATGTTTTACATGGAGTTTGGAATCATTAGCTAAAGTCACATATCCAATGTCATACAAGCCATCGGCCAGTTTTACCTCTTATTGCAGTTGACACATACCACTAATAATATGACAACCACATGACTAATATTTGGTGCAACATGATGGAGACTCGTCAGACAACAGCGTACTATGCCTTGTTTTCATCAACTTGACATTAAACGTCTGATATATGAAAGATTTGTTGACCCTTTGTTAAAATGTTTGAGAATTCAGTAAAGACTGCGTAACAGTAAGAACAATACACAGTGCTGTATATATAAACCTGTATTACCATACATACTGTATTGAATCCAGTGGCTTGTAAGGAGTTATATGTTATAGTGTATTGTCCCTACTGCCTACTTGCTTGCTATGCTAGTAAATATGGCTTTTACCCGTTTCCGATGTACTTCTACAGACCATCAGTTTGACAGTTTACACACTGGCAATTGAAATTGTCACTTGTACAGTTTGTGAGTGATGGTAGAAAAACTGAGATATCTAGCGTTTTTGTGTAGTCTACTGAAATAATATTTATAGGACGTTGTCGTTCTATATATCTGGGACGTATTGCATCAAATTATATTAGATTTGCTACCATATTATTGAATGTATGTGTCAAATGCTCCAAGTGGTGAAACTATCCGATAGCATGTAAAAACTAAATTGGCGAAGATGGCAATTCGATGCTCTGTAATAATATACTCGAAGAAGAACAGGGTCAAATATACATTACATATATATTCATGTATGGTTCTACTACATTTGAAACAAAATATCATTTTCTATATAGTCAGTCCTTAAAATTGAAAATTCGCAGCCTTGTTGGGTGTCTTTATTACAGAGCTTGTCTGTATTTGTGACTGTGACTGAAGATATGAAATATTAGGGCTTATGTGTCATGCGACCAGTGTAGATCCAGATCAATCCGCACTGTCTGATCAAGAGCTGCACTTTTTAGATATTTATGAGGCTACAAGAGTGTGCTACATATATGTGATCAGTAGCTGGACTGGTCACAAGTCCCATACTCCCCATTTACCCAGTCACAGCCCTATTTATTCAGTCATAGCCACATTTCTCCTGTCACAGCCCATTGTCTTCTGTCACAGCCCTGTGTCTCACTAAAGCCCCATTTCTGCAGCCACAATTCCATTTATCCAGTCACATCCCCATTTCTCCAGATACAAATACATTTCTCCAGTCACAGCCCCATTTCTCCAATCACAGCCCTATTTATTCAGTCATATTCCAATATCTCCAGTCACAGCAACATTTCTCAATTCACAGCACCATTTTTCCAGTCACATGCCCATTTCTCAAATCACAGCCCCATTTATTCATCACAGCCCAATGTCTCCAGTCAAAGCCACATTCCTCCAGACACAGCCCCATTTTTCCAGTCACATGTAGCCCCATTTTTCCAGTTACAGCCTCATTTTTCCATTCACAGCCACAATTGTAAGTCAATTGTCAGTGTGTGAGACACTGGCTGTCCCCGCTAACGGGGCTATGGACGCCACTGGTGGGTTCGCCCGGGCAGTGTATAGAGAATAGTATGTTAGTGCCGTGAATGGGAAAAAATATCTGGCAAGGCTTAGGAAACGGGATGGGTGAGGCTCTGCCGAGCACATCCCGTTTCCGTGCCGCGCCAGATATTTTTCCCATTCACGGCATTAACCTACTATTCTATTTATCCCGTCAACACCTACACATGACTTTTAAACGTAATGGGATATGTTGCATACTTTCGTAATATACGGCTTCTACTGACTCGGCCGTGTATACTTTCATGATATATATAGCAGTTTATATAATTTGTCCGAATGTATCGACCGTAATACACAGATGGAAGACTCGGGCATGTGACACAAAAAATGCCCATTACAAAAAATTCATTACCCCACCCACTAGGTCTCATACAGTAATATGTTCTAATACAACACAGTACTGTTTGAGACCAAGTGGGTGGGATAATGGAATATAACATAGTACTGTATGAGACCAAGCGAGTGGGGTAATGGAATAGAACATTGTATTGTATGAGACCAAGTGGGTGGGGTAATGGATTTTTTTGTAATGGACATTATTTTTGTGTCACAGGTCCGAGTCTTCCACCTGTGCCGTAATATTGTTCATTTCAGTCATGTGTAGACCGCTGGTTGACGCGACAATGGGATCGCACGTGTCATCCAGTAACGGCACGATTACAACAGCGGTATTCTCGTGCCAGTCGGGATACGAGGTATTCGGTGCTGTGACGCTCACATGTGGCACAACTGGCACGTGGAATGGCTCGGAACCCACGTGCGGTACGTTACTTATAAACAACAACCTGCGCTAACCCTACCCAGATGATCAAATCTTCTGGATATCTAATGGCAACGCCAACACGCAATCAAGCAATTTGAGTGTCTGAACCTGAGCTGTAGCATAGCTCAGGCTCAGCCAATGAAGCTTCTTGCTTTCAAGCACAATCTTGCCCAATAATTCAATGTTTCTGGATATATAATGGCAACGCCAACGCGCGATCAAGACATTTGATTGTCTGAGCCTGAAGTACAGCTCAGGCTCAGCCAATGAAGCTGCTTGCTTTCAAGCACAATATTCAAGTATTTTGAAATAATGAAACTGGCAAAAATTGGCAATGTTTGCACAGTGTTGTATTAAGATTATTATACGAATCAAATGCAAATCATCTTGACGATGTCTTATTCAGTCGGCATACATGGACGCTGGTAGCCACTATATTTATGATGTGCATATACATCTGTCACACCGTCATTGTACCAGTTTTCTGTTGCACTATGTTTATATTTAGCCTTGTGTTATTGCACCAATTCCTCCGTACAATGAAATACGCCATGTGATTTTGTACCTAAGAATATGTGCGATTGTTCTTTAAAAATATACATACACTGTTATATAGTCTGTAAATAACACTGAATGTTGATGACATTTTCATAGCAAAAGCGGAATTGTAAATTTGCGCGTTTGCTCTGAACAGTTCGTCGACTTTCAAATATCGTAAATGTTGTAAATATTTTTCATGAGATAATTCTTAGGTATAAAATCACACGGCTTGTCTCAAATGTTATACAAACATATACGAATGTTCCTTACAACAGAAACTTGCAATAATACTTCCATAAAATGATATGCCATCATGTGGAGCTATATTCCTGCATGACATTGTTCTAGCACCAACATTTCCATAAAATGATATATTGCAATGATACTAAATGTTCCTGCATATCACAACTTGTTTTTGCACCAATATCCAGATAAACTGATATACGGCCATGTTCATAAATGTTCCTAAAATACTCCAGTATGTCTGGCACCAACGGCACCGACGAATGGCGCTGTGACGGTGTCGGCTGACGGCGATATGGCCACCTTCTCGTGCGATCTCAACTACAATCTCAACGGCGGCCAGTATATATTCTGCTCCAGCGTTGGCAATTCATGGAACGGCACCCAACCCATCTGTGGTGTGTACATACACTACCGGTTGCGCTAATCTGGCCAATATTTGGGAATTTCTTTATTTCAAAATACTTGAATATTGTACTTGAAATCAAGCAGTTTGATTGGCTGGATTGGAACGGACAATCAAATTGCTTGATTGCGAGTCGACATTACATACACATGCAAATGAGACTGCTAAGGAAAAATAGTATGTGGTCAGGACAGTTTCTGTGTATAGTGCTCTGCTTATGCAATAAATTGAAATTCATTATTGTGATGATTAAATCCGACATTTATTAAACGCATTGACTCGTTTTAACATGTAAGACACTCAACAGAGCCTCGTTTCTAATGAAATCAGTAAACTCTTCAATATACATGTGTATCATATTAAAGGTACATTGTACATGCCCACTCAGTAGGCACAAACAGTTCTTTATATGAATTAAGTAAGTGTATAATTGTGTCGATATTCCACCAATTCTAATAATTACGAGTGCCCGCTGCACAGATATAATCATGATATATCTACTTGATTGTGTTCACGTTGGTAACTTTCAGAGGTCTGTAATGACCTGATAGACCTGGACGGTGGAGCCGTGAGTCTAGCAGTGAACGGTCCCACAACGGAGGCCACGTACACGTGTGATCCAGGATACGCCCTGAATCGGGCTCGAGTCTCGACTCTGTCAGGATGGGGGAACCTGGGCGGGGGTGCCGCCCACCTGTGGTAAATATGGCTGTGACCACAGTTTGAACTAACGGACCAAGCTCTATACATACATTAAATATACATAAAAGCACCAATAGGTGAGAGAAATAAAACTAACATTTTTACTCCATGTTATGGTAATGTGTTATAAGAGGGAGTAATTTTTGTTTCGCTTACTTTGTTTACACTTATTCTATGTATATTTAATATATGTATGAACCTTTGTTCGTTAATTCAACCCGTGGTCGTGACTGGAGAAATGGGGCCAATCAGGTGCTGCCGGACCAATACTTTTGACAAAAATATGATTTCTTTATTGAAGTATTTCGAATTCATAGTGCAAAAAACGGGCAGGAATGTAATTAGTGGACAGTAAAAGTGGTATTAATAGTATATACACAAACTTTCATGAACTGTATGTTTTTCTCATACTGTTGACTTGAGCATTATATCGGTTTTGTTTTACGTGTCGACTAGATTTCGTTTGGGGTATCAGCTGATGCACAGATTTATAAATATGATTCTCCATTTTTCTCATTTCTCATAAAACATTTATGTCTTTACGCCTCGACGAGACAGTTCAACTGAGTGGTTCAACTGATGCACATGCTGATCTGGATCTACACTGGTCGCAACACCATAAGCTCGATTTCTGCAGGCATAGCCAGAAATATAGACATTCTAGTGAACAGTTGGAAGCTGACATTCATGTACTCCCCCTCCCCATCTATCACACCTGGTGGTATGCGTCATCACACCTGTATAGTTTAAGCACGATTATAGCTACACTTTCTTAAATAGCAATGTATGTACATTTCAATTGCAAATACATGTACATGTATCTTATGATGAGTAAACGTCAATAACCTCTCGACACGATGACCGGCGAATGAAAGTAAATAAAATATGCAATAAGTACACTTGGCTAGATTAGTTTATGCACTTAACGAGTTGTGTGAAATCCGACAAGGTCAATGGGATATGTTGCATAGTTTCGTAATATACAGCTTCTACTGACTCGGCCGTGTATACTTGCATGATATATATAGCAGTTTATATAATTTGTCCGAATGTACACAGGTGGAAGAGACGGACATGTGACACAAAGAAATAGGCCCATTACAAAAAATCCATTACCCCACCCACTTGGTCTCATACAGTACTATGTTCTAATAGAACACAGTACTGTATGAGACCATGTGGGTGGGGTAATGGAATATAACATAATACTGTATGATACCAAGTTGGTGGGGTAATGAAATAGAACATTGTACTGTATGAGGCCAAAATGGATTGTTTGTAATAGGCATTATTTTTGTGTCACAGGTGGGAGTCGTCCACCTGTGCCGTAATATTGTTCATTTCAGTCATGTGTATACCACTTGTTGACGCGACAATGGGGTCGCACGTGTCATCCAGTAACGGCACGATTACAACAGCGGTATTCTCGTGCCAGTCGGGATACGAGGTATTCGGTGCTGGGACGCTCACATGTGGCACAACTGGCACGTGGAATGGCTCGGAACCAACGTGCGGTGCGTTACTTATACACAACCGCCTGCGCTAATCTTGCCCAGATTATCCATGTTTCTGGATATCTAATGGCAACGCCAACACGCGCTCAAGCAACTTGCTTGTCTGAGCCTGAGCTAGCACAGTTCAGGCTCAGCCAATCAAGCTGCTTGCTTTCAAGCACATTATGCAAGTATTTTAAAATAAGTAAATTTGCAAAATTTGCCAATGTGTGCACAGTGGTGTATTAAGATTATTATAAGAATCAAATGCCAATCATTTTGACGATGTCTTATTCAGTCGGCATACATGGACGCTGGAAGCCACTCTATTTATCATGCATATACATGTAGCACACCGTCATTTTACCTGTTTTCTGTTGCACTATGTTTATATTTAGCACAGTTTAATTACGAGCCTTGTGTTACTGAACCAATTAATCCGTACAATGAAACACGCCATGTGATTTTGAATCTAAGAATATGTGCGATTTTCCTTTAAAAATATACATACACTGTTATATAGTCTGTAAATGAGACAGAAAGTTGATGACATTTTCATAGCAAAAGCGGAATTGTAAATGTGCGCGTTTGCTCTGAACATTTCGTCAACTTTCAAATATCGTAAATTTTGTAAATATTTTGTATTAGATAATGCACATCTTCTTAGGTACAAAATTACACGGCTTGTCTCAAATGTGATACAAACATATACGAATGCTCCTTACAGCAGAAACTTGCAACACCTCCATAAAATTATATGCCATCATGTGGAGCTATATTCCTGCATGACATTGATTGTTCTAGCATCAATATTTCCATAAAATTATATATGGCAATGACACAAAATGTTCCTGCATATCACAACTTGTTCTTGCATCAATATCCCGATAAACTGATATACGGCCATGTTGATAAATGTTCCTAAAATCCTCCGTTATATTCCAGTATGTCTGGCGCCGACGGCACCGACGAATGGCGGTGTAACGGTGTCGACTGACGGCGATATGGCCACCTTCTCGTGCGATCTCAACTACAATCTCAACGGCGACCAGTATATATTTTGCTCCAGCGTTGGCAATGCATGGAACGGCACCCAACCCATCTGTGGTATGTACATACACTACCGGTTGCGCTTATCTGGCAAATATTTTGGAATTTCTTTATTTCAAAATACTTGACTATTGATTGGCTGGATTGGATCGGACAATCAAATTGCTTGATTGCGAGTCGACATTACATGCACATGAAAATGAGACTGCTACGGAAAAATAGTATGTGGTTAGGACAGTTTCTGTGTATGGTGCTTTGCTTATGCAATATATTGAATGTATTAAACGCATAGACTCGCTTTGACATGTAAGACACTCCACAGAGCCTCGTCAGTAAACTCTTCAATATACATGTCTATCGTATTAAAGGTACATTGTACATGTACATGCCCACTCGGTAGGCACAAACTGTTCTTTATAGCAATTAAATAAGTGTATACTTGTGTCACTATTCCAATTCTAATAATTACGAGTGCCCGCTACACAGATATAATCATTTTGTAATATTTATTTTACTGACAGTGACTCGCGTTGGTATCAGGCTATTTTCATATGCAAATGAGGCATGATTTTTAAAATTATTTATACCAATTAAATACGTCACATGACAAAATAATATTTTCGTCAGATTATACATTGTACAGTATGATCATTGTACATCAAAAAATAAATACAGATAATAAATAGTAATGTCCGTTATCATGTTAAGGAAGCACGGTTATCGCCTCTGATATCAGTGTGGAAATTTACGTCTGATATAAAATGTATAATAATGTCTATCAATACGTGGGGTAATGGTGAATTAATTTTAATTTTACCAGAAAATGTCTCAAATGATGTCTCTGATATACAGAACATTTTATGCCTACTGAGTGGACATGTACCTTTAAATCACCACTAACGATAAAGCTACTTGATTGTGTTCACGTTGGTAACTTTCAGAGGTATGTAATGACCAGACAGACCTGGACGGTGGAGCCGTGAGTCTAGCAGTGAACGGTCCCACAACGGAGGCCACGTACACGTGTGATCCGGAATACGCACTGAACGGGCTCGAGTCTCGCCTCTGTCAGGATGGGGGAACCTGGGCGGGGGTGCAGCCCACCTGTGGTAAATGTGGCTGTGAGCACAGTTTGAAGTAACGGACCAAGGTCTATACATACATAAAATATACATAAGAACACCAATGGGTGAGAGAAATAAAGCTAACATTTTTACTCCATCTTATGGTAATATGTTATAAGAGGGAGTAACTTATTTTGTTTCCACTTATTATATGTACATTTACATTTAATGAATTTATGAACCTTTGTCCGTTACTTCAACCTGCGGTTGTGACTGGAGAAATGGGGCCAATCAGGGGCTACTGGACCAATATTTTTGACAAAAATATGATTTCTTTATTGAAGTATTTCGAAGTCATAGTGCAAAAGACGGCCAGGAATGTAATTAGTGGACAGTAAAAGTGGTATTAATAGTATATACACAAACTTTCACGAACTGTATGTTTTTTCTCATACTGTTGACTTGAACATTATTTCGGTTATGTTTTACGTGTCGACTATATTTTGTTTGGGGTATCAGCCGATGCACAGATTTATAAATATGTTTCTGCATTGTTCTCATTTCTCATAAAACATTTATGTCGTTACCCCTCGACGAGACGGTTCAGCTGAGTGGTAACAACATACACCTGGGTGAATGAGTGGGGGCACGCTCTACCCTGGCCATACCTATCTTATGATTCTTCCGACGCCATTGCCGTTGAGATTAGGACCAGTGCAACCCCTAATCAAATAGAACACCCCTGATAGCGATATATATTCCTGGTTAAAAGCATGACGGTTGTTTCATTGATGGACCAGTGCAGTTCCTGTCAGACTGTGCGAATGCACAGGCTGATCTGGATCTAAAAACTTGTCGCCACACCAGACGCTCGATTTCTCCAGTCATAGCCAGAAATGTAGACATGCTGGTGAACAGTTGGAAGCTGACATTCATGTACTCCCCCACCACCAATATCACACCTGGTGGTATGCGTCATCACACCTTCATTGTTTAAGCACGATTATAGCTACACTTTCTTAAATAGCAATGTAACTATGTACATTTAAATCGCAAATAAATGTATATAACATATATAGCATTACAAAAACATACATTACCCCACCCATTTGGTCTCATACAATACTATGTTCTAATAGAACACAGTACTGTATGAGACCAAGTGTGTGGGGTAATGGAATATAAAGTAGTACAGTATGAGACCAAGTGGGTGGGGTAATGGAATAATTGAATAGAACATCGTACTGTATGAGACCAAGTGGGTGGGGTAATATATTTTTTATAATAGGCATTATTTTTGTGTCACAGGTCGGAGTCGTCCATCTGTGCCGTGATAATAGTCGTCCATCTGTGCCGTGATATTGTTCATTTCAGTCATGTGTATACCACTGGTTGACCCGACAATGGGATCGCACGTGTCATCCAGTAACGGCACGATTACAACAGCGGTATTCTCGTGCCAGTCGGGATACGAGTTATTTGGTACTGGGACGCTCACATGCGGCACGACTGGCACGTGGAATGACTCAGAACCCACGTGCGGTGCGTTACTTATACACAACCACCTGCGCTAATCTTGTCCAGATTATCCATGTTTCTGGATATCTAATAGCAACGCCAACTCGCGATCAAGCAATTCAATTGTCTGAGCCAGAGCTGTAGCATAGCTCAGTCTCAGCCAATCAAGCAGCTTGCTTTCAAGCACACTATTAAAATATATTGAAATTGATCGGATGAAATATGGCGCAGAAAACGCTTCTTCATGAGCTGCAATTGGTGGTCCCGGGAGTTCGGCACATGAGTACTCATGTCGTTTTTGCGAAGTAGACACGGAAATCGATTCTTCGCAAAAACGACCGAAGTTTGGGCCAAAGTACCGAGACCACCAAATGCAGCGTAACAAGACGCGTTTGAGGCGCCACATTTCAGCAAATTCCTTTACATACTAAATACAAAGTAAAATAATACGTACTATGAATTGGAGGGCTTCTGGAAGTTTCAGTATTTGTTGTTGTTGTTGTAACTACGTGATTATACACCTTGATCATGTTGATACACGAATTAGATTTATTATGAGCCGCATGTTCACTTGCTCTTAGACTAGTATTTTCATCGTGTGTGTATGCAAATCAGTGACAGTGATCTTTTATTATCCATGGAATAACACAAGTTATACTGGACTTACCGTCCACAGTCATGTCTTATAACTTTACCAGGAGACACACCGTTATTTCTCTGGCAACACATTTTACACATCCCCATAACTAGTCTATTACATGTAGTTTATAATGTGCAGAGATAGAATGCTGTTGATATTTCAAACGTTCCATGGAAACAGTGACTAATATATTATGCTTTCCATTCTCCACTGAAACTTATTTTCGTATTTATGAAAGTAATAGTTCAGGCTCTGGTAGTTGTACATTCAGTACATTGATGTTGTGTTTATATCGTCTGACACATTTCCTTTCAGACAAAGGGTGCTCCTGGCCAGCAGACATACTGGGCACATGGACGGACAGTCTAAAAGGCGAGTTGACATTTGCCGCAGATGGCACCATGGCGGGCTGGGAGATCCAGATAGCACCCGACTTTATTGGCTTCCCAAACCAAGTCCGCAATGAGTGGGAGTGTGTCAACGTGGACAGTTACGCAACAGATGGCTACGTTGTTATGAAGTAAGTTGGCTAAATTTGGCAGTGTATTAATACGGAGCCACACAGGGGACATGGATTTTTTTTATTAATTCGTTCCCACGAAATAACAATTCGTTCCCTCAATTTAACAATTCGTTCCCTCAATTTAACAATTCGTTGCCTCGAATTAACAATTCGTTCCCACGATATAAACAACAACAACAATGGCTCAAAGTGTTGAAAGCGTGCCCACTCCAAAGTAAGTTTAATTTGATTTTTTTTTTAATATCAACGAATTTTGATGAAATATGGCCCAGCAAACGCATATTCAAGAGCTGCGTTCGGTGGTCCCGGGAGTTCGGCACATACTTATGTCATTTTTTCGAAGAATCGATTTCCGTGTCAGCTTAACAAGACGCGTTTGATGCGCCATATTTCATTAAAGTACGTTACATAATAAGGACAAAAGAAAAGAATACGTACTTTCAATCGGACGGCTTCTGGAAGTTTCAGTACCTGTTGTTGTTGTTGTAACCACGTGCGATCATACACCTTTTATGATGTCTCCAGAAATTAGGGCTTAGACGTTTCACGACTGACAGCCTAGTCGGAGGGCAAATATGCGAAATTCAAAGTTCATGACCCGGGGTCAAATAACAAATCGAAATTCACTTTGCGTAACTACATGCTGGACGTACCTGTAGACGGACGGATGGACACGTGGGTATTATTATCAATTGTGAATCATGCTGGATTTTACTGGAAAAATGGCAGTGATGTGGCTCATATCCGCATGAAATGCGTACATTCGGAGAGGTGTAGCATACATGTACACATTTGCATTTCTGTCGTAGAAACATGTAATAGAAAGTGCTACTATTTTGAGACACATCGCTTATTACCAGTCAAACGACTACATTTGTAGCGTTAAGGACTGACTATATAGAATATGACCTTTTGTTTAAAATGTAGTCGAATCATACACGTTACTGAATATCTATATACAGCATATCTGGCCCTGTTCTTCTTAGAGTATATTATACAGAGCATTGAGTTGCCATCTCAGCCATTTTTGTTTGTACATGCTATCGGACAGTGTCACCACTTGGAGCGTTTGACACGTACATCCAATAATATGGCAGCAAATCTAATAAAATTGGTGCAATACGTCCCATATATATAGAACGACAGCGTCCCGCAAATATTATTTCAGCAGACTACACAAAATGCTAGACATCTGAGCTTTTCTACCATCACTCACAAAATATACAGTGGCCAGTTATTCAATGTGTAAAATGTCAAACTGATGCACTGTCTATTATTAGAAGTACATCAGGCATAGGTAAAATCCGTGTTTACCCGCATAGCTGGCAAATAGATCGTACTGTAGTGATACTACATTCAGATAGCTGCGTACAAGTCACTGGAATCGTTGCAGTATGTATGGTACATGTAATACAGGTATATATCTACAGCACTGCGTATTGTTCTTACTGTTACACTGTCTTTACTGAATTCTCAAACATTTTAACAAAGGGTTAACAAACCATTCTGATATCAGATTTTGTATATACATTTGATGAAAACAAGGCGTATCACGCTGTAGTCTGATGTATCCCCATCATGTTGCACCAGATTGTATTCATGTGTTTGTCATATTATTAGAGGTATGTGTCAAACGCAATAAGAGGTAAAAATGGCCGATGGCTGGTACTAAGATGGTCGGCATGCACTCTGTGGGATATAGTAAGAAGAAAATGTTCACGTGTATGTTATGCATATATCCCATCTCATTTACGAAGCAATTATGCATGAATCAGTGGATTATCACGGGCCCACATGGGTCCTTAACGTTAGAATATTCAGTTGGAGCAATAAACAAAGTAAATGGTATATGCAACTGGGAAAATGAGGCGTATGGGGATTTATGATCAGTGTAGCTCCTGATCAAATAGTAAACACCAGTAGCTTGATAGCGATCTATATCGCTTGTTAGAAGCATGCAGAGTGTTTCATTGATGGAATGGCGAACATTGCATGTCCTAACCAGACGGTGCAGACTGTGCGGATGCACAGGCTGATCTGGATCTACACTGGTCGCAAACCACATAAGCCCCATTTTTGCAGTCACATCCACATATTTCCTGGCTGAGCATACTCAAAAGTACGGAAGAGATCTGAGTGCCACCAAATAAAATTGATATTCTATTCTTGTCCAAACGCAAAAGTGTTTAACTGTATTTGAACGGTTCAAAACTATAGTGTGTTATAGCGTAACAACTACAGTGAAATATCTCTATACCGCACACCCTGGGACCCCAGGGTGTCCGGCTTAGAGAGGTTTCACTGTAATCAGTTTGATCATTCTGAGCCATATGTGTGTGCTATGCGATCACCAACAAACACTATCACCCGAGAGAAATGACCAAGGAACTCATCAAAAACAAGATCGCATGTGTTTTTTCTTGATGTCCGGTTTAGAGAGGTTCCGCTGTATTGTATAACGATGTACATAACTAATGTTTAGCTTGTAATTTAACATACTTTTCTGAAGTATTTTTCTTGAGTGTGCTTGATTTAAGGACCCATGGGGCCCCTGATCAGAAACCGGCATCTCATGTTAATTTTCCTTTGTTAGTGGTTTTGTATTCGTCTTGGATTCCACTTTCCGAAAAATCCGGGTGACATTTGATCAGACATTTTCAAGGTCGTTTCAAGGTCATTCAAAATCAAGGTCAAAATCCTGGTATTTATTCCCTGAAACTGAGGAATTGGTTCATTTGAAGTGTCAATATATTCGGTGGTATAGATCACAATAATTACAAATCAACAACAAACCAGACATCTAACAACAGCTGCCAAGGTCAAGGTCACAATACTATATTTTCAAAGTCACCGAATGAAACAGCAACGTTTTATTCTTTGTAGTACTGCTATAACAGTATGGAGTATGGTGTACATATATCGAATTATTATCCTAGAAAATATATGTCTAGAGATATAGATGTCTAGATAATGTTCATTTGTTCACCAGCCACGACAAAAAGGAACTTATTTAGTTCCTTACTATTATAGTTTCTTCCATTTCTTCCCAATTAAGTTCAATGTCATACATGTATCATATCAATGTCATATCAAGGTCATTGAACTTCAAGACAAATTTGATGCTATATACACTTTTTAAACATATTCATTAATACATTTGACGTACCAAAAAGTGTAAATATTTTCCATGATATTGATAATAAATATATTTGTGAAATAGAAAAGCAGTCATCAAATGTCAATATCATAGTAGGTCACGGATTTTTATACCTTTAAATTCAACAATCAAACTGCATATGTTTCGTATTCTTTGTCATAATTGCGCATTTATTAATCTATATATATAATACGATATTACGCAATAATACGATATGTTGAACAATTCTGCAGTAACCTGGTTCCTAGCTACTGCAGAATTCTTCAACATATCGTATTATTGCGGAAAGCTTACAATCATGACTAAACCAGAACCCAGGGAATTGAAGCTTGGAAGATCCCGTGAAAGAGATGTGAAGGAGTGGAAGAGTGAAGATTAGGTTCCTGGATACTGTATTAATATAAGGACATGTATTTATAAAGTAAAATATATTCAGAAATGTATTTATGCCACCTATGCGATAGCAAGGAGGCATATTGCGTTGCTTTTGAGGTTCCGTACGTCCGTCTGGATCAACTTCCGGCGGTTTAAAAGGTTAGGGGCGGGGCCTAACACAAATGATTCCTTTCATTTATCCCGTAAGCTCCTCAAGTCTATTGATGTCTAGGGGCTTTTTCTTTGTTCTTCAAACAATGGAAATGCACCACAAACCCAAAATGTTGGTACATCCCTCCGTCCCATTTACGTGGAAAAGTCGAAAAGTTTGGAGCACGCTGTAAACCGATTTAATGTATGTGTGACACCTAATCAAGTGAGCAACTCCTTATAACCACAATGACAAATAATTACGTAAGTTAGAAAATCTGTGTAACTATTCCAATTAAGTAATATCTTTGTGCAGCATGTTAAAAAAATAAGGGACATACATGTATATATAGTAAAACCTCATCGAGTATGTGACATAATGTGCATATGTTACTTCACACTGTGCGTACTAGATTATTTTATACTGAATATGTGGGTATTGAATGCATGAACTACAAGTATATGTATATACACATGAAATTACGCTCCTACGTGTCTTACATACCATCCTATTTGAAAATATAGCCTTTTGACGGCCATTTTGAAAATATAACCGCCGTACCTTGAAAATACTCGTGTGTTTCTGCTAGTAAGATGCAGAATATCTATTATTCCGATCTTCTGAGCAATTTATACGGTTATCAATTCAATAAGAACTGAAAATTATCATATCCATATCATAATTCGGACACCAAGTTCAATGACCTTGAAATGACCTTGGCCGTGGTTTTAAAAAAATGGCACCTGGATTTTTTGGAAACCTCCAAAATTCAAGTTAACTTTACAAAATCATCGGGTGCCAACAATTAACATGAGGTGACGAATTTGTATACGTATATGTACATTTGCCTCCGGACTAATAAGCATAACATACATGTGCACATTCTCTTCTCACTGTATCGTACACAGTACATGGAGTTGCCATGTCGGCCATCTTCGTGTGTACCATCCGTCGCCAAGTTTGACCTATTTTTGCATTTGACCCATACCATTAATAATATGAGAAAAACATGAATATAATTTAGTGCAACATGATGGGGAGAAATCAGGCTACAGCGTGCTATGCTTTGTTTTCATCAAAATTATATACACATTCTGATATATGAAGGGTTCGTTGACCCTTGTTAAAATGTTTGAGAATTCAGTAAAGACTGTGTAGCAGTAAAAGCAATACACAGTGCTGTATATATATATATACATATGTATTACCATACATACTGTATCAAATCCAGTGGCATGTAAGCAGTTATCTAAGTGTAGTCTCACTATTGTCTACTTGCCTGCTATGCGAGTAAATTCGGCTTTTACCTGTGTCGGATGTACTTCTAATAATAGACAATGCATCAATTTGACATTTTACACATTGAAAAAGTGTCCATTGTATATTTTGTGTGTGATGGTTGAAAAGCCCAGATATCTATATTTCTGTGAGGGTCTACTGAAATAATATTTATATGACGTTGCTGTTCTATATATCTGGGATGTATACACCAAATTTTATTAGATTTGTTGTCATATTA
>CM055274.1:31370187-31396235 GCA_029237695.1 Conchocele bisecta
TGTGTTGTGGTAAAGAGAATACAGAAACGGAACAGGTATGCATGATTAATTTCATTACAAGTGTGCATGGCAGAGAAGTCTTAAATGGAAATTAATCATATATTAATAAAACATATTATTTTCGGCGTCCATCTTGGAAATCATTAAAATAATATATATCTGAATAATTAGTAATCACAGGTATTATACAAACCGCAAAATGAAACTGAAAACTGTTTATAATGAACGCAAGGAATCTTCAAAGTATATTTGAACATTTTCATTCCATAGCGGCACATTTATTTACTATGAACCGTATTTGGCGGCCATCTTGAGTGATATGTTGGACATAAAAACACACATTATGACTTTTAAGGATTTTGTTTAAAACAATGCATAATACAAGAAAGAGAAAATGGTATATTTACACTATTCAAAGGTTTTGTTGTTTTGGGCAGCCATCTTGGACGCCATCTTGAATTTTGGAAAATGTGTCATCCGCCGGATTCTAATAATAAATGGTCTGTAGATGAAAAATCACCAAAAAACAATTGTATATACGCCAAATCCAGGTTCGGCCCAAAATGACCAAAAATCGGCAGGACTAAAGATGAATTAAAGATCGTCGATGCATGGTGTCGGTAAACAGAACAGCAGGATATACAATTTGATTAACCCTTACACCGCTACACACAACAATTCTCGTATGCTGTTGCTTTTATATTTTGCCTTTTTTTTTCTCCAATAAAAACATGTTTTGACAGCATTCTAAAGTGCTGTCAACGTATGTTTTTGATGATAAAACTGGAAAACTGAAAACAAACAGCAGACGAGAAAAATATAAGATAGCGGTGTAAGGGTTAATACAAAACGATCAACAAAATACTAAGTAATGAAAATTAGCCAATACAACTGAACAGATTCGCTTTGCCACAATAACGCTTGACAGAAAAATCAATAGCAGGCTAACATTAGCCAATAAAACTGAACAGATTCGCTTTGCCACAATAACGCTTGACAGAAAAATCAACAACAGGCTAACATTGTGAGTGTGCCACCGTCCCCATTGAAGGACAATATATACAGGAAATGGACAAATATTCTACTCCATGCCATGGGACGTTTCACTAAACTTCGTACGACCAAAATATTTGCAACTGCAAAAGTATGATAGTCTGTAAATTTCACATTAACAAATTGGATTTACATAATCCATCAATTGAAATTTCTAGACGATACTAAATTTTCACTTACAAACATTTTAGTCGTACGAAGTTTAGTGAACTGGACATCAGATGTGTATATAACATTGTAAAGGTCAGTGCAAGAAGGGGGCCGAATTCATGAGTTGACCTACACTGGTTGGACATGTCACAGAGAATTTACGGTTGTGGCTGTGACTGGAGAAATAGGGCTTATAGGTGTTGCGACCAGTGTAAATGCATATCAGCCGCGGAGGAAAATGTAGACGAACATAAATAGCAACAGATGACAAAATTGATTTCAGCATTGTAAGTGTTAAACATTACTCACGGCACTCGGTCGATGTTTGAGTTAGCCCCATCTTGGCCCCCAGTGTTGACCCAGAACTGTCTACAGGAAGACTGGATGGCCTCTGGACGTACTGGCAGTGTTGTGGAGATACTGAGGCTTCTGTGTTTTCCGCATTCACTGCCTAAACACATACATGACGTATATATGTGACTGTGACTAGAGCAATTGGGCTTATGGGCTGTGTGACCAGTGTAGCTCCTGATCAAAGAACACACTCTTGTAGCCTGGCAATGATCTATATTGCTTGTTAGATGCATGACGGGTGTTTCATTGATGGAATGGCGATCAGTGCCGATCCTGATGAGACTGTGCAAATGTACAGGCTGATCTGAATCTACACTGGTCGCAAAACCTAATAGATCCCATTTCTCCAGTCACAGCAACATAATAGAAAACCAGGTTATTATATTGTTGTTAGATACAGTTATGTCAGCGTCCGATGAATGTTATTATTTTTAGGTATGGCCATTTTGTTTATCTATTTTTAGAAACATTAAAGCTACATGCCCACTCAATAGGGAAAACATGCTCTTTATATCAGAGACATCATCTGAGACATTTTCTGGCAAAATACACATTCATTCACCATTACCCAACGTATTGATTGGCATTATTATACATTTTATATCGGACGTAAAATTCCACACCGATATCAGGGGCGATAACCGTGTTTCCTTAAAATGTTAACGGACATTAATATTTATTATCTGTATTTATATTTAGATGTGCAATGATCATACTTTATAACCTGTCGAAAATAGTATTTTTTTCCGGTGAAGCATTTATGTAGCATAAATAATTAAAAAATAATCATGCCTCATTTGCATAGAAAATAGCCTAGCTGATACCACCGCTCGTCACTATCAGTAAAATAAATAGTATTTAATGATTATATCTGCATAGCGGGCACTCGTAATTTTTAGAACTGGTGGAACAGTGACACAATTATACACTTATTTAATTCATAGAACGAACATTTTGTGCCTACTGAGTGGGCATATACCTTTAACCATGTTAACTACGGCTGTCGGTCGCCAGTTTTGGGCGAACCCTATAAGCCGATACCTCTATAACGGTAAGTGTAATGCGTGACGAACGGGTTTATGGTGCTGTAATTGATCAAATGGGATGGTCAAGTACCGAGGCTAATGTAATTATTACGCCGCTAAACACGAATAATTACGGAGCAGATGAATGGTGTTCGAAATAAGTTAAGAATAATTTGCTGTCTGTTCCTTTCCTACTGACGAACTTTTGGCTATTAAACGCTTTGAATCTATAAACAATATTTAAATGAAAGTACTCGTGTTTCATTTGTATCAATACCAAAAACGTCACTGTCCGCATTTTTACTGTATCGTCAGATACAGTTATGTCAGAGTCCGATGTATGTAACTATTTTTAGGTATCGCCATTGTATTCATCTATTTTTAGAAGCATTAGCTGTGGCTGTCGCTCGGCACATAATTTGCCGGTATCTGGTCAATTCGTTCTCAAGTCAATTCGTTCTCATTGCGTTTTTCATATTGGTCAATTCGTTCTCATTTTTAATCGTACGTACGTCCGTCGTGGATGGTTTGTCGTGGATGACACGTCAACGGTAATTTAGCGATCGGTGTTAGTGTTTCTGAAAGTTGGATCAAGATATGCCCCTTAATAGGTCTGGGCTAAGTGATCTGGTGTGTTTTTAGGCCACCACACACCCCGCCATCCCAAAAGTGGGTCAAATTCCAAAATGGCAGGCCCACTGTCCTACTGTTTGTTTCTGGAGATACAGTTTCAGTTCTTTCATTTATTAGTTAGTTCATCTAGTCCTGGATCTGCCATGACGACCCGCCAACAATGGATTGAGAGAGACATTTTCTTTTGATTTGCATTCTACGTACTTCAGACGGTAATCTTGAAATTAATGGCACTGAAGAATGACATCCAAAATGGCCGCCGTAAAACAGGTATTTATCTATTGCATTGGATATAGAAAGGCTAAATATCAATTCAGCCTGAAATGAAAATCCCAGGCACATCAGAGTCGATACGTTTATATTTTGGTTTGATTAGAAATTCAATATGGCCGCCATCTCTGACACGATTGTGTGCTGCAGAACCATGACCAACAGTCAGAAAATTCGATTACAATATTCTCCACGCGACTACACGAATCGCGCGGTTCGATGAGCCGTCGGTCCGAAATACGATGTAGCTATGTAAGCACACACTACTCACACGCTCACTCTTACATTGTTACATGACTGCCGTTGTTTGACACTGCTCCTAGCCGTGTTCAAACGTACAGCGCTTGCAGTCTGACCATGGCAGTAGACAAGTAATGCTCATTTCGGGGCCAAGCCAACACCTACGTAATGCATGTGTCTCATGACGTTACTAGAACGAGCCATTACGTCACCAGACCAGTTCACAACGGTCGCACTGAACATTTTTAATTCTTGCGGCTGCATCACGCGACGTGTACTGCGGCCCCTGCATATGTATGTGTAAATCAGCTGTTAGAATGAAGTAGATTATCAAAATACCGAAATCACTGTATACCTGCTCAAATTACACAACATTTCCGACGGAAATGTAACAACAATAACGTTCGACCATGGGTAATCGTGGGTAAAAGTTTGCCGTGGTACTCAGGAACTGTTTGAACCCGCGGCCTACGGCCTTGTGGTTCAAACAGTTCATCGGTGCCACGGAAAACGTATACCCATAGCTGGACATTTTCGAACCTTTGGGTGGATGGGGATCCCTATTTCCGATTAAGCTATATGGGTTATCTGGATCGCACCGCCTTTCGTGTTACTGATGAAATGCAACAGTCATTAAATAGAGGAGCTTACATGATACATGACCTCTGAATGATACTTATTAAATGAGCTCACGTAGTTACTTAAGAAACGAGGCAATGTCAAGTTTCTTATGGTGACAGCGAGTTTAATATAAATTAAATTAAATCACTTGTTCAATTATGTTTATTGTATAAGCACATACTCATACACAGATGCTGTACCGATCACCTAACGATATGTTAACGGTCCCATTTGCATAGCCATTGTATCAGTGTACTTTGATGTTAGTACACTGCGCTATTACATTCCGAATGTCAATTTAATACAATAAATGTAATAAATGTGTGTATCTTACAATACAACTGAATCTGAATGTCGTTGACTCGTCGGTTGTTGCGTCTAAGTGGTTGTACAACATGGCGTAATTAGTGCCGTCCGCCGCAGGTACATTGTCCACGCACCACACCGTGTCGGCAACTAGAACATATATGTACAATATGGCGTAATTGGTGCCGTCCGCCACAGGTACATTGTTCACGGACCACACCGTGTCCGCTTCTACAATATAAGAACATGTAATGTGTTCAAAATATCTGGTACAACCGTGTTTGTAAGGTCTGCGAGCCAATTCCTACCCTTAAATATAAGATAACTAACTAACTAACTAACTAACATCTGGTACATACACATTGTCTCAGGTCAATGGATGATCGAGGCTCATGCACATCCCTGATATGACAGACAAACGTGGAAATAGTTGGGTTTACTCATCTATTTGCAGTACATGTATGCTAGAAATACCTTTATATTGAATGTGGTCAATTATATTCAAACATTCACACTAGTCATTAATATGTATTTTACCCAGACTTTGGCGGTCTTCTTGGATATTTCTTCGAAGGTCGAAGGTCCTACTATTTTCTTTGTGTTGACGCTCATTGAACTGGAATCAACCCTTAACGACCGTTCTATACCTGGTCGGTGTTTGGTTCAAATATACTTGCTTTGTAAATGTGATGGAATATATGTAGTACATATACATGATATATGTGAATACTCTCTTGTTACTGTTACATGCGGCGTATGGAGTTGAAATCTCGGCTATCCTAGTGTTTAGCCTACATGCCATCAGTCAGTTCCACCTGCTGTAGCGTTAGCCAGATACAACCAACACTATGACAGATACATTAATAAAATGTAGTACACCAAGTTGCAAGGATACTAATGTACAATGTGATCTCAATTACGTCATGCCAATGTATACCACCATGATCGATGGATTGGTTATAAATGTTGTAATTTCCAAAATTTACAATGGCCATGCTACACTGTGTAAATCATCAGGTCACTCTACTCACCTAATTGTAAAACTACAGCTTTGACATACCACATATAGTCTGCACAAACAATAGTTCTTATTGTATGCAATACAGTATACATGGTAAACACTATGTGTACATGTAAATGTAGGATAGTCTATATGCAGAGCTCCAGATAAGTTTTGTATCTAAAGAGTATTATGCCCCCAGATTTCAAATACAATGCGTATTTTACTTTTACAAATGTTTTATTGATTTTCTTCATTATTAAATATAGGGAACAAATGATAAAAAACTCATTTAAAAATTCACTTATTTGAGCTGCAAAAAGCAGTTCAAATAAGCAAATTTCAACTTTATTACAGTATAATCACTATTCAGTTTGAAAATCAATGCGTATTTTCACACTGTTGTGAGTATGTTGATAATCATTGAGTATTCTACATGTACTAACCAAAGTACGTAAAAACACGACAAATACGCATCTATCTGGAGCTCTGTCTATATGACTGTGCCACTCTCCATTAGCATATGTAGACATGTCTGTGTTTTAAAACATGGGTGCATTTATCGTCCGAAATCAGACTTGGTATTGATCGGTCGGTTCTACTTTCAACCGATGAGACGTTGTAAACAATTACATTTACTTTTAAAGCATATTGCACTAAATTCGCTCGTGTTTCGGTGGTTTAAAAAAGCGCCCATTTAGAAGTTTAATGGAACTTTTGTGGAATAGTTTTAGAGTTTAGTCGCCATTTATAATATATATGGACGATCGATGCACGATTCACGATTGATATGACAGACATGCGTGGTAATAGTTGGTTTCCTAATCTACATTCATTATGCTAACAACACCTTTATATTGATTGTGGCCACTTATTTACATAGATATGACAAATAGAAAAAAATGTATTTTTTACCCAGAATTTGGCGGTCATCTTGAATATTTGCCCTTCAGGGTTTTGAACAAATGGTTACAAACTATTTTTATTTCATTGACATCCTATTTACTTCTGATGGATTTACAAGGGCAACCAGACTGTTATGACAATATCATCAGTACACTACAAATAAATGTATTCCCTATTGAATTCAATACAGTATAAGTATGTGACACATGGTATATGTACAATCAGTAAGTAATACATGTATATATTATTTTAATGTACATGCAGATAGACATTTACAGTTATGATAGTTGTTTAGCTGTCATAGTCTGTGTTATAAGATACAACAGGCCCGTACGCAGGAATTAATTTAGGGGGGTGTGTAATCGACGGCGCGAAGGGACAAACATTTTTGTTTTTGCACATCCACGGACAGACCTCAGCAGATTAACAATTTCACCCCTACCTAAGTAACTGGAAAGGATTTTGATATGTTAATTTTGCACCTATCCTATCATCACAAAATTATTTTCAGACCAGTCCATTTATTAACATGGGTGTTTTTGTTCTCAAAATTATTAAAATTACTTATTTTTCATTATATATCCCATCATTAACTTTGGTATATATGCTAATATTCATTCAATATACTATGTCCGCATAATTACTGTAATCGAAGCACAAACATACGGTTCCAACGTTTCAGCCTAATACCTTTATCAATGCAGTGGATCAAAGCATTAGAACAGTACAGTACATTATTATGTTAAGTGATTTGTGACTTCACGTCACGATGCAAAAGCCCCTTTCGGCATGGAAGTACCTTAGGAATATAGAATTTTTTTTTTTATTCCAAAGACACACGCCGTATCTCACATTCAAGATGGCTGCCGCAGGCCATCTTTGAAAAAGTGGCCGATAATATGTAAGTTTTAAATTAGCTAAATTTCAATTAAATTTAAGATTCAAATTTCTTCCATTGAATGCAAGGAATTATTATTAAGTATTGAAGTCAAATTGCAATCCAAGATGGCCCTGGGCGGCCATTTTGGAAAATTTCGCCGAAAGTATAAAAGTTTCGCTAATTTTAAATTTAACTCATGATTGAAATGTCTTATGTTGTATGCAAGTTTCTAATGGTAATGAAATAATGACCAAAACGATATGGAAGGTATGTCTCGTATGTAAGATGAGCGCCAGCGGCAATACTGGAAAACACGGCCAACGATTTTTAAGTTTAACTAAATTTCAATGAAAGTTATATATGTTTCTATAAATTTGTTCTAATTGTATGCATGTTTAGAAAAGTGATGAAAAAATGAATACCCAAATATAGAAGTCGTATCTAAAATTCAATATGGCCTTCAGTGGCCATAGTAGAAAATGTGGCAGATATTATATAAGCTTAGCTAAATTTCAATTAAAGTTATGATTCAAATGTGCATACTGTTTGTCGTGTGTATTATTATAATACATGTATTCTAACTATGTCGATGACCATAAACTCATTTCTGGAATCATTTTGACAATTGAAGTGCATTCAAAAATTGCATCGTGTAAATTAGGATATTCGGTCAAAAATAAAATTTTACCCCAATTTCACCCCACGGGCCACCATATTTTTGACCCCGGGGTCACCATTCTAACAACTTCGAAAGAGCAACTTCGAAAGAGCATCGACCATTCCTACCAAATTTCGTCGAAATCCGGCAAGTGGTTCATGAGTATAAGATTTTTTAAGAATTTATGCTATCTTTAGACGGCGGCCATCTTGGATTAGCGATGACCTCAATTTTAACAAATCTGAAAAGGCTTCACCCGTGGACCACAACTTTTAAGTTTGGCTACCATGTGCCAAGCGGTTCATGTGAAGTAGAATTTTGAAATATCTGATGAAAGAATGACCTTTTGCCCTTTCGGCGGCCATCATGGATGACATGACCATCCAATTTCGACAAAAATGCACCAGAGTGATCGTCTCGTTGATACCTTCGATTTGATATATAACATGACCATATTGGGTCAAAAATAAAATTTGACCCAAATTTGACCCCATGGGCCACGCCCATTTTTGACCCTGTGGTCACCACTTTAACACATTTGAAAGAGCTTTGTACGTCGATCATTCCTACTCCTACAAAGTTTCGTCGAAATCCGGCAAGCGGTTGATGAGAAGAAGATTTTTTAAGAATTTATGCTATTTTTAGACGGCGGCCATCTTGGATTAGCGATGACCTCCATTTTAATAAATCTGAAAAGGCTTCACCCATGGACCATAACTTTTAAGTTTGGCTACCATGGGCTAAGCGGTTCATGTGAAGAAGAATTTTGAAATCTCTAATAAAAGAACGACATTTTGACATTTCGGCGGCCATCTTGGATGACATAACCATCCGATTTCGAGAAAAGCCAGAGTGATCGCCTCGTTGATACCTTCGATTAGATATATGACATGACCATATTCGGTCAAAAATAAAAATTGACCCCAATTTGACCCCAATTTGACCCCACTGGCCACGCCCATTTTAACAACATTGAGAAGAGCATTGTACATCGATCATTTCTACCAAGTTTTGTCGAAATCCGGTTGGCGGTTCTTGAGAAGAAGATTTTTGAAGAATTTGTTCTATTTTTAAACGGCGGCCATCTTGGATTACGTAATGACGTCATTTTAACAATGTTGTAATCCCCCTACCTAAGGACCATGACCATGAAGTTTGGTGACTATTGGCCAAATGGTTACCGAGGAGAAGACGTTTGAAAATGACTACGACATACAACGACGGACGACAGACACATTGCGGTAACAATTGCTCACATGAGCTTCGCTAATAAAACGTTCTGTGGTCATAAGTAAATTCCACACCAATGTGGACCTTTGCATCATGATTTGATGTGTGCAGTCAGAATGTCTAGTAGTGAACTTGCCAGTTATTATGTACAACATCAGGAGGTATTCTTAATTGGAAACACGACATATGAGTTAAAATTTATGATATTTTCCATAAATGGCGTCAAAAATTTACAATTTCTTTTAGGGTACATGCAAATATTGCAAATTTTGTAAACATATTTAATGAAATTAGGCAGACGTTCGAAGGTACAAAATCGCATGGCGTGTCTCGTTGAATGAAATTGAATCATTGACTTGTGTATACCTGAGAATGCGACTTTGGCATCGCAAGTGTTGTAATCGAACGTCATCTGGGTGAAATCGGTACACATGTTCAACGTGTCGCCGGCGGCGCTACAAGACGACGTCGAAAATGTCGAGTAGGTATAGTCGTAGAGGCCGACGAATCCATAAGGACATTGTACCTTTGCACCGGCTTCATTTCCTGATCAATGGACAAGTCTTATATGTGACAGTGACTGCTAAAATGGGACTTATGGGTTTTGCGACCAGCGTAGATCCAGATCATAATGTGCATCCGCACCGTCTGGACAGGGCCTGCACTGTTGCCATTCCATCACAAATCACACGTCGTTTTTCTAACAAGCAATTAGATCGTTATCGGGTTTCATATGTGAGCTATTTGAACAGGAGCTACACTGGTCACAAATCACATGAGCCTCATTTCACCAGTCACGGTCACAGCTCTGGATAATACGGAGACACTTTCTGATATCTAGTATAGAGGAACTTATATGAGTGATGATTTAATATATGTATGTGTCGGATGTATACCGAGTAATTTGCCGGACGAGAAGCCGAGTATGAACAGAATCGGCCAGAAAATGTAGATGTAGTTTGCAGGACAAAGACAATTGTCTACTGACAGACGGACAAACGGACGGACGCACGGACAGGGTAAACACTATATGCCACCGACAACTATAGTTGCGGTGGCATAATGAGGTACAAAATGCAAAATCAACTATGCCCGACTTACCCATCATCCATGATGCCAATGACTGTTGGTAATGCAACCACGTACAATTTACGTAGCAATGAAACTACACAAACAATAAACTCTCGCACTACCCAATATTATAATTCATTCCTGCCATCAAGTATAATGGCATGGAATGTGTTATCTCTTGATCTCCATACAGACAGTTCCCTTTCAACAAGTCTCTATTCCAAAGCACTACTTTACACGAAATCGTCAGACGGACACAATTCACATTCGTCTGAGGTCAAGATGTAATTATTTAAATTCACAGATGTATTCCCAAACATAGTAGATAACTGTGTATGCGCGCACATCGAAGACACTGAACATTTCTTTCAGCAATGAAATTTGTACAATCAACATCGACACAAAACGTTCTGCACGGTAATATAGAATATATTTTTTATCTCCAAAGAAGTTGACAAAATGCGAACCTGTTGGAAGCGCTCACTGTGGCCGAGTGGACAGTTCGGTATTACACACTCGATACCATATCATCAACTACCATCTACTGTCTGTTTCACGAAACCTTCCAAAATGTTAAGGATATATCCACAATGTAAAAGCAATTATTTTTCGGTAATATTAAATTTGATCAAAATTTACGAATGAGCCTTCTTTTTATTTCGTGAAATTTGGTTTAATATCGATTTTATTATGAAAATTAATTTCTGTATGGAAATTTAACATGGGGGAAAAAGGAGTGGAGAATCTGGAAGAGAATTCGAAAAACGAAAAAATAAATTTGGAAATTGACTCCGAAACCTGGCTAGCTACATTGGAAATGATCTAACCAAGAAAACAAAAAATATATTTTGAAAATCGCCCCGCTTTTTCTGAAATAAGAAGAATTGTCCCATGTTAAATCTCCATAGACATCAAGCATGGGGAAATTGTTTTTTCGAAATAAAGTCAATATTTAACTTAAATTTTGCTAACATTGAATATTATCGAAAAATAATATTGTTTTTGCATTGTTTGTATGGACGTACAATTTGGGCAGGTTTCTTGAAACAGACAGTAGTTACGCAAATGCACACCCACTCCCTGTGCTACTGGGATTACCTGAGTAGGGGCTTGGTCCATAACCAGTTCACCCCTTAGAAACTGGAATTGGCACTCTCGTGTTATTTTTAGACTATTCTATTTTTCAGTAAAAAAACTATTGTTTCTAGAAACGAGAAAATGTCTGCAAATAGTGTAGATCCTGTTTAGATGGCTCTTTACCAGCCAACTCATTTGGACATACACTGTTTGCAAACACTATGCTAGCAGTCTGTACTGTTGAAAGAGCCAATTGGTATAACTACAAGTGCATATGAGACCGCATAAAGCTCCCGACGCATATAACTCCTCGAGGAGCTCTGTGCGTTGTGGCATGAAACGCATAGAGCTCCAAGGGAACGTTATACGCTAGGCCACAACGCATGGAGCTCCCGCGAGCTATATCGGTCGAAGGTACACGTCAACTTTAAAACAGGTATTTCACATTGATGTATAGAGCTCCCCACTTCCGATAATGACTCACTGTAATTGATGATGATGATGATGATGATGATGATGATGATGATGATGTTGTAGTAGTTTATATTTGATAATAGGGGAGCTGAATGCTGGATGATCGGACATATTGACGCATTGAGCTCCTCGGAAGCTCTATGGGACAAGAGCTCTAAGCAGTTCTTTAACGACGCATATATCTCCTCGGGGAGCTGTATGCGGCGCTACAGTGCATGCTGTAATACTTATTCCAATGAGTCGACCATTTAAGGAGGCTGCATTACTTACTCTGTAAGACCTTATGAATACATCTGACAATGTATTAACTTTCGCCAAGGCATGCGTAACGATCTTCAGTAATCCCAGACCCTACTATGACATACATGTACACCGATGATAGGGGTCCGTGGAGGGTCTATTACAATCAGGTATACTCGCCGCATGGAATTTCATGTTCACTCATTCCATCCATGTTGACTCTCCGTTACGTCGACTTACTACCCATCGGTAGACAGATTCGCATATAAGCAATTTGCTTTCTTCTGAATCGCATTCTGTGTTGCTCGTGATTTACATCATGTACATCTCATGTAATATTAATATGAATAAAATATGTCTATATTAAATGCTAGTTGAACGGTAAATGTAACATTAATTACCCAAACCGATGTTAAAGAAAACGTATCAATTGCGGTTAAGGATTGGTAGCAATTTCATCAAGCACAGTATTTAGTTTCAAACCCTCTGTTGTGCAATATGTGCCATGATAGTTACTCATCGGTTATGTATCAGATTGCATGCATGTGCACGCATGCAACCTGATGCATAACCGATATCAGGAGCTACACAAGCCACACATTCCATAATGCACAATCCTTCAGTCGCAGTCACATATGGCCAACACTCTTACAGTTGACAAGCATAACCTGGAATTATTGGCAGTATAGCTGGAATGTGTCTCGGAAATGTATAAACATATACATAACGAAACGATTACCTGTGGAAATCATGACCTGGTACTCCGAGCCAGACGCTCCAAAATTGTGATCACATAGTGCGGCCGTACTTGTCAGCGTAGCCTCTGTGTGAATGCTGAGTCTATCGTTTAGTGCTGAGGGTTGGGACGCTATAAGTGATAAAACAGATAATGTGGCAAACGACATCATACCATCCCAGACATGAATATACTGCAGTTATACCGGACATACCGTGTCCCCGAAACCTGCCCTATTTTCCGCCTATTAAACACCCTAAAACACTCATTGTTGTGCAAAATTCAGCGATGAATCATCGGTTTATTTTTTGAAAGTCGTTCATATAATGAAATAATCCCGCAATCAAGAATTAAATGCAGGTTTGTAATGTTGACATGTCACCTGCAAATTTGTTGACGACGACGAAGCCGAAATTGTGACCGCTATGTCTAACTTTCCACTATCGTGGGGTGAGACAGAAACCAGCGTTTGCAACGCTAGTTATTTTGCCCATACGTTTGTTTTATTTATACTTTCTTTGTTAATGTCACTCATATGGTCATATGTGTTGAGAAACCCGATACAAATTTACAAACCAGTCCAGGAGCGGTTGAACCTCGTTATTGCGCCGCGCATCATGCGGACAGAAGCAGAACAGAAACATACACTTGGCAATAACAAACTTTTAATATTATGGACGAAAATGAGAATATAATATGGTTAATATTACGGACCAAAGTGAGAAAATATTCACAAGGACAAACATCAACAGCACATAGGAAATGAAAGATAATACATTAAATTAACGTTGTAATATTTCCTTCTGTTCCTATACATGTAGTTATATTTAATGTCTTATCTTTCATTTCCTGTTTGCTGTTGATGTTTTTCCTTGTGAATATTTTCTCAATTTCGTCCATATTATCTTTCATTTCATGTATGCTGTGGATGTTTTTTCCTTTAGCCATGACACACGAAGGGAGGACATGGCTAAAGGAAAACCATCCACAACATACATTCAATTAAAGATAATACATTACATATAACTAAATGTATAGGAACAGAAGGAAATATTACGACACACAACTCAAGCCACACACGAAGGGAGGACATGGCTAACGGAAAAACATCCACAGCATACATGAAATGAAAGATAATACATTAAATATAGCTACGTGTACAGGAACAGAAGGAAATATTACGATAACAAAGCTCAAGCCACACACGAAGGGAGGACATGGCTAAAGGAATAACATCAACAGCAAAGATGAAATGAAAGATAATACATTAAGGACACATGAGACCCCTGGTCATCTAATGATTCAAGCATAATTGCTTCGTAAATGTGATGGGATATAAGTATAACATACGTGTGAACATTTTCTTCTTACTACATGTATATCCTACACAGTGCATGGAGTTTCCATGTCGGCCATCTTAGCGTGTACAAGCCACCAGCTAGTTTTACCTCTTATTGCATTTGACACATGCAAGTAATAATATGACAAACACATCAATAAACGCTGGTGCAAGATGATGGGGAGATATCTGACTACAGCAAGCTATGCCTCGTTTTCATCAAATTTATATACAAAGTCTGATATCTGAAGGCTTTGTTGACCCGTTGTTAAAATGTTTGAGAATTCAGTAAATACTGTGTAACAGTAAGAACAATGGTGCTATAGATATATACATGTATTACCATAAATACGGTATCGAATCCAGTGACGGTGTAAGAGTGTATTGTCACTACTGTCTACTTGCCTGCTATGCGAGTAAATCCGTGTTTTTACCTGTGCCAGATCCACTTCTAATAATAGACAATGCATAAGTTTGATATTTTAAACATTGAAAACGTATCCATTGTATATTTTGTGAGTGATGGTAGAAATGCTGATATCTAGCTCTTTGTGTAGTCTGCTGGAATAATATTGATATTGCCGTCCTATAATATATTTTCTGCTATATTATTTGCTGTAGGTCCTCCTAGTGGTGAAACTGTTAGATAACATGTACGAACTAAAATGGCGGAGCTGTACAATGTCAAAGAGATACACTCAGTCTATGATTAGAAATACACCTGCCACATGTAAAAACCGTACTTACTCGTATAGCAGGCAAGTAGACTGTAGCGACAATACACTCAGATAACTGCTTACAAGTCACTGGATTCGATACAGTATCTATGGTAATACAGGTATATATCTACAGCACTGTGTATTGTTCTTGCTGTTACACAGTATTTACTGAATTCTCAAACAGTTTATAACAAAGGGTCAACAAACACTTCAGATATCAGACTTTGTATATAAATTTGATGAAAACAAGGCATTAGCTTGCTGTAGTCAGATGTAACCCCATCATGCGAGACGCTTGTTTTGTCAGGAATCCATGTGTAGGGTATGCAAATTAGGCTGATGGAATAGTCGAGGAAGAGTCTATTAGCCAATGGCTACTCAGGCGTAACATGTGTTGATGTGGTTATGCGAGGTCCAAACGCTACACAGGCGAGCATACGAGACAAGTTCATTCGTATATGTCCTCCGACACAGTTGTTTCAAATGAAAGTAACGTTTTAACAACGGATTTGTGATTTGTGATTTGTTAGATTTGAACGGTATAATGACTTGTTTACGTTGAAAAGCGATAGTCGTGATATATATTGTAGTTGGTATGGAGAATAGATGCATGTATACCAGCGGCAATATATATCAGGTTTCGACGACACGGTTGGTAAATAGTCAGGCTGAGTTGAAATTGGTTGTGCCGGAGCACATTCCCCCCACCCCGATCAATATCCTCTTTGCAGGATCATGTATGATTGACCGAGATAAACGTCTAAAATATGTCGGGTCGGCAGTATATCACTATGAGGGGTCGGGTTGCCCGCATCACACGAATATTTTAAGACCAATGCCGAGGTAATAAATTGTACTTTATGCATTTTCAGTTGTCTGGTACGCCGAATCTACATACACTGAAATAAGTATTGCTAGCTCTAAACAATTAGAGCTAGCATTAAATATTTAGAGCTAGCATTCAATAGTTTAGTTTATGTTGAGTTGGCGTTTCATTGAACGCAACGTCTACATACGCTCAAATAATTAATGCTAGCTCTAAACAATTAGAGCGAGCATTAAATATTTAGATCTAGCTTCAAATGATTTAGAGAGATCTGCAATGATTTGAAACTAGCTCTTAATGCTCGCTCTAAATAATTAGAGCTAGCATTAATTATTTGAGTTTATGTAGACTTGGCGTTCCATACTGTTTCACTGTTTCACTGACCAGCAGACGGGATACATGTAGAAGTTGTTGCATGTCAGAAGAAAGATAAAAGTACGATGTTTAGAAGTTGATGTCCCATGAATGGTTGTTGTTGTTATTGATCACTTACGTTCAATCTGGTAATAGCGAAACGACTGGTCCGTTATTCTTGTCAACTGCATACATCGGTACACCGACTGCTCAATGAAGAACAGTGTAATAGTCTGTGTTGTTCTAAAATTGTAAACAATATTTTAAAAATTATTAATCGAACTGGACATTTGCAAAATGATAACGGCACTGACAGCTACATGTACATGTATCATCGCAATGAAATGTGATTAGTAAATTCTAATACAAAATATGTTACATTACTTCAGTCAGAAGGTATATTTCTTACACATGTACTAAAATTCGAGCTTGGTTTGGCAGACTGTGTTTGGTTGTTGCGGCTGCGGTCTCCGCAACAAGAGCGAGCAGGCGAACGAGTGACAGCTGGAGTCACGGCGGTGTCAGCTGCTTGCATGCCGGCAACGTCGCGCCGTCGTTGTGACCACGCCCAAGGCCCCAATCCGGCCAAGAAACACACTGCTCCTGTCAAGCATTTCAAGACAAACCCGTGTCCATTTTATGATAGCGTGTGCTTTAGCAGCCAGTTCATATAACATGACTGCCCAAAGTACTGACAGCAAGATGCTCGTCAACGCGCTATACCACTGTGAAGTCGTTTCCGTCCTTGCTCCGGCCTGGGGTTACTCCGGCCTGGGGAAAATGGCCCTCTGGGGCGATACCCCGAAGCATCACTTCACGCCCGTGATGTGGGCATCGTTGTTGTCGATGTTGCGCTTGCCATGAAACCAAAGACATGTTAATTTACCGGGACCCTACCTGCTGATACATGTATCATGCATTATCAGGTAACATGCCTTGCATTGACCGAATACGTACTGACTGATAACATATTGCTGCATCAGGCATTGACCTGATACAAACATCCGGGTTGCAACGAAGTGAAAACTGACGTTCCATTGCTCGTATGACGTCACGTGACGTTACCGAATGACGTCAGTGTAATAACGCAACATAAACAAGTCCGCGTTCTGTCCATAGATAACGACGTCATATGTGGTCATTTTCGAGCATAAGACGTTACCTGATAAATATAATACCATGTTACTGTCGTTTGGTATCAAGTTTTTCAGGCTAGGTTCGGAAACGGTAGGGATTCCTCGGCAACCTCGAAATTCCTACGCGTTTCATAGCCTTACCTGACAAACTTGATGTCAATAGAGACCGGCCTGGTATTCTCTATATAGTAGTAGCAATGACCTTAGTGATCCATGAAGCGCACTGAACGCATCGACTGGATCAACGAAGTCCTTCGTCGCTTCTCCGGTAGTAGGCTTATATCGTGGGGCAAATAAAAGTAGCCGATTTCACCAGAATTGCAGAGTATATATATCTTGTTAAGTACACTCACTTTGAGGGAGAAACTTTCAATTTAAGAATACATTTATTAATTTTTTTCTACAGAATTTATTAAATTATCACAGCCATTTTGCCATTTTGGTTAGGATAATGTAATAAATTCAGTATAATAATTCTCCCTACTTTTAATCATCAAATATATGCAGCTATTAGTTTTATGTGAAATAATGCATTTCAGCAAAAATAAAAGATTACTCCCCGAAAGTATATTTAGCTAGATAGAGGATATCCCATAATAGATTTTGAATAGCGGGAAGTAATACACGAGTGTGCATCGGCTTCCGCGTAAGCAACGAGTGAGCGTAGCGAACGAGTTGCTTGCACGGACGCCGACGGACACGAGTGTATTATTTCCGCTATTAAAACATGTACGATGGAATATCCTATTTATTACACTTGCATGGCGGATATATATGCACATCTAATCTATTTTTTGAGATTATAATCAATGACTTGTGATGTTCGCTTGAATATTTATATAATGACGTGTTTTCCCACGTTTTGACGTTACATGTACGTAGTGTGATGTTAAATGTGACGTCATGTAAACTTTTTGAAACCCAAATTACGCAGCTATGAACCAGATATATTTGCGCGCATGTTTTGAATGTGTTCAATCACATTAACAATCTACATAAGTCGAGAACCCTTTCCAAATTTTTCAAATAACATTATTTTTACTGTAATAAAAATTAAACATTTTGCATGGTATTTCGTGGTTTCTGAGAAAACAGGCGCGCAATTACGGGTCTTCTCTTCACTGTGTATTATTTGTAAGGAGTTGATTACGGGTTTTCTCTCACAGTTTAATAAATAAGTATACTTTACAATGTTGGTGAAATCAGCTACCGGACCCGCTGGGACACAATTCTCAGCTCTCCGACTTATACTCTTATACGCACAGGGACGACTAAACATACAGCGAGGTTGCGTTTATTGTCCGCATGATGATTCAATGTACATACTCACGTGGTTACAACATCAACAACAATGACTGAAGGTGTTAAAAGCGCGCCCACTCCAAAGAAAGTAGTATTTTATATTTTCCTTAATACCCAAAGGATTTCGATGAAATATGGTGCAGCAAACGCTGCATTTTGGTGGTTCGGCACATACATATGATGTTTTTGCGAATAATCGATTTCCGTGTCTGTAGACACGGAAATCGATTCTTAGTAAAAACGCCAAAGTACCGAGACCACCAAATGCGTTTGATGCGCCACATTTTATCAAAACCCATTTCATAACAAGGAAAACATGAATGATTACGTACTTTGAATCGGAGGGCTTCTGGAAGTTTCAGTACTTGTTGTTGTTGTTGTAACCATGTGATCATACACCTTGTGATTACAACAGACAAACTCTACACGTAAGGCAAAAAGACGGTCGGGCAAACTCCGACACGACAACAGTAGTGAGGCCGACTTTCTAGCCGGTTTTTCCCACCTGCCGTCAATCCCTGCTAGCTTCCGTCCCCATCACAAATCAAGTCCATTCATTACTTTTTGTAAATAGTGTAGCTGTAACGTTAAATGTAGATTTCCGTGGATACGGTCATGAATTGATAATACGCGATGAAAGTATATGTGCATAATAGTGCAGCAAATGAGCATGGTGAGGCAGTATATGTTCAACTTATATGTGGCTGTGACTGGAGAAATGAGGCTTATGACATTCGTGGTCCGTGTAGCGCCTGATTAAACATATACATATATATGATTAAAACATATTACTTGTTTGGGTCATGAGTGATGGCTGTATCATTGGTGGAATGAAGAACAGTGCAGACCCTGATCAGACAGTGCGGATACACATGCTGATCTGTATCTACACTGGTCGTAACAGACGTATACCCCATTTCTCCAGTCACAGTCACATATATGTCAGCTAAATCTGAGCATACACTGTCAACATAATTGGTCTGTTATGTGATATTATTCCTCATTATTATTAGCCGATCTATAAATATATCGGCTATATGTTGGTTATCCATCGGTTTGTGAAAAGGTTTGTAACCACCATTTTCTCCTATATTCGGTAATCTACAAACGCGAAATTTGTTTTACATGTATCACTTTCAAACTACATCAACGGCATAAATTTTAATGTTTGACCATTATCTCTGTTTAAAACATTAAATAAGCGAAATAACACAATTTGGCAATAAATCAACGTTTTAATTACAAGAGTTCGGCGGTTTGCAAATTGGCTATAAATAAAGTTTTGACATCACAAACCCAGTAGCGGATTCAGGGGGGGGGGGGCCACTTCAGAATTTTTTTTTTCTTTTTTACGAAATATTGAGCGTAGAATGTAGGAAATGGCTTCCTCAATTCAAACATTTTTCGGGAGGTGGGGGGGGAGGGGGGCTTGCCCCCGGAACCCCCTACCCAACTCCATCGCACCGCTCAGTCGACGAACGAGCATACCTCGTTCAAGTTCCATGTGGGCCCCCCCCTTGGTGAAATCCTGGATCCGCCACTGAAACCGGAAGCTCCGCCATGTTCCAATATCTCGATACACAAATCAAAACACGTCGAAGTTTGACCTAAATTCAGTTAGTTAGGCGCATATAACGGTTTTGAAGTGTTCTATATACGGATATAGTCATCGTAAAGATCGCGAAAGGACACTGGATTAGTACAGATTGCCTGCAGTAATCACAAATCAAGGTGTGTAATGCGAGAAACTGAGTTCGGATCGGTCACGTGAATTTCTGACTAGAAATTATTGGACAAGAATTTGGGCACAAGAATATCCAAAATGTTCAGGTGTCAATGGTAAGTCTTTGATATTATAAATAATCCGATAGTTCTACTTGTCAGCTGGTGAGACAATGTAAGCTGGTGTAATCATTATGTTGTGTGTGAACCCCACCCAGAGCTCCAGATAAGCTGCGTATTTGCGTAAATACCCAATTAAAATTGCCAAAAACCCAATTGAAATCAGAAGTAGTGAGTATCAAAAAGCAATGAGAACACTTGTGGTACCTTTATCATGCTGCAGAAAACAATAAACAGGCCATCAATATAGCATATTTTTCTTATTTTTCAATGAAAACACAACTTGGTATTTCATTAGAATTGTCTCCAAGGAGACAATTCTAATGAAATGCCAAGATACGTTTTCATTTCGAAGCAAACTATTCAATAATTGCTGTATGTTAATGTGAAAAAATGTAGTGTTATTTAAGTTTACCCCATTACATTTTTGAAATACCCAATTGCTTCAGAAATGATGGAGTAACAATACTCAATTACTAATTCCTTATCTGGAGACCTGTTAGGATACAAATTGTGTTGGGAAGCCCTTATTATTGTCCCAATAGTTCGGGTTATTACAGCTAATAATCCTGGCCAGCCTCAATGTGAAGGTTCAAATGAGCAGCATTGCCTGTTTCTTCGGTTTCGTCTCTGGAAACCCGCGATTTATCACATTTAATACCATAGTGTGTGTTTGTTTATTTATTTGCAGCCTATCAACAGCTAAGGTCGTGCAAGGCCGGCCAAACAGGTTCGATCCCATTTTAACCTGCTGCATTGGGTGGAAAATACCGAAATCAGAACGTATTTGCTGCGTATTTGTATATAAGCTGCGTATTTGAGTAAATACCCAATTAAAATTGCCAACAACCCAATTGAAATCAGAAGTAGTGAGTATCAAAAAGCAATGAGCACAATTGTGGTACCTTTATCATGCTGCAGAAAACAATAAACAGACCACAATATAGCATATTTTTCCATGAAAACACATCCAAGGAGACAATTCTAATGAAATGCCAATATATGTTTTCATTTCGAAACAAACTATTCAATAATTGCTGTCTGTTGATGTGTAAACAGTAGTGTGATTTAATTTTACCCAATTCAAATTTTGAAATACCCAATTGCTTCAGAACTGATGGAGTAACAATACTCAATTTCACCCACTGAATTATAATGTTTGACACCCGTGCTGTCACTGTACTTAACATGCTTAAGACGTGCGAGATGGTGTATTTTGGTGGACCTCAGACAATAAAAAATTGCAGTTTGTGTGGAATTTCGTGAGAAATGTTTACAGATTTTGCGATATTTTCTGTAAATCATGCCAAACGTTGATGAAATTCTCAGCAAATGCAGAATGTCACCATGTTGTCACCATTCAATGTTATTTATGAAATATATTGTAAAGTTTGTAAATATTATTCATCAAAGTGCGCACATGTTTGTACATGCAAAATCACATGGCGCATGTCATATGTATACAATTTGTCATAAATTGTCAATATTTCAGTGATATTTCATAAGAATTAGAGTACACCTTTTCTTTTTTATTTCTCCTCAAAAGTGCATGTAAATGTTGTGACCACTCATCTGAACCGTCTCCTCAAGAATGTTCAGATGGTGTATTATATTGTAACTAAATGTGCAAAGTTACAATATCCGGCAAGTACACATGTATTTATTTGTTTTTAATATATATCATGTATATGTTTCAGACAATCTTAACCCAAACTGGGCACCATCAGTTAATCTGGGCAGACAAAAGCGAGCACCATCTACATCAAGATATGATCGGCAGCAGGAAAAGAAGAGAAAGAAGCCAGTTGAATCCACAACTATTGTTGGATCTGATCACACTGAGACGGATATGGATATGGGTGACAGCGTTGATGAAGACGGCGTTCAGTCACAGACTGATGTTATTGGTCCACTCATGGAGGTTATGTCGCTGGAGCTGCAGGAACTGCGTACAGAGAATGGGGAGCTGAAGGAAAAAGTGGCCCATTTGGAAACTAAATTCACTGCAAGTTATTTTAAGGGTAGTGACGAGAAGGTGAAACATTTAACAGGATTACCATCATTCACAGTTCTATCTACATTTATATTGTTAAATTTCTGGAGCCTCACCTGCCATCCAGTCTGGTCATGCCCAAATTCAAGGTAATGATATTGACATTAGTGAAATTGTGACTACATTTGTCAAATGTCTTTCTTGCGTATGAATTTGACACTACTCAATCAACAGTATCTATATTCTTTTACACGGACAATTGACTGTATGTACAAGCGGCTAAAGAAACTCATTAGATGGCCAGAGCGTGAGACATTGAGAAAAACTATGCCAATGTAATTTAGGCAGTACTTCGGCCACAGGTGTGCAGTGACAATTGATTGTTTTGAGTTATTTATTGAGAAACCAAGTGGTTTGAAAGCCAGTGAAAGCAGTGTGTCCTTCATATCGAAAGCATGGGGTGGTCGTGTGAGTGAAAAGTTTGTGACAGAGAACAGTGACTTCCTGTCCAAGTTATTACCTGGGGATTTTGTGTTGGCGGATAGAGGATTTGATGTCAAGGACAGTGTTGGCTCGGTAGCTGCAGAAGTAATGATTCCAGCATTTACGAAAGGTCGTGATCAGCTATCCCTATGGACGTGGAATCAACGCGTAAACTTGCCCAATCAAGAATACATGGACATGTGGAACGTGTTATTGGTTCAGTTCGACAGAAATATACTATATTGAACGGTTGTCTTCCCATTAATTGTCTCATGAACAAGCATAAGTTTGGTAAGACGGTCACTGACAAAATTGTTAACGTTTCGTGTGGACTAGTAATTTGTGTGACTCATTTGCTGCTTTTAACTGAACCAAATTGATCTACACTGGTCCTTGCACTTCTTCGTGACCTTTTGTGAATACTGAAATCTTCTTTTTATGATTCACTTATTTCGCCATCAAACATTTACTTTTCTATTGATTGCAAAGAAATAGCGATTCTGCGATTTCGGTCGGCTGCCAGCATGGTACCGGTAAACATCTGTACCATGCCAGGAGCCGACCGAAATCGCTGAATTGGTATTCCTGGGCCAGGGGTGTGGAATTTTTTCATCAGATTTGCTGGCACCTTTTGAAATTAAAATCATATACATATCCCAATTCAAAACCATTTTTAATAGAAGCTAAACATGTATACTTTATCATTTATTCCATTATCATGATTATCACATAAAGCATGTAATAATAAAGTATAAACACTCTTAGTAAGCATGATATTACTTCCTTTCAATGGTAATATGACCAGTGTAGGCACAGATCAGCCTGCACATTCACATACAGGAGTGTGCTAGCAGATTAATATCCAGATTGATCAAACCTCATAAGGCCCTTTTCTCAAGCCACGGTCACATACACTTTTCTATATTTGTGATGCACCGTTACAGAAACAGTCCACTTACTTCACTGGTGCTGCACTCCGTGCCGATGGAAATATTTCAAGACAATCCTCTTGAAAGATGCAATAGGTGCCATTTATTGTAAAAAAGATATTTCAAGACTAGTAATTTTATTAATTTTTTAACATTCATCTAGAATCATTTTATAAAGGCGCATATTGTATTTTTCAAGTGGATTGTCTTACATTTTCTACCGGCGCGGAGTACAGCACCAGTGTAATAATGATAATTAAGATGTGCCATGTGTTTTGTACCTACAAAAATGGGCGTAATTTCATAAAAAAAATACAAAATTTACAATATTTTCCTGGAATGACACCGAAGGTTGTCGAAATTTTCAGAGCAAATGCGGAATTCTATTCCGCATTTGGTTTGAGAATTTCATCAACTTTCAGCATATTTCATGAAATTGCGCACCTGTTTGTAGGTACAAAATCACATGGTGCGTCTCGATTATACAGACAGTATATCTGCATTGACAATATGTACATTGAAGTTCACATACAGTACCTGCACACCAAATTAATCACCTTTTTACACACTTGTTTTTCTTAAATTCTGGCATCTTTCTACAGTCTGGGCAATGCGTATATATATAAGATTCCGGCACCTCGTGTTAATTTATGGCACCCGGTGTTTTTATAAACTTGAATGCATAAGGTTTCCAAAAATTCCGGGTGCCATTTTTTAAACCAATTTCAAGGTCATTTCAAGGTCATTGAACTTTATGCTTGACGGAAGTCGAAAATTGCAAATATATGAGCCAATAGGTAGGTCATGGTCCTTAACTTGGAAATTGGTGTAAGTTGTTCAAAAACATTTCAGATGGATATATTAAAGAATTTACGTAAACTACACTAATATTCAGTATATTATTATCATATTTTCAAGATGGCTGCCAAAAATCGGGTATTTATGAGATTTCGGTTGACTTGCTACATATTGGTGTAATGCTAAGCGCCTTCACCTATATTCAAAGGTTAATTCTTTCAACTGGAATAATATTGCAGTTAATATACTCCATTGTCAGAAAAGTCAAAATTGCCGCCAAGTAAATGGCAAATCCATAGTAATTTATTAAACATAACTGGGAGAATGTGGTTGGGAAGGAAATCAAAACTTCTCTCACTTTTCCCTGAGATTATGTAACTACCAACATAAAATGTGGACATATATTGAACCCTGATTTGATCGGCTAATAACATCATGTTCTGCATGACTTTTCATTAATATAGTTAGTACTGAAAACATACATACCACTATTTAGTAGGGAACAGTGTAGGTCCTGACCAAGCTTCCCCTATATTTGTTTTGTTCGAATTGTTCTCTACTGATTTGACTTGATTTGATTGATTTGGGCTTAACGTCTAGCGACAGCTAAGGTCATTTAAGGCCAGGCCAACGGGTTAGATCTGGGGAATCCCAAAATCAGAACGGAATATTTAAATCGAAAAAAATATATATTCAGCCCTGAAATTAGAATAACCAACCTGACCTGGTGCCAGGTCCATACCACACCAAAGTCACTTGACCCCTTCACCTAAAAGTAAAAGGATTACGAATAATCGTAATACTCACAAAAGAGGTATGACCAGATTCAATTATCACAAACTAGAATGCGAACGACGTACGTGAGGGACAAACCGCGTCTCTGGACGGGATTCAAGTAAGGCTGACCGATCGTTAAATTACCCATCGCAATTGCCAAGCATTATGTACGATTAGGCCATGGCTACACTGTGTTGTTGCCATGACAACTTGTTACAAAGGAAGGAACAAGCTTAATCGAGAATTATATATATGTTGATAAAAACTTCCATTATTATGTCTAATTTGTGAGTATTAGTTTCGTAATTAGTTTCGTATTTAAAAGCCGTGGCCCAGATACTGTTAAAATGATAGAAAATGCTGAAACTGGAGCATGTTAAATAAATGGATAAACAATAGCAAATGTATTGTTTTCATATTACGTAAGAACTGACTATATAGAATATGACATTTTGTTTCAAATGTAGTAGAATCAAACATGTGAATATCTATATAAAGTATATCTGACCCTGTCCTTCTTAGATTATATTATATGGAGGATTCAGTTGCCATCTCCGCCATTTTAGTTTAGTCATGCTATCGGACAGTTTCTCCACTTGGAGCGTTAGAGTAAATAATATGACAAC
>CM055274.1:31396735-31460929 GCA_029237695.1 Conchocele bisecta
GTTGTCATATTATTTACTCTAACGCTCCAAGTGGTGAAACTGTCCGATAGCATGACTAAACTAAAATGGCGGAGATGGCAACTGAATCCTCTGTATAATATAATCTAAGAAGGACAGGGTCAGATATACTTTATATAGATATTCACATGTTTGATTCTACTACATTTGAAACAAAATGTCATATTCTATATAGTCAGTTCTTACGTAATATGAAACAATACGTTTGCTATTGTTTATCCATTTATTTAGCATGCTCCAGTTTCTACGGGGCGCCATGCAGGACAGGTTAATTATGTGTACAAAATTGAGTTTTGTAACACTAAATAATCACAAAATTCGATTCTGTGTCACAAAATTCAATTCTGTCAATTCTGTGTCACAAAATTCAATTCTGTGTCACAAAATTCAATTCTGCATACGTTTCGTATACAAAATTCATTTTTGTTATAAAGGATTCAATTTTGTAAGACAGAATTGAGTTTTGTGAAGAAAATTCAGTTTTGTAGGACAGAATTCATTTTTGTCCACAATAATTAGTTTGCGTAGGATAGTCTATGTCATCTCTACGTTGATTGGTTGAGATCGGTCTTAGTCCATTTTACTAGATGGTGGAGTACACTTGCAGGTTTAAATATTTCAATGCGAAAATATAACCCAATATATCAATATTATACTTCTTTATGGACAGTTATTTTGGTTATATTATGATTACAAATGAGTGGTCACACCATATAAGCATATATACTTTGAAGGAGAAATAAGAAAAATATTCAGAATTTTCCCTCAATTATGTAAACAGGGTCAAACATAAAGTAGCCGGGACATAGCTAGACCTGAGAGCATGCCCATATATAGAGAATACCAGGCTAGTGTATTTGGATATCAAGTTTATCAGGCAAGGCTAGGAAACGCGTAGGAATTCCGAGGCTTGCCTGATAAACTTGATATTAAAATACACTAGCCTGGTATTCTATTTATCAGGTAACGTTTTATGCTCGAAAATGACATTAGATGACGTCGTATTCTAACAGTAGATCTAACCTTGTGAAACAAATGGTATTGGATCTGTGTCTACTAGTTGCGAAGTTACGTGTTCGCAACTATGTGTCTACATGCATTATTTACAGTATACACCATCTTAGTACATGTATCCATGGTATCTACACAAATACTACAAATGGTTTCCTTAAATGGCCCAATACATACATTCTGTTTATAAACACAGACAGCAGTCAGAACACAGGCCACAGCGCGTGTATTATTGATTTAACTGGGGCAAATGTACCTTGCGATACACACTAAATGACGTCAGTACTCGCGGGAGATCTACATGTACATGAATTATGTGTACAATTATAACGCAAATGAGTTTAAATACGAATGGGTTTGTCAACGTTTGACTGCTTGGAGATAGTTGAAGCAAAATGGCAGAATGAGAAATGAATCATCGGCAGAATGAGAAATAAATCATCGACATTGAATGTGTAGATCGGCGACCGTGACCCATTTCTCCAGTGCAGTTTCTGACCAATGGTAGTCCTTCTTACATGCGTGTGCAGAATTAACAGAATTGAATTTTGTGACACAGAATTGAATTCTGTGGCACAGAATTGAATTTTGTGACACAGAATTGAATTTGGTGGCACAAAAGTGAATTTTGTGACACAGAATTGAATTGAATTGAATTTTGTGACACAAAAGTGAATTTTGTGACACAGAATTGAATTTTGTGACACAGAATTGAATTCTGTGGCACAGAATTGAATTCTGTGGCACGAAAGTGAATTTTGTGACACAGAATTGAATTTTGTGGCACAAAAATGAATTTTGTTGACAAAATTGAGCCATGTCCCACTTGGCGCCCCGTAGTTTCAGCATTTTCTATCATTTTAACAGTATCTGGGCCACGGCTTTTAAATACGAAACTAATTACGAAACTAATGCTCACAAATTAGGAAGTTTTTATCAACATATATATAATTCTCGATTAAGCTTGTTCCTTCCTTTGTAACAAGTTGTCATGGCAACAGCACAGTGTAAGCATGGCCTAATCGTACATAATGCTTGGCAATTGCGATGGGTAATTTAACGATCGGTCAGCCTTACTTGAATCCCGTCCAGAGACACGGTTTGTCCCTCACGTACGTCGTTCGCATTCTAGTATGTGATAATTGAATCTGGTCATACCTCTTTTGTGAGTATTACGATTATTCGTAATCCTTTTACTTTTAGGTGAAGGGGTCAAGTGACTTTGGTGTGGTATGGACCTGGCACCAGGTCAGGTTGGTTATTCTAATTTCAGGGCTGAATATATTTTGTTTTCGATTTAAATATTCCGTTCTGATTTTGGGATTCCCCAGATCTAACCCGTTGGCCTGGCCTTAAATGACCTTAGCTGTCGCTAGACGTTAAGCCCAAATCAATCAAATGAAGTCAAATCAGTAGAGAACAATTCGAACAAAACAAATATAGGGGAAGCTTGGTCAGGACCTACACTGTTCCCTACTAAATAGTGGTATGTATGTTTTCAGTACTAACTATATTAATGAAAAGTCATGCAGAACATGATGTTATTAGCCGATCCAATCAGGGTTCAATATATGTCCACATTTTATGTTGGTAGTTACATAATCTCAGGGAAAAGTGAGAGAAGTTTTGATTTCCTTCCCAACCACATTCTCCCAGTTATATTTAGTAAATTACTATGGATTTGCCATTTACTTGGCGGCAATTTTGACTTTTCTGACAATGGAGTATATTAACTGCAATATTATTCCAGTTGAAAGAATTAACCTTTGAATATAGGTGAAGGCGCTTAGCATTACACCAATATGTAGCAAGTCAACCGAAATCTCATAAATAACTTACACCAATTTCCAAGTTAAGGACCATGACCTACCTATTGGCTCATATATTTGCAATTTTCGACTTCCGTCAAGCATAAAGTTCAATGACCTTGAAATGACCTTGAACTTGGTTTAAAAAATGGTACCCGGAATTTTTGGAAATCTTATGCATTCAAGTTTATAAAAACACCGGGTGCCATAAATTAACACGAGGTGCCGGAATCTTATATATATACGCATTGCCCAGACTGTAGAAAGATGCCAGAATTTAAGAAAAACAAGTGTGTAAAAAGGTGATTAATTTGGTGTGCAGGTACTGTATGTGAACTTCAATGTACATATTGTCAATGCAGATATAATGTCTGTATAATCGAGACGCACCATGTGATTTTGTACCTACAAACAGGTGCGCAATTTCATGAAATATGCTGAAAGTTGATGAAATTCTCAAACCAAATGCGTAATAGAATTCCGCATTTGCTCTGAAACTTTCGACAACCTTCGGTGTCATTCCAGGAAAATATTGTAAATTTTGTATTTTTTTATGAAATTAAGCCCATTTTTGTAGGTACAAAACACATGGCACATCTTAATTATCATTATTACACTGGTGCTGTACTCCGCGCCGGTGGAAAATGTAAGACAATCCACTTGCAAAATACAATATGCGCCTTTATAAAATGTTTCTAGATGAGTGTTAAAAAATTAATAAAATTACTAGTCTTGAAATATCTTTTTTACAATAAATGGCACCTATTGCATCTTTCAAGAGGATTGTCTTGAAATATTTCCATCGGCACGGAGTGCAGCACCAGTGAAGTAAGTGGACTGTTTCTGTAACGGTGCATCACAAATATAGAAAAGTGTATGTGACCGTGGCTTGAGAAAAGGGCCTTATGAGGTTTGATCAATCTGGATATTAATCTGCTAGCACACTCCTGTATGTGAATGTGCAGGCTGATCTGTGCCTACACTGGTCATATTACCATTGAAAGGAAGTAATGTCATGCTTACTAAGAGTGTTTATACTTTATTATTACATGCTTTATGTGATAATCATGATAATGGAATAAATGATAAAGTATACATGTTTAGCTTCTATTAAAAATGGTTTTGAATTGGGATATGTATATGATTTTAATTTCAAAAGGTGCCAGCAAATCTTATGAAGAAGTTCCACACCCCTGGCCCAGGAATACCAATTCAACGATTTCGGTCGGCTGCTGGCATGGTACAGATGTTTATCGGTACCATGCTGGCAGCCGACCGAAATCGCAGAATCGCTATTTCTTTGCAATCAATAGAAAAGTAAATGTTTGATGGCGAAATAAGTGAATCATAAAAAGAAGATTTCAGTATTCACAAAAGGTCACGAAGAAGTGCAAGGACCAGTGTAGATCAATTTAATTCAGTTAAAAGCAGCAAATGAGTCACACAAATTACTAGTCCACACGAAACAGTAACAATTTTGTCAGTGACCGTCTTACCAAACTTATGCTTGTTCATGAGACAATTAATGGGAAGACAACCGTTCAATATAGTATATTTCTGTCGAACTGAACTAATAACACGTTCCACATGTCCATGTATTCTTGATTGGGCAAGCTTACGCGTTGATTCCACGTCCAAAGGGATAGCTGATCACGACCTTTCGTAAATGCTGGAATCTTTACTTCTGCAGCTACCGAGCCAACAATGTCCTTGACATCAAATCCTCTGTCCGCCAACACTAAATCCCCAGGTAATAACTTGGACAGGAAGTCACTGTTCTCTGTCACAAACTTTTCACTCACACGACCACCCCATGCTTTCGATATGAAGGACACACTGCTTTCACTGGCTTTCAAACCACTTGGTTTCTCAATAAATACCTCAAAACAATCAATTGTCACTGCACACCTATGGCCGAAGTACTTCCTAAATTACATTGGCATGGTTTTTCTCAATGTCTCACGCTCTGGCCATCTAATGAGTTTCTTTAGCCGCTTGTACATACAGTCAATTGTCCGTGTAAAAGAATCTAGATACTGTTGATTGAGTAGTGTCAAATTCATACGCAAGAAAGAGATTTGACAAATTTAGTCACAATTTCACTAATGTCAATATAATTACCTTGAATTTGGGCATGACCAGACTGGATGGCAGGTGAGGCTCCAGAAATTTAACAATATAGATAGAACTGTGAATGATGGTAATCCTGTTAAATGTTTCACCTTCTCGTCACTACCCTTAAAATAACTTGCAGTGAATTTAGTTTCCAAATGGGCCACTTTTTCCTTCAGCTCCCCATTCTCTGTACGAAGTTCCTGCAGCTCCAGCGACATAACCTCCATGAGTGGACCATCAACATCAGTCTGTGACTGAACGCCGTCTTCATCAACGCTGTCACCCATATCCATACCCGTCTCAGTGTGATCAGATCCAACAATAGTTGTGGATTCAACTGGCTTCCTTCTCTTCTTTTCCTGCTGCCGATCATATCTTGATGTAGATGGTGCTCGCTTTTGTCTGCCCAGATTAGCTGATGGTGCCCAGTTTGGGTTAAGATGGTCTGAAACATATACATGATATATATTAAAAACAAATAAATACATGTCTACTTGTCGGATATTGTAACTTTGCACATTTATTTACAATATAATACACCATCTGAACATTCTTGCGGAGACGGTATCAGATGAGTGGTCACAACATTTACATGCACTTTTGAGGAGAAATAAAAAAGAAAAGGTGTACTCTAATTCTTATGAAATATCACTGAAATATTGACAATTTATAACAAATTGTATACATATGACATGTGCCATGTGATTTTGCATGTACAAACATGTGCGCACTTTGATGAATAATATTTACAAACTTTACAATATATTTCATAAATAACATTGAATGGTGACAACATGGTGACATTCTGCATTTGCTGAGAATTTCATCAACGTTTGGCATGATTTACAGAAAATATCGCAAAATCTGTAAACATTTCTCTGAGGCCCACCAAAATACACCATCTCGCACGTCTTAAGCATGTTAAGTACAGTGACAGCACGGGTGTCAAACATTATAATTCAGTGAGTGAAATTGAGTATTGTTACTCCATCAGTTCTGAAGCAATTGGGTATTTCAAAATTTGAATTGGGTAAAATTAAATCACACTACTGTTTACACATCAACATACAGCAATTATTGAATAGTGTGTTTCGAAATGAAAACATATATTGGCATTTCATTATAATTGTCTCCTTGGATGTGTTTTCATGGAAAAATATGCTATATTGTGGTCTGTTTATTGTTTTCTGCAGCATGATAAAGGTACCACAGTTGTGCTCATTGCTTTTTGATACTCACTACTTCTGATTTCAATGGGGTTTTTGGCAATTTTAATGGGGTATTTACTCAAATACGCAGCTTATATACAAATACGCAGCAAATACGTTCTGATTTCGGTATTTTCCACCCAATGCAGCAGGCTAAAATGGGATCGAACCTGTTTGGCCGGCCTTGCACGACCTTAGCTGCTGATAGGCTGCAAATAAATAAACAAACAAACACTATGGTATTAAATGTGATAAATCGCGGGTTTCCAGAGACGAAACCGAAGAAACAGGCAATACTGTTCATTTGAACCATCACATTGAGACTGGCCAGGATTATTAGCTGTAATAACCCGAACTATTGGGACAATAATAGGGGCTTCCCAACACAATTTGTATCCTAACAGGTCTCCAGATAAGGAATTAGTAATTGAGTATTGTTACTCCATCATTTCTGAAGCAACTGGGTATTTCAACATTTTAATGGGGTAAACTTAAATAACACCACTGTTTACACATTAACAGACAGCAATTATTGAATAGTTTGCTTCGAAATGAAAACGTATCTTGGCATTTCATTAGAATTGTCTCCTTGGATGTGTTTTCATGGAAAAATATGCTATATTGTGGTCTGTTTATTGTTTTCTGCAGCATGATAAAGGTACCACAGTTGTGCTCATTGCTTTTTGATACTCACTACTTCTGATTTCAATGGGGTTTTTGGCAATTTTAATGGGGTATTTACTCAAATACGCAGCTTATATACAAATACGCAGCAAATACGTTCTGATTTCGGTATTTTCCACCCAATGCAGCAGGCTAAAATGGGATCGAACCTGTTTGGCCGGCCTTGCACGACCTTAGCTGCTGATAGGCTGCAAATAAATAAACAAACAAACACTATGGTATTAAATGTGATAAATCGCGGGTTTCCAGAGACGAAACCGAAGAAACAGGCAATACTGTTCATTTGAACCATCACATTGAGACTGGCCAGGATTATTAGCTGTAATAACCCGAACTATTGGGACAATAATAGGGGCTTCCCAACACAATTTGTATCCTAACAGGTCTCCAGATAAGGAATTAGTAATTGAGTATTGTTACTCCATCATTTCTGAAGCAACTGGGTATTTCAACATTTTAATGGGGTAAACTTAAATAACACCACTGTTTACACATTAACAGACAGCAATTATTGAATAGTTTGCTTCGAAATGAAAACGTATCTTGGCATTTCATTAGAATTGTCTCCTTGGAGACAATTCTAATGAAATACCAAGTTGTGTTTTCATTGACAAATAAGAAAAATATGCTATATTGATGGCCTGTTTATTGTTTTCTGCAGCATGATAAAGGTACCACAAGTGTTCTCATTGCTTTTTGATACTCACTACTTCTGATTTCAATTGGGTTTTTGGCAATTTTAATTGGGTATTTACGCAAATACGCAGCTTATCTGGAGCTCTGGGGGGTGGGGTTCACACACAACATAATGATTACACCAGCTTACATTGTCTCACCAGCTGACAAGTAGAACTATCGGATTATTTATAATATCAAAGACTTACCATTGACACCCGAACATTTTGGATATTCTTGTGCCCAAATTCTTGTCCAATAATTTCTAGTCAGAAATTCACGTGACCGATCCGAACTCAGTTTCTCGCATTCCACACCTTGATTTGTGATTACTGCAGGCAATCTGTACTATTCCAGTGTCCTTTCGCGATCTTTACGATGACTATATCAGTATATAGAACACTTCAAAACCGTTATATGCGCCTAACTAACTGAATTTAGGTCAAACTTCGACGTGTTTTGATTTGTGTATCGAGATATTGGAACATGGCGGAGCTTCCGGTTTCAGTGGCGGATCCAGGATTTCACCAAGGGGGGGGGTGGGGGGGGGGGGGCCCACATGGAACTTGAACGAGGTATGCTCGTTCGTCGACTGAGCGGTGCGAGGGAGTTGGGTAGGGGGTTCCGTTCCCAACCCCCCCCCCCCCCCACCCCCCCCCCCCCCCCCCACCTCCCGAAAAATGTTTGAATTGAGGAAGCCATTTCCTACATTCTACGCTCAATATTTCGTAAAAAAGAAAAAAAAAATTCTGAAGGGGCCCCCCCCTGAATCCGCTACTGGTTTTTTTGACGTCAAAACTTTATTTATAGCCAATTTGCAAACCGCCGAACTCTTGTAATTAAAACGTTGATTTATTGCCAAATTGTGTTATTTTGCTTATTTAAAGTTTTAAACAGAGATAATGGTCAAAAATTAAAATTTATCCCGTTGATGTAGTTTGGAAGTGATACAACAAATTTCGCGTTTGTAGATTACCGAATATAGGAGAAAATGGTGGTTACAAACCTTTTCACAAACCGATGGATAACCAACATATAGCCGATATATTTATAGATCGGCTAATAATAATGAGGAATAATATCACATAACAGACCAATTATGTTGACAGTGTATGCTCAGATTTAGCTGACATATATGTGGACTGTGACTGGAGTAAAAGGTGAATGGGTATACGTCTGTTACGACCAGTGTAGATACAAGATCAGCATGTGTATCCGCACTGTCTGATCAGGGTCTGCACTGATTCTTCATTCCACCAATGATACAGCCATCACTCATGACCCAAACAAGTAATATGTTTTAATCATATATATGTATATGTTTAATCAGGCGCTAGACGGACCACGAATACCATAAGCCTCATTTCTCCAGTCACAGCCACATATAAGTTGAACATATACTGCCTCACCATGCTCATTTGCTGCACTATTATGCACATATACTTTCATCGCGTATTGTCATTTCATGACCTTATCCACGGAAATATACATTTAACGTTACAGCTACACTATTTACAATAAGTAACGAATGGACTTGATTTGTGATGGGGACGGAAGCTAGCAGGGATTGACGGCAGGTGGGAAAAACCGGCTAGAAAGTCAGCCTCATTACTGTTGTCGTGTCGGAGTTTGCCCGACCGTCTTTTTGCCTTACGTGTAGAGTTTGTCTGTTGTAATCACAAGGTGTATGATCACATGGTTACAACAACAACAACAAGTACTGAAACTTCCAGAAGCCCTCCGATTCAAAGTACGTAATCATTCATGTTTTCCTTGTTATGTAATGGGTTTTGATAAAATGTGGCGCATCACACGCATTTGGTGGTCTCGGTACTTTGGCGTTTTTACTAAGTATCGATTTCCGTGTCTACAGACACGGAAATCGATTATTCGCAAAAACATCATAAGTATGTGCCGAACCACCAAATGCAGCTCATGAAGACGCGTTTGCTGCGCCATATTTCATCGAAATCCTTTGGGTATTAAGGAAAATATAAAATACTACTTACTTTGGAGTGGGCGCGCTTTCAACACCTTCAGTCATTGTTGTTGATGTTGTAACCACGTGAGTATGTACATTGAATCATCATGCGGACAATAAACACAACCTCGCTGTATGTTTAGTCGTCCCTGTGCGTATAAGAGTATAGGTCGGAGAGCTGAGAATTGTGTCCCAGCGGGTCCGGTAGCAGATTTCACCAACATTGTAAAGTATACTTATTTATTAAACTGTGAGAGAAAACCCGTAATCAACTCCTTACAAATAATACACAGTGAAGAGAAGACCCGTAATTGCGCGCCTGTTTTCTCAGAAACCACGAGATACCATGCAAAATGTTTAATTTTTATTACAGTAAAAATAAAGTTATTTGAAAATTTGGAAAGGGTCTCGACTTATGTAGAATGTTAATGTGATTGAACACATTCAAAACATGCGCGCAAATATATCTGGTTCATAGCTGCGTAATTTGTGTTTCAAAAAGTTTACATGACGTCACATTTAACATCACACTACGTACATGTAACGTCAAAACGTGGGAAAACACGTCATTATATAAATATTCAAGCGAACATCACAAGTCATTGATTATAATCTCAAAAAATAGATTAGATGTGCATATATATCCGCCATGCAAGTGTAATAAATAGGATATTCCATCGCACATGTTTTAATATCGGAAATAATACACTCGTGTCCGTCGGCGTCCGTGCAAGCAACTCGTTCGCTACGCTCACTCGTTGTTTACGCGGAAGCCGATGCACACTCGTGTATTACTTCCCGCTATTCAAAATCTACGATGGGATATCCTCTATCTAGCTAAATATACTTTCGGGGAGTATTCTTTTATTTTTGCCGAAATGCATTATTTCACATAAAACTAATAGTTGCATATATTTGATGATTAAATGTTGGGAGAATTATTATACTGAATTTATTACATTATCCTAGCCAAAATGCCAAAATGGCTGTGATAATTTAATAAATTCTGTAGAACAAAATTAATAAATGTATTCTTAAATTGAACATTTCTCCCTCAAAGTGAGTGTACTTAACAAGATATATATACTCTGCAATTCTGGTGAAATCGGCTACTTTTATTTGCCCCACGATATAAGCCTACTACTGGAGAAGCGACGAAGGACTTCGTTGATCCAGTCGATGCGTTCAGTGCGCTTCATGGATCACTAAGGTCATTGCTACTACTATATAGAGAATACCAGGCCGGTGTCTATTGACATCAAGTTTGTCAGGCAAGGCTATGAAACGCGTAGGAATTTCGAGGTTGCCGAGGAATCCCTACCGTTTCTGAACCTAGCCTGAAAAACTTGATACCAAACGACAGTAACATGGTATTATATTTATCAGGTAACGTCTTATGCTCGAAAATGACCACATATGACGTCGTTATCTATGGACAGAACGCAGACTTGTTTATGTTGCGTTATTACACTGACGTCATTCGGTAACGTCACGTGACGTCATACGAGCAATGGAACGTCAGTTTTCACTTCGTTGTAACCCGGATGTTTGTATCAGGTCAATGCCTGATGCAGCAATATGTTATCAGTCAGTACGTATTCGGTCAATACAAGGCATGTTACCTGATAATTCATGATACATGTATCAGCAGGTAGGGTCCCCGGTAAATTAACATGTCTTTGGTTTCATGGCAAGCGCAACATCGACAACAACGATGCCCACATCGCGGGCGTGAAGTGATGCTTCGGGGTATCGCCCCAGAGGGCCATTTTTCCCAGGCCGGAGTAACCCCAGGCCGGAGCAAGGATGGAAACGACTTCACAGTGGTATAGCGCGTTGACGAGCATCTTGTTGTCAGTACTTTGGGCAGTCATGTTATATGAACTGGCTGCTAAAGCACACGCTATCATAAAATGGACCCGGGTTTGTCTTGAAATGCTTGACAGGAGCAGTGTGTTTCTTGGCCGGATTGGGGCCTTGGGCGTGGTCACAACGACGGCGCGACGTTGCCGGCATGCAAGCAGCTGACACCGCCGTGACTCCAGCTGTCGCTCGTTCGCCTGCTCGCTCTTGTTGCGGAGACCGCAGCCGCAAACAACCAAACACAGCCTGCCAAACCAAGCTCGTATTTTAGTACATGTGTAAGAAATATACCTTCCTGACTGAAGTAATGTAACATATTTTGTATAGAATTTACTAATCACATTTCATTGCGATGATACATGTACATGTAGCTGTCAGTGCGTTTTATCATTTTGCAATGTCCAGTTCGATTAATAATTTTTAAAATATTGTTTACAATTTTAGAACAACACAGACTATTGCACAGTTCTTCATTGAGCAGTCGGTGTACCGATGTATGCAGTTGACAAGAATAACGGACCAGTCGTTTCGCTATTACCAGATTGAACGTAAGTGATCAATAACAACAACAACCATTCATGGGACATCAACTTCTAAACATCGTACTTGTATCTTTCTTCTGACATGCAACAACTTTTACATGTATCCCGTCTGCTGGTCAGTGAAACAGTGAAACAGTATGGAACGCCAAATCTACATAAACTCAAATAATTAATGCTAGCTCTAATTATTTAGAGCGAGCATTAAGAGCTAGTTCCAAATCATTGCAGATCTCTCTAAATCATTTGAAGCTAGATCTAAATATTTAATGCTAGCTCTAATTGTTTAGAGCTAGCATTAATTATTTGAGCTTATGTTGACTTTGCGTTCAAGGAAACGCCAACTCAACATAAACTAAACTATTGAATGCTAGCTCTAAATATTTAATGCTAGCTCTAATTGTTTAGAGCTAGCAATACATATTTCAGTGTATGTAGATTCGGCGTACCAGACAACTGAAAATGCATAAAGTACAATTTATTACCTCGGCATTGGTCTTAAAATATTCGTATGATGCGGGCAACCCGACCCCTCATAGTGATATACTGCCGAGCCGACATATTTTAGACGTTTCTAAAACAATAATTACAACAAAAACGTCTCAATGTCGATGACGTTCGCCATGAAACCAAGCTTAAGCTGGTTCACTATATACAAATATGGACTGTTTGGCTGTTGTATATGATGGGTTCGGGTTAGGGTTGGAGCTCTCATATTGAAGTTTTAATAAACTAATTTATTTCGATGGCTCCCTTGTTAAATGTTCAATATATTTTCTATAACTATTACATAGTATAACAATATATCTCGGTCAATCATACATGATCCTGCAAAGAGGATATTGATCGGGGTGGGGGGAATGTGCTCCGGCACAACCAATTTCAACTCAGCCTGACTATTTACCAACCGTGTCGTCGAAACCTGATATATATTGCCGCTGGTATACATGCATCTATTCTCCATACCAACTACAATATATATATCACGACTATCGCTTTTCAACATAAACAAGTCATTATACCGTTCAAATCTAAACACAAATCCGTTGTTAAAACGTTACTTTCATTTGAAACAACTGTGTCGGAGGACATATAAGAATGAACTTGTCTCGTACATGTAAGCTCGCCTGTGTAGCGTTTGGACCTCGCATAACCTCGCATAACCACATCAACACATGTTACGCCTGAGTAGCCATTGACTAATAGACTCTTCCTCGACTATTCCATCAGCCTAATTTGCATACCCTACACATGGATTCCTGACAAAACAAGCGTCTCGCCATCGTAGTAAATGTATTTATATAACCAGCTAAAAGTGCATATTATCTGTTTTATCACATAACCACATCATGACTATATAATGTGACATTATCGCTGAATGATATATAGGTGGTTGGATTGTTATGCGTCAGTTAATGTCTGCGTGTCTGCTAAGCGCAATGAAAAGCAAGATACAAATAGTCAATGAACGGCGACGGTTCATGTCAGCCTGTACATTTGTGCAGTTGGGTCAGAGTAATATTTCCTTCTATTCTTATACCTGTCATTATAGTTAATGTGTTATCTTTCATTTCTGTTCTTATACAAGTAGTTATATTTAATGAATGATTATATATAATATGACCGTTGTTTCAAATGTAGTAGAATCATACATGTGACTGAATATCTATATAAAGTATATCTGACCCTGTCCTTCTTAAGGACCCGTGGGGCCCCTGATCATCTAATGATTCATGCGTAATTGCTTCGTAAATGTGATGGGATATCTACATAACATACATGTGACCATTCTCTTCTTACTATATCCTACACAGTGCATGGAGTGTCCATGTCGGCCATCTTAGCATGTACAATTCATCAGCCAGTTTTCTCTCTTATTGCGTTTGACAGAGACCACTAATAATATGACAAACACATGAATAAAATTTGGTGCAACATGATGGGGTTACATCTGACTACAGCAAGCTAATGCCTTGTTTTCATCAAATTTATTTAGAAAGTCTGATATCTGAAGTGTTTGTTGATCCTTTGTTATAAACTGTTTGAGACTTCAGTAAATACTGTGTAACAGCAAGAACAATACACAGTGCTGTAGATATATACCTGTATTACCATATATAATGTATCGAATCCAGTGACTTGTAAGCAGTTATCTGAGTGTATTGTCGCTACAGTCTACTTGCCTGCTATACGAGTAAGTACGGTTTTTACCTGTGGCAGGTGTATTTCTAATCATAGACTGAGTGTATCTCTTTGACATTGTACAGCTCCGCCATTTTAGTTCGTACATGTTATCTAACAGTTTCACCACTTGGAGGACCTACAGCAAACAATATAGCAGAAAATATATTATAGGACGGCAATAGTAATATTATTCCAGCAGACTACACAAAGAGCTAGATATCAGCATTTCTACCATCACTCACAAAATATACAATGGAAACGTTTTCGATGTTTAAAATATCAAACTTATGCATTGTCTATTATTAGAAGTGGATCTGGCACAGGTAAAAACACGGATTTACTCGCATAGCAGGCAAGTAGACAGTAGTGACAATACACTCAGATAGCTGCTTACACCGTCACTGGATTCGATACCGTATTTATGATAATACATGTATATATCTATAGCACCATTGTTGTTACTGTTACACAGTATTTACTGAATTCTCAAACATTTTAACAACGGGTCAACAAAGCCTTCAGATATCAGACTTTGTATATAAATTTGATGAAAACGAGGCATAGCTTGCTGTAGTAAGATATCTCCCCATCATCTTGCACCAGCGTTTATTGATGTGTTTGTCATATTATTACTTGCATGTGCCAAACGCAATAAGAGGTAAAACTAGCTGGTGGCTTGTAGACGTTAAGATGGCCGTCATGGAAACTCCATGCACTGTGTAGGATATACATGTAGTAAGAAGAAAATGTTCACACGTATGTTATACTTATATCCCATCACATTTACGAAGCAATTATGCTGGAATCATTAGATGACCAGGGGTCCCACGTGTCCTTAATGTATTATCTTTCATTTCATCTTTGCTGTTGATGTTATTCCTTTAGCCATGTCCTCCCTTCGTGTGTGGCTTGAGCTTTGTTATCGTAATATTTCCTTCTGTTCCTGTACACGTAGCTATATTTAATGTATTATCTTTAATTTCATGTATGCTGTGGATGTTTTTCCGTTAGCCATGTAATCCCTTCGTGTGTGGCTAGAGTTGTGTGTCGTAATATTTCCTTCTGTTCCTACACATTTAGTTATATGTAATGTATTATCTTTAATTGCATGTATGTTGTGGATGTTTTTTTTTTAGCCATGTCCTCCCTTCATGTGTCATGGCTAAAGGAAAAAACATCCACAGCATACATGAAATGAAAGATAATATGGACGAAATTGAGAAAATATTCACAAGGAAAAACATCAACAGCAAACAGGAAATGAAGATAATACATTACATATAACTACATGTATAGGAATAGAAGGAAATATTACAACAGTCCTGTTGATGTTTGTCCTTGTGAATATTTTCTCATTTTCGTCCATAATATTAACGATATTACATTCTCATTTTCGTCCATAATATTAAAAGTTTGTTATTGCCAAGTGTATGTTTCTGTTCTGCTTCTGTCCGCATGATGCGCAGCGCAATAACGAGGTTCAACCGCTCCTGGACTGGTTTGTAAATTTGTATCGGGTTTCTCAACATATATGACCATATGAGTGACATTAACAAAGAAAGTATAAATAAAACAAACATATGGGCAAAATAACTAGCGTTGCAAACGCTAGTTTCTGTCTCACCCCACGATAGTGGAAAGTTAGACATAACGGTCACAATTCCGACCTCATCGTCGTCAACAAGTTTGCAGGTGACATTTCAACATTACAAACCTGCATTTAATTCTTGATTGCGGGATTATTTCATTATATGAACGACTTTCAAAAATTAAGCAGATGACTCATCGCTGAATTTTGCACAAAGATGAGTGTTTTATGGTGTTTAATAGGAGGAAAATAGGGCAGGTTTCGGGGACACGGTATGTGTGGTATAACTGCAGTATATTAATGTCTGGGATTGTACGTTTGCCACATTATCTGTTTTATCACCTATAGCGTCCCAACCCTCAGCACTAAACGATAGACTCAGCATTCACATGGAAGCTACGCTGACAAGTACGGATGCACTATGTGATCACAATTTAGGGGCGTCTGGCTCGGAATACCAGGTCATGATTTCCACAGGTAATCGTTTCGTTATGTATATGTTTATACTGCCAATAATTCCAGGTTATGCTTGTCAACTGTAAGAGTGTTGGCCATATTTGACTGCGACTGAAGGATTGTGCATTATGGAATGTGTGGCTTGTGTAGCTATCGAGATTGTGATCATGGCACATATTGCACAACAGAGGGTTTGAAACTAAATACTGTGCTTGAAGAAATTGCTACCAATCCTTAACCGCAATTGATACGTTTTCTTTAACATCGGTTTGGGTAATTAATTTTACAATTACCGTCAACTAACATAGCATTTGGATAGACAATATTTTATTCATATTAATATTACATGAGATGTACATGATGTAAATCACGAGCAACACAGAATGCGATTCAGAAGAAAGCAAATTGCTTATATGCGAATCTGTCTACCGATGGGTAGTAAGTCGACGTAACGGAGAGTCAACATGGATGGAATGAGTGAACATGCAATTCCATGCGGCGAGTATACCTGATGGTAGTAGACCCTCAACGGACCCCTGTCATGGGTGTACATGTATGTCATAGTAGGGTCTGGGATTACTGAAGATCGTTTCGCATGCCTTGGCGAAAGTTAATACATTGTCAGATGTATTCATAAGGTCTTACACTCTTACATCATCAATTACAGTGAGTCATTATCGGAAGTGGGGAGCTCTATACATCAATGTGAAATACCTATTGTAAAGTTGATGTGTACCTTCGACCGATATAGCTCGCGGGAGCTCCATGCGTTGTGGCCTAGCGCATAGCGTTCCCTTGGAGCTCTGTGCGTGTCATACCACAACGCACAGAGCTCCTCGAGGAGTTATATGCGTCGGGAGCATTATGCGGTCTCACAATGCACTCAATCCGACTATCGGCTAGTGGGACGTCTGATGCTAAGCAATAACTGCTTAATCATGTGGTGATAAATGAACAATATGATATATATGCACTTGTGGTTATACCAATTGGCTCTTTCAACAGTACATACTTCTAGCATAGTGTTTGCAAACAGTGTATATCCAGATGAGTTGGCTGGTAAAGAGCCGTCTAAACAGGATCTACACTATTTGCAGACATTTTCTCGTTTCTAAAAACAATGCCATTTTTACTGAAAAATAGGATAGTCTGAAAATAACACGAGAGTGTCCATTCCAGTTACTGAGGGGTGAACTGGTTATTGGCCAAGCCCCTACACAGGTAATCCCAGGTAGCACAGGGAGTGGGTGTGCATTTGCTTAACTACTGTCTGTTTCACGAAACCTGTCCAAATTGTACGTCCATATAATCAATGCAAAAACAATATTATTTTTTTATAATATTCAATTTTACCAAAATTTAAGTTAAATATTTACTGTATTTTGAAAAAACAATTTCCCCGTGCTTGATGTCTATGGGGATTTAACATGGGAAATTTTTTCTTATGTCAGCAAAAGTGGGGCGATTTTCAAAATCTAATTTTTGTTTTCTTGGTTAGATCATTTCCAATGTAGCTAGCCAGGTTTCGGAGTCAATTTCCAAATTTATTTTTTCGTTTTTCGAATTCTCTTCCAGTCCCTTCCAGGTTCTCCACCTCTTTTTCCCCCATGTTAAAATTCCATACAGAAATTAATTTTCGTAATAAAATCGATATTAGACCAAATTTCACGAAATAAAAAGAAGGCTCATTCGTAAATTTTGATAAAATTTAATATTACCGAAAAATAATTGCTTTTACATTGTGGATATATCCTTAACATTTTGGAAGGTTTCGTGAAACAGACAGTAGATGGTAGTTGATGATATGGTATCGAGTGTGTAATTCCGAACTGTCCACTCGGCCACAGTGAGCGCTTCCAACAGGTTCGCATTTTGTCAACTTCTTTGTAGAAAGTAAGTCACGGAGACAAAAAAAAAATTCTATATTGCAGTGCAGAACGTTTTGTGTCGATGTTGATTGTACAAATTTCATTGCTGAAAGAAATGTTCAGTGTCTTCGATGTGCGCGCATACACAGTTGTGAATTTAAATAATTACATCTTGACCTCAGACGAATGTGAATTGTGTCCGTCTGACGATTTCGTGTAAAGTAGTGCTTTGGAATAGAGACTTATTGAAAGGGAACTGTCTGTGTGGAGATCAAGAGATAACACATTCCATGCCATTATACTTGATGGCAGGAATGAATTATAATATTGGGTAGTGCGAGAGTTTATTGTTTGTGTAGTTTCGTTGCTACGTAAAGTGTACGTGGTTGCATTACCAACAGTCATTGGCATCATGGATGACGGGTAAGTCGGGCATAGTTGATTTTGCATTTTGTACCTCATTATGCCACCGCAACTATAGTTGTCGATGGCATATAGTGTTTACCCTGTCCGTGCGTCCGTCCGTTTGTCCGTCTGTCAGTAGACAATTGTCTTTGTCCTGCAAACTACATCTACAGTTTCTGGCCGATTCTTTCATACTCGGCTTCTCGTCCGGCAAATTACTCGGTATACATCCGACACATACATATATTAAATCATCACTCATATAAGTTCCTCTATACTAGATATCAGAAAGTGTCTCCGTATTATCCAGAGCTGTGACCGTGACTGGTGAAATGAGGCTCATGTGATTTGTGACCAGTGTAGCTCCTGTTCAAATAGCTCACATATGAAACCCGATAACGATCTTAATTGCTTGTTATTAGAACGACGTGTGATTTGTGATGGAATGCAACAGTGCAGGCCCTGTCCAGACGTTGCGGATGCACATTATGATCTGGGTCTACGCTGGTCGCAAAACCCATTAGTCCCATTTTAGCCGACACTGCCACATATAAGAATTGTCCATTGATCAGGAAATGAAGCCGGTGCAAAGATACAATGTCCTTATGGATTCGTCGGCCTCTACGACTATACCTACTCGACATTTTCGACGTCGTCTTGTAGCGCCGCCGGCGACACGTTGAACATGTGTACCGATTTCACCCAGATGACGTTCGATTACAACACTTGCGATGCCAAAGTCGCATTCTCAGGTATACACAAGTCAATGATTCAATTTCATTCAACGAGACACGCCATGCGATTTTGTACCTTCGAACGTCTGCGTAATTTCATTAAATATGTTTACAAAATTTGCAATATTTGTAAAGTCAAAAGTTGACAGAACCTTCAGAGTACATGCATGTACCCTAAAAGAAATTGTAAATTTTTGACGCCATTTATGGAAAATATTATAAATTTTAACTCATATGTCGTGTTTCCAATTAAGAATACCTTCTGATGTGGTACATAATAACTGGCAAGTTCACTACTAGACATTCTGACTGCACATTTCAAATCATGATACAAAGGTCCACATTGGTGTGGAATTTACTTATGACCATAGAACGTTTTATTAGCGAAGCTCATGTGAGCTATTGTTACCAGCAATGTGTCCGTCGTCCGTCGTTGTCTGTCGTTGTCATCCTTCCGTGAACATTTTCAAACGTCTTCTCCTCGGTAACCATTGGGCCTATAGTCACCAAACTTCATGGTCATGGTCCTTAGGTAGGGGGATTACAAAATTGTTAAAATGACGTCATTGCGTAATCCAAGATGGCCGCCGTTTAAAAATAGAACAAATTCTTCAAAAATCTTCTTCTCAAGAACCGCCAAACGGATTTCGACAAAACTTGGTGGAAATGATCGATGTACAATGCTCTTCTCAATGTTGTTAAAATGGTGACCCCAGTTCAAAAATGGGCGTGGCCAGTGGGGTCAAATTGGGGTCAAATTGGGGTCAAATTTTATTTTTGACCGAATATGGTCATGTCATATATCTAATCGAAGGTATCAACGAGGCGATCACTCTGGCTTTTGTCGAAATCGGATGGTTATGTAATCCAAGATGGCCGCCGAAATGTCAAAATGTCGTTCTTTTATTAGAGATTTCAAAATTCTTCTTCACATGAACCGCTTAGCCCATGGTAGCCAAACTTAAAAGTTATGGAAGCCTTTTCAGATTTATTAAAATGGAGGTCATCGCTAATCCAAGATGGCCGCCGTCTAAAAATAGCATAAATTATTAAAAAATCTTCTTCTCATGAACAGCTAGCCGGATTTCGACGAAACTTTGCTGGAATGATAGATGTACAAAGCTCTTTCAAAGGTGTTAAAATGGTGACCCCAGGGTCAAAAATGGGCGTGGCCCATGGGGTCAAATTGGGGTCAAATTTTATTTTTGACCCAATATGGTCATGTTATATATCAAATCGAAGGTATCAACGGGACGATCACTCTGGTGCATTTTTGTCGAAATTGGATGGTTATGTCATCCATGATGGCCGCCGAAAGGGCAAAAGGTCATTCTTTCATCAGATATTTCAAAATTCTTCTCCACATGAACCGCTTGGCACATGGTAGCCAAACTTAAAAGTTGTGGTCCACGGGTGAAGCCTTTTCAGATTTGTTAAAATTGAGGTCATCGCTAATCCAAGATGGCCGCCGTCTAAAAATAGCATACATTCTTAAAAAATCTTATACTCATGAACCACTTGCCGGATTTCGACGAAATTTGGTAGGAATGATCGATGCTCTTTCGAAGTTGCTCTTTCGAAGTTGTTAGAATGGTGACCCTGTGGTCAAAAATAGGGTGGCCCGTGGGGTGAAATTGGGGTAACATTTTATTTTTGACCGACTATCCTAATTTACACGATGCAATTTTTGAATGCACTTCAATTGTCAAAATGATTCCAGAAATGAGTTTATGGTCATCGACATAGCTAGAATACATGCATTATAATAATACACACGAAAAACAGTATGCACATTTGAATCATAACTTTAATTGAAATTTAGCTAAGCTTATATAATATCTGCCACATTTTCTACTATGGCCACTGAAGGCCATATTGAATCTTAGATACGACTTCTATATTTGAGTATTCATTTTGTCATCAATTTTCTAAACGTGCATACAATTAGAACAAATTCATAGAAACATATATAACTTTCATTGAAATTTAGTTAAACTTAAAAATCGTCGGCCGTGTTTTCCAGTATTGCCGCTGGCGCTCATCTTACATACGAGACATACCTTCCATATCGTTTTAGTCATTATTTCATTACCATTAGAAGCTTGCATACAACAGAAGACATTTCAATCAGGAGTTAAATTTAAAATTAGTGAAACTTTTATACTTTCGGCGAAATTTTCCAATATGGCCGCCCAGGGCCATCTTGGATTGCAATTTGACTTCAATACTTAATAATAATTCCGCCTTGAACCTTAGAAACTTGCATTCAATGGAAGAAATTTGTATCTTAAATTTAATTGAAATTTAGCTAATTTAAAACTTACATATTATCGGCCACTTTTTCAAAGATGGCCTGCGGCAGCCATCTTGAATGTGAGATACGGCGTGTGTCTTTGGAATAAAAAAAAATAATTCTATATTCCTAAGGTACTTCCATGCCGAAAGGGGCTTTTGCATCATGACGTGAAGTCACAAATCATTTAACATAATAATGTACTGTACTGTTCTAATGCTTTGATCCACTGCATTGATAAAGGTATTAGGCTGAAACGTTGGAACCGTATGTTTGTGGTTCAATTACAGTAATTATGCGGACATAGTATATTGAATATTAGCATATATACCAAAGTTAATGATGAGATATATAATAAAAAATAAGTAATTTTAATAATTTTGAGAACAAAACAGTAGTATATAGGGAGTCAAAATGATACCACCTACTGTGATATCATTTACAACCCTCTATAATACCCCCACCACCCCCGAAAAACCATAAATTGGTTAACGAGGAAATTGTCTCCCGACAGCAAATTTATGAATTTTTGAGAAAATAATTATTTTGCAAAATTAATTTCAATATGATAGTTTATATTCCAACACCCCATTTTTCTCCTCCAATATAGCTAATTGATTTCGCAGATCAGCAACTAATTCTACCAGCTCTAGTCTACCACGTTCACCTTTAGCTACCTGACAGCGTAGTTGCTTATGTCTACAAAGAGTTTGGTCACTAACGAATTTACAAGGGCATCTGGGGCATTGAAATTGCGGGGGGACACAAGGAATTTTTCTACTCTCGCTAGATCCTTCGTAGATAGTCTTTACGCGTAAACGTCTTACAACAAGTCTCACACTCCATTATATATATATATATGTATATGTTTATATTCAATTGGACGTGAAAAAAACATAATGTTTTCGCGACCAATTGAACAGATAAATTTCATAGGTTATACAAAAGTATATTACAGAAAATATGATAACGCCAGAAATCGAAAGTTTGAGAAGAGAATCCGAATCTCTAGGGATTACTTATAGTAAACGGTTGAGAGTTAGGGGGTTGACAAAGCTGATAAACTCCACAAAGAATGAGGCGCTTATGAATCGGTTTACCCGCGCCCACAAACGAGGAGCCTTTAAATACCTCTCACTAGCAGAGGAAGTTGGTAACAGAATTCAAAAAGAAAGTATTGCGGGGTTAAGGGCTAGTGTAATTAATTCTAAAAAATTACCTTCAAGTACGTCCCAAATTAGACGCCCAATACAAAATAATAATAAAAAATCTATCGTTCGCGCGATAGTGGAAAAAGGTGAAGAAATATTGGGGGCTCACGATGAAAAATTGGAAAAGGTAGAAAATTGAAGACGGGTAGTTACATTATCCTTTGGTAAAAACATTGACATCAACGAGTCTGAACGCATGTCCGATAAACTCGCTCCGTATCTAACAACAAATTTTTATTTGAGATATTCATATTCTTACAAGCTAGAACATATGGAGGAAACATAAAATCGAAAACCTATAACTCTAATATTCCACAAAAATCTCGTTGGTAGCGAACCACTATCATCAATGAAAACAGTTAAAAAATGGCTGTCAGATAAGGAGCAAACACGAATAATGTCCGATAAAATAGACAGACCGAATACAAAGTGGAAGTTTGTAAGATGGGTAGAGGTTTTTGTAAAGCTAATACAGGGCAGTAGGGGAATAGATTTGGGACTAAAATCCAAAGAAGCGGCAGGAGGAGAACTTCCAGAATGATTGAAGAATACAAAAGGTATGTATTCTTTAGATAAGTATAATGACGACCTTTGTCTGTTCAGATGTTTAGCGATGCATATGACAGATAAAAGACCTGACAGATGTACAGAAAAGGCGAAAGAACTTAGTAAACAATATTTCGGTAGTAATGTGGTTTCACCAATTCCTTTTTCAGATCTGAAAAAGGTTGAAGAGTTTTTTAAAATCGATATAGAAGTATATCAACCCACCGAATGTAATGTATGGTGGTTGAAAAAGGTACCAGCGCACTATAAGGTAATAGGTAATAAACCAATGACAATAGGACTGTTTAATAATCACGCATTTCTGATAAAAAAAACCTTAAAAACCTATCTAAAATTTACGCCTGCGATAATTGCAAACAGAAATTCACGAAAGCGAGTAATATGAAGAGACACGGACCAAAATGTATGAAAGGTGAGACAAAAATAGTATGTGATGGTAATTATTTAGAGCGCCCGCGTTCGTCGTTCGAGAAAGCGTTCTACCCAAAAGGTTCTAACAGTTATGGTGCGATCTATTGGATGTACTCTGTGGAAAAGAAGGAGGGAATTCACATTCACCATGAACAGTGTGGACACGGGGGTGAAAGATGGATATTAGGAGCTCCAGTAGATGGATACTGTTCAGAAACCAATACCGTATATCAATATCACGGCTGTTACTGGCACGGGTGTGAGATTCATGCAAAGCTTAAAAAAGAAGAACGCGCATCCACTATGAGAAGAGATACATTTATTAGAAGAAGCAAATAATTCAACCTAGTAGTTATGTGGGAATGCGAATTCCTAAGAACGGGTAAAGATATAAAGATCGGTTGCGACACTACTCTTTATCCATATCAGATAGTATATGATTTTGAGGCGTATCTCAACCCAGAATTTAAAACGCTAGGTAATAGTTTAGAGTACGAAGCTGAGCACGTTCCGGTAAGCGTTAGTATAGGAGATAATTTCTCAGGAACAGTAACTCATATTTGTGATAAAGATCCTGCAAAACTTATAGAAAAATTTGTAGAAGATTTGAAAGTCAGTGGAAAAGCTATAAGAGAAGAAGTACGGTTGAGATATGAGTTTAATACAGAACATTTACATACAAACCAAATCACCAAGATCGAACAGTGGATAGAGCAAGTGCCGGTTATAGGTTTTAACAGCAATAAGTATGATATAAACTTAATAAAGAAATATTTAGTAGGTGAACTATCTGCAACAACAAAGAAAGTAATGGTCGGAAAACGGCAAACGCGACAATATTTCTATTTAACTCCGAGTTTAGATTTCTTGATGTAATACTTTACCTAGGACCGGGTGTAAGTTACAATAGTTGGATAAAAGCCTACGACTGCAAAGGACAGAAATCTTTCTTTCCTTACGAGTGGTTCGATTCTCCAGACAAACTTGATTACCCAGGACTGCCTGATATAGAGAATTGGTATTCCAAACTATCGGGGAAAATGTTACTAGATGAAACAGAATTAAGTAAATGTCGTAGAATTTTCGAAGAAAAGAATATGAAAACTTTCAGAGATTGGTTGAAATATTATAACGATTTAGATGTAACACCGTTCCTAGAAGCGGTAGAAAAAAATGTGTGAATTTATAAACACAGAGGTGTGGATATTTTCAAAGATGCGGTAACACTACCGGGTGTGGCTATACAATATTTATTGAGAGGAACCATTAAAGAACAAAAATCTATAAAGGTGGTTATACCGGAGGGGGCTCTATATGCACCAAAAGAAGAAACATACGAAATGATGAAAGACGCTCTAGTCGGGGGTCCATCAATCGTATTTACACGCTATGCAGAAGCCGGTGTTTCAAATATTAGATCAGAGGGCTTGCTAGTCACCTTTTTAGACTTGATGGCATCAACGGGCTTCTTACCTATCAATCTGGTCACCTCTCCATTCAGTGCGGAGACCACGGCGGGCAGTCTGGCCACCCACTCGGTCGATCGCGAATGAGGGTCTACAAGTTCTTTCGCATATTGGTGTCCGAACAGCCTCTCAGCCAGGGTTCGATTGAACCGCTCCACGATCCCCTGGTCCCGGTGGATGTTGACGCGGCCGCGTCTGATAGAAACTTTGTGCTTAGACAATAGATGAGAGACCGAGCCCATGAACTCGCGGCCGGGATCGACCTGAAGAAGATTCGGCCATTTGAGAGGATTCCTCTTATATATTCGGGAAAGAGCCTCGGCCACTTCCTTAGACTCTTTAGTGGCCAACGGCTCAGCCCCCTTATATAACGACTCGCTACGTCAACGATTGTCAGTGCGTACTTGTACGTTTTGCGACCGACGCGATCGTGAGGGAGAAACAGGAGATCCGCTTGGTGAACTTGGTTCGGTACCGGCACGTCGAATTTCGGGCGCGGAATATTGTGAGGCGCGGGTAAATAGATCTGCAGATGGCCTGCTTCTTGAGCCATTCCTTGACAGCGTTTTCCGAACCTTGGTCGCCGCCGCGAGGTTCTTGATGGCCGCGAGTCCCTTCCAGTAGCCGCGTGGGCTATAGTATGTATTCGACAGCTTGCGCGTTAGTTTGGTATCAAGTTTGCGCGTGTTCATCGTATGCGAAGTATTCTAATATATCGGACAATCTCCAACATGCCCTCGCCAGTTCGTCCGGTAACTGCGTCGTTAATAATAAACCTTTGTTGGAAGTTTCGCTGCAGCCCCAATCACGTTTGGGTTGGAACAGGAGAGGGAATTCTGGGGAATCTAATTCATCAAATCCCCCAGGATTTGTGGGGGAATCTAACATCCGCTTTGCGAAAAGGGTGGCCGCTTTTTAGTCCTCGCGCCACGTCTCGAGAGAATCTCGGGCCAGACGAATCATACTCTTTGCACCAGGTAAACGATGTTTTTGGGCAGTGTAGCCTACATCGATCATAGCGTAATAAAGTTCGTCAACTAACATCGTTCTATATATATATATTTATAAAAAAAATGTTTTTTTAATTAATTAATTATTTTATATAGTAGCCGACGAGACCCACCACACCCATTCCCACGACGATGAAGGCGATCTCGCGGTCCTTTTGGGCCTCTGACGGTACATAGAAATCTGAAAGTTGGGGCTCGGGATCCATTGGATCGAGACTTTTCTGCGGATATGCCAGCGCGTACTCGCGGTTGGCTTCTTCAACGTTCTGGAAAGTTTGCGCGGCGTGATTCTCACGGCGCAGCTCTTCGTTGACCCAGTCCAGATGGGCGGTTCGTTTTTTCGACCACGCTTCCTTTGCGCTATTGAGTTGTTCTACAGCTAAATCGTGACGCTTGCGCTCCTCATCCACGTCCGATTTTCCTATTTTCGAGAATATAAAGTTGCTACCGCTGAACGCCAATGCGTTTACAAGTGCGCCACCTATCATTATTCCGATCGAAGCCATTTATTTCCATATATTAGCAGGTAGAATTCCAACTTTAATTAGATAATCTCGGGTCCAAACTGACGCCGCTACATCTAAGGTCGCGAGCCTGCGTCTCTCACAGTAAAGTCCAATTTGGGAGTGGACCCTCCTAGAGCCATCCTTGATATTCGAACATACCCGATACTGAAACCCGATATCACCACGGCGTGATAAAGCGCATTCACTATCATTTTACCATCTTGTTCAGCCATTGTTATAATTATTGCATATAAAAGGGATCGCGATCAATGTTTAAATGGGGCGCATCCAATTGCGATTGGTGTTTCGTAACTTTCTTCTGAACACTGGCTGGTTGTTTTTTCGATAATAGGGGGTATTTCCACACGCACAGGGCACCAACAACTGCCAGACCACCACCAACAAACAAACTCCAATTCACGAATTTGGGTTCAATCGGATTCGCCCAACTCCAACGGCAGTTGGTATTGGGTGTTGAGTGTGCTTCCAATTCGTGAATTGGGAGTGTTGTTGTACTCAACTCTGTCTTCAGATGTTTTGCTGTCTCCGTCCCCATCAATTCACTAATTGGCTGCAATCCCAATCTCGATTGGAGTTTAGCCTCTCGAAGCTCGGCGAGTATTTTATCTTGTTTAACTATTCGGGCGGCAGCCGCCGCCCGCCCAGCTGCCTGTCTTTTGGGATTTTTTATATGCGGTATGTCACCCAGTGGCGGTGTAACACTCGAGTTCGATTGTGTTGGAGCAATCGGGTTCAACTCCGTCACTCTCGCGGGTGTGTCTTGTGTCATCATTTTCAGAGCTTATAGTTCGTGGGCATATATGTCCAAATTGACAGTGTTTACCCGTGGTGAACGCGGTTGTCAACGGAGCTAAGTACATTCCAAACTTGTGATAAATTGAGCAGCAGGCTGTTCTAAGAGTGTGTCCTATAAAAGGGTCAGTCTCTAGATCGTGAATCAACCCCTCGGTGTTTGGTATAGGGAGAAGTATACTAACGGCGGTTGCGTACAAATGAATAGCCGCCGATCCAAGAGTTTTTGTCATCTCTGCTCCCAATTTGGATTCGTATCGCGCATACATTTTATCAATCTCCGCATCTGACATCTTATCCACCTGAAAAACTGAGATACGCCTACCGAGATAATGCTCCGATTGTCCACCAGCAACCAGCGCAGCTAGCCGCTCTCGTCGCGCCGCATTTTCACTCAACCCAATACCAACTGCCGTTGGAGTTGATCCCGATTGCTCTGTCGGATCATTATTCTCGGCAGTCGGAGTTGAGGTTTCTTCCATTAGCTGATCGAGAAGTTCGTCGCAGTTCATTTTTCTTAAAATTAATTTAACTATTCTAACAAGTCTCATCACTTTAACATATTGATTTATTACAAAAATAATAAAAGCGCACCACCCGATACTTATGATCACCGTTATGCTCGCAACAAAGCTCGCAGCGGAACACCAAATTGTTAACATTGTTAACCATTGTTCAGCATTTGTTCAACATTTGCTAAGCATTTCTTCAGCAATTGCTAAGCATTTACTCAGCAGTTACTAATTTCTTAAAAAAATTATTATTAATTGATAACTTCGTAAGCAGTTGGTTGATCAGTCTTTAGCAAAAGCTTGGCGTGCTTAGTTTCCGAAAGCATCTGTCGAACCTCCAGGCGCTCCTCGCACGTTGGGATAACGTCATTCTCTCTAAGACAGTCATCGAATGAGTCTCGGTCCTTGCAGTGAAAGAGGGCGACCCATTTCGTTTGCTCGCGCAGATCCTTGAGGACGGCGTTGTATTTTTGAGTGGAGATCCATACGCTTTGCCTCGCATGGCGGCCAGAAAATGCGAGCTCAGAGAGCATGTCCTTCTTTTTGGTCATCGCCGCCTTGGCTGAGCAATCGTCAATCACGTATAGGGTGGGCTCGCCCTGAAATATTTGGTATAAACCACGCAACCAATCGTGAAGCCTATCACCGGGGTCAATAACGTATACCTCAGGGTCTTGTCCATATCAACGGGCGCCGCTGATAAGTATCGTTGTGCCGCACAGTGGGACATAGGATCACAATGTGAAGAAAGGCATCGCGGTAGGATCCCTCCATTAAGTCGAGGATGAAAACCGTTTTTACACATCCTGTCTGCCCACATATTATGGCAGAGTGGGCATCTCCAATCGTGAATTGGTATTGATATTTAATTAATTCTTTAGAATTATTAAATAAATCGTTAGATGATTTTTTTATTAAATCAGTAGATCGCTGATACGTATCGGCCATCTTCGATGTTCAGTTGTGCGTCTGTAATTATATATAAGTACACGTTCAATGCGCCATTTCCATCAGCCTCTTTGGTTATCTGGATCGTCACACCCTCGCTAGCGTTCTCAACTTGACGTCCGCTACCGTGCATTTGGTTGTCGTCGCTGGCTCGCATGTCTAGCCATAAGGCGTATTTGGTAGTCAGGAACTCCGCGAGGGAGACGGACGAGAGATGCAGGTCTTTGGCAACTGCGGCAACCTCCGGAGAGCGCTTAGAGCCGGCAGCAAACTGCTTTCTTACTTCATCCCACTGCTGGTGCGCGCGAAGACCCGCGCTGTAGAGTTGATTGGGGACTCCCTCGATCGTCACCTCTACCTTCGTGATTTTGGGGTTAGAGAATCTGTCGGTTTTTCTAGCACCGAGCGATAACCGAGCCTCCTCGAACAGCATCAGTATACCTTTCATCGAGCGGGCGGGTACGTTGACATTAATATTCCACAATGTGTCGCCTTTGTCTTTCGTCATCTTACGATGGCGAAGAACTCGGTCGTAAAGTATAGCAACGCGCCCGGCGTACTGGGTTCTGATCAATCGCGCGAGTTCGGGCATCGTGACCATGTCGTACTCCAGCGAAACATTATCGATCGTATACGTCGATAACACGTCGCTGGCTATGAGAACTCGGCCGTAGTCGTTGAACGTTAGTTCGTATTCGAGGCGGTCAGCCAAAGCACTCTGATAGTAGGGCATGTGGCTCTCCAGCAACTCAAAGTCGAGCGGGATGTAGAAGCGGTTGCCGTAAGCGCCAGCGACCGCGTTGTCACTCGCGTTGTTATCTACCTTGTTAGCAGCCCCGATTCTAAGTTTGGTTACGTTCTTATTTTTGCTGCTGTCAATACCCGATAGACAGCGTTTTCACGCTCTTGTGACGTCTTCCACAGGTCCTGATAGCAATGGTAGACGTCGCTGTTACCTCATTACCAGAAATCTTTATCATAGTCTTCTTGACTATGGCGCGACCCAGGTTCTGAACGACGGTTCGGTCCTCGTCCGTCGACGTTAGCGAAATAGTGAAAGCGAGGCGAACAGTACCCGGCACAATGACGTCGTGAGTTCCGAGGTTGGGGGGGAATACGGGCCTAAGAGCTGCTGGTTCTGGTCGATCGTCGATGGGTTGTTCGTAATAACGACACTCTGTCTCACGCCTTTTGCCCCGAGGGGCTCACGCAGTCTGCGGTATGGATTGAGTTTGCGACCGTATTGACTCGAAGACATAATTAATTTTATTGAAACTATTAAACCCGTATGGTTTTGTCTTTAATACATAATTAATTTTAAGAAAATTATAAATATGGCTGATTACGATGTTGACATGGATGAAATCGGCAGAGACGATTACCTCGATGGTGATGATGATGATAACTTCGAGGATTCCCTCACAACCTTCGACAAAACACCCCCTCCAATCCAATCGCGATTGGATGAATTGGAGGAAATAGGTGGCGCTACCAGCAGCGTTGGTCAAAGTCGGGAATTACTCGAGGGAGCTGTAAGCAACTACTACAACAGTTTGATAGAAAAATGTCTCGTCCCGTCTGTCGGTCGCGACTACTCCAAATTCGAATTGGATCTGAACGGTAGATTGCGACTAAAATCATCAAATATCCCGATCATCAACATGAATACCGGTAAACCCCTATCGCTAAACACCATTGCAGGAAACCGGGGCGGTGGTGAAATCATAAGAAACGAACTAGGATTTCCAGATTGGACGCGTGGTAAAACTATTATGCCGACCCACGCTGTAGAGGCCCTACAGGACACCGATAAAACAATGGCGAAGACGGCCACCGCGATAGAAACGGTCGAGCTCAGCGAAGTCTCTCAAATAGCCACCGACGTTATTAACACGATGGAGACCACGTTCAGCGTCCAATCGCAATTGGGAGAAATACTCAACGATGACCCACCGTTACCTCTTCGCGAACTCCGTGGACTCGATAAGGCTCTACAAACGGTCCGGGGCGAACTGGTCCTTAACCTCTCCAAACTCAAGGCGCTCGATGAACATATCGCGCTAGAATAAAGAAAACTGGAGGAAGCCGGTGGCGATAGAGAATCTACCGAGCGGATCACCGAACGCCTGCAGTCGTTGCGGGATGAAAGAGCAGCTCGTTTGGAGGATGCCTCGACTAACCGTGAGGCTCTCCGCACCCAAATAAGTCGGATCCGCGAAACCATCTCGAGGGTCGGCATGACTATATCGACCATAGTTCTAGCTTTCACTGGTGGTGCGGCGCCACCACCCGCACCAGCACCCACACCACCACCCGCGCCATCCGGTGGAGCCAAGGAGTGGGTAATAAAACAACTAAAAGCCCTCGCCAGTCTCCTGGCTAAATTAGCCGAAAAGGCGGCTGCCGCACTACCTGGACTGATCGGAAGTATCGTTTCTTACTTGCTATCTATATTATCAAAAACGGCCGGATGGCTAGCCAAAAATACCTGGGCTTTAATCGTGGCAATCGCCGGTCTCATACTATTCTTCGCCAGAGGGTTCCTACAACCAAAGCGTAAATAATCCGATCGCCACGAGGGCGATGACGAGCCCTAATTTCTCCTCGTGTGTTGTGCTTCTAATGTCACCCAATCTACGATTGGTGTTGATGATTGGTGTTTCTCCAATCGCGATTGGTCTGTTGATGGAACTCGATGGTGTATCCAATTTACGAATTGGGGGTACTGGGTTCAATTGTGTTGAGGGAGGTGTATCCATTTTGTGTTTTATGAAATCAGTTCCACTTACAGCGTCACCACTGTTGAACCCGATCATGTTGGGGGTGCGCTTGATGATATCCGTGTTCACGTTACCGTTGTGGCCGATTTTTTGATTGGCGGTGGCAATTACGATCTGATTATTGTAACCGTCAACCGGGTCTTCTCGTAGTATCATATTGCTCGGCGCCATATAAAGACCTATTCCAAATACATAGTCTACTGGGGTGCTGGCATTCTGCAAAACGTCTTGATAATTCTGGATCGCCTTCTCTAGGTCCACCCTAGCTGAGATGGCGTCCCTCTACAAGTGCCAAGAATTGTTTTTGTGCATCAAACGCTGTTCCCGTGCCAGTAATAGAACTGCGAGTTTGCTTCTGTGCGCCGAGGATGCCCAGAGTATGTGCGAATGGAGTCGTTGACGCGGAGTAACCCCGGCCTGCGTGAACCCTAGACCCGTATCTAACATAAATGTACCCCACGCGTCCTGAACCTCAGCAGCCTGCTGTATGTAATCGACGTGAGCCAGTTTCGGAGGTAACATTTTACAAGAAAACACGCCACAGTGCCGACCTCCAGACACTTCCGGCCCGAAAGTCATAGTCGCGGGGTCAAAATTCCCGGCGTTCCGACTGACGATGTGGTCACCGGAGTGATCGTGTCTAAAATCAGTCTGTGTCCATTTTCCAGACTGGCCCCGAATGAGAACGTCCCCGAGGCCGGTGCTGGTAGGAAATGCTTTCTGTCTCCAGTCCGCGTCTTTTGAAACGTTAAATTCGTTACACAGTCTTTCAAACGCCATACGGTCGTATGCGTTGGAAATGGGATCCCAGGCGTCGTCTTGAGGTAGTGAAACACCTAGTTCTTTGAGAATCCTCCTAATAGTATAATACGCGTGAAAGTTGTAGACACTTCGGAGCATGACATTCTTGGATGTCAGATGGTCTTTATGTGAAACTCCACACCCGGCTGTTGCGCACCATACAGCGAAATTTATTTGGTTCTGCCAAAACTGCATCGGTGTTGCTTTCCACCCGTTTACCGCCTTCATCGTAGTAATCTTGGGCAGCCTATATTGTTCAAAGATGTTAGGGAAATTGGTGGCAAAGCCACTGTCCGGTCTAACCGTTACGGTTGGGTGTACAAGGGGGTTAACAACGTCTTTTTGCGTGTATTTACCTCCGACCGCGTACTTTGCATTAGAGTTAAAGCTAAATGCTTTGGTATCCATGGAAAGATATTATTATGTTTGCTACTATCACTAATGTTCAAAAAGGGAGTTGTGAACTTCAAAAATTAATAGACAACTGCTGCGGAAAAGAGGAAAACGCGCCGGTAGGCCTTAGATCAATCACCTTCACGGTTGGGTGGAAAAACATTGAAATGTGCAAGGATATCTCCGGAATAGAACGGCTAGAGGCTATCTTGCCCGTAGATATAGATCTAGAGGAATTAGCTGCCGTAGTACGTCCTGGCCTTTGGGGTTTCAGAGATGTCCAAGCTTTAATCGCAAGGAATATACCTGGTAGTGGCACTCTCACAGTCTCAAAAGCCACGGGGATTGCGACATTGTCCGTTGGTAAAAAAATAAAGATCACTCCGGGGTTGGCCTCAATGTTAGGATTTAAATTTGCACCCCCTTACAACGAGGATGAAGGGCGAGTGTTCCCGATGAACTTTGTCTTCCCCGTGGGTTATCACCGCGGCGATACCCCAGTAAACTTCGCCTTCACGAAAACTCTCAGGGTACACCTGGATCGGGTGAACACATCGTACAACATGGTAGACGGCACTCCCAGCACATTACTGAAAACAGTGCCCGCCAGCGACTGTTTCTATGGCGAGACTGTGACCATAGACTTCACACACCCCGAGATCAAAGTTTTGGCTTCGGGACACATCCACGAGTTGAAGATTTCTATTCTTGATGATAAAGGGCGAGAGTTGAAGAACGATTACCCGATTTCGGTCGTCCTAGAAATTTCAAATTAATTGAAAAAATTAAGAAAATTATTTAGAATTAAACGCATGTTCGTAATATATATTATCAACATTATGAGTATATACGGACCAGGCAGTTCTTCCGATTGGGTGGACAAATTCAAAGAATTTGGAACCGACAGAAGAAGGGGGATTCACCCGACAGAGGGCGACTTTTTAACTACCCAAAAAACAAAGTCCTTGATCAATAGAACTATATCGACGGCCACGGACGAGATTCACAAGAGTCTACTGTCACAACTTAGAGAATATGCCCTGACTGTGAATACACAAAGTCGTGAAGAAACGCATACGGAACTAAACGAACTAGGTAAAAAAATAACCAAATTTCGAAAAGAGGCTCGGTTGGGGATTGATAAAGCCCGAGAAGACCGCCAGGCGGACATTACGGCGGTTTATGATGCGTTGCGCTTAGAGGACTCCATCACCAGAGAAGCGACACTTACTGAATTAGACGGGAAAATAATCGATTTTCGAAAAGAGACCCGGTTGGGTATTGAGGGAGTCCGAGAAGACCACCAGGCGGACCTTACGGAGGCTTATGAGGTGTTGCGCTCAGAGGACTCTCTCATAAGAGAAGCGGCGGTTGCCGAACTAGATAAAAAAATAACCAAATTTCGAAAAGAGACCCGGTCGGGTATTGATAAAGTCCGAGAAGACCACCAGTCGAACCTTGCGGAGGCCATTGCGGAGGCTTCTGATGCGTTGCGCTTAGAGAACTCTCACAGCAAAGGAGCTACACTTACCGAACTAGACGAAAAGATAACCGAATTTCTGAAAGAGACCAGGTCGGGGGTTGAGGGGGTCCGAGAAGACCACAAGGAGGCCTTTGCGGAGGCCTATGGGGCGTTGCGCTCAGAGGACTCTCTCAACAGAGAAGCGGCACTTACTGAACTAGACAAAAAAATAACCAAATTTCGAAAGGAGGCTCGGTTGGGGGTTGGGGGGGGGGTCCGAACGGGTATTGATAAAGTCCGAGAAGACCACCAGGCGGACCTTACGAAGGCTTATGAGGTGTTGCGCTCAGAGGACTCTCTCATCAGAGAAGCGGCGGTTGCCGAACTAGATGGAAAAATAACCGAATTTCAAAAAGATGCCCGGTCGGGTGTTGAAAAAGCCCTAGAAGGCCACCAGGCGACCATTACGGAGGCTTATGATGCGTTGCGCTTAGAGGACTCTCTCAGTAGAGAAGCGGCACTTACCGAACTAAATGGAAAAATAACCGAAGTTGCCGAGGAACTGAAACATGATCGTATAGCCGCGACCAAAGCTCTTGAGGAGGCCTCTTATAAGATTCGTACTGAGACCCATATCTCTCTCGAGGGGCTTACCGGAATAGTGCGAACAATGAAAACGCCAAAACGTGTCATAACAGTTTGGGCTGAGAAGCGGGGCCCATTGGTTGAGGGGCGCTATGAATATTCGTTCGGTGCCAAAGCGAGTAATAAATGTGGGGGATACGCTATGACAACTGCAGGTGAAGTTGTCCGAATGGCGGTCTGCTCGGTTAATGGTAGTGGTAAACCTGTGGGCGCGGTCGCGATAAATATTGTAGTAGATGGGGAAGAACGGGGGGTTGGAGTCACTAAAATCTCTGGAGATAGTTCGACGGTGGTTGAGTTCTCCGGTTATGATCGAATTAGACTTTCCCAAGGTAGTGTTATTAACTTTGTTACGAAAATCGGTCACCCAGAGAGTTCTTCCACTATTGTCTCATTGTTAATTGAACTTAATTTGTAAAATACTAATATATTGAAATAAATTTGTAAAATTTAAATTAAACGAATCACTATATTCAACTCTCAATACCACTCCACCAACACTGTATCCAACTCTCAATACCACTCCACCAACACTGTATCCAACTCTCAATACCACTCCACCAACACTATATCCAATTAACGAAAGAAGTTCAGATTTTAGGTTGAATAATATCGTCGCTATGCAGGATATTTTAGTTAGAGAATGTGCAAATAGAAAAAGACACGCTAACAAATATAAGCGCGCGGCGAACATAGCTGAAGCATCTAGTACGGTTCTGGCATGTTTATCTGTAATGAGTGGTGCGGGGACTGCTACAACGCTATCTACAATTGTAACGGTTCCACTTGTAGGGGTTTTGAGTGGAATTACCGTTTTATCTGGAATACTTTGTATGGTAATTAGGGCGGCGGGTGGAAAACTCGAGAAAAAAAGTAGAAAACATGATAGAATATCCGTTCTCGCTAGGTCTAAGAAAAATAGCATCGACGTTATGGTGTCCAAAGCGTTGGCCGATAAGAAAATATCAAATTTAGAGTTTGAATCCGTGGTGGAAGAAATGGGGAGATATGAAGAATTAAAAAGTGATATAAGAATCAAGGCGCGCGCCACCATGCCCAAAATTGAGTGTACTGATTGGGATAAATTTAGGGTAAAACTTGGAAATAAAGTCGGAGGAAATGTTGCAGCACCATTGTGATATTTTATAAAATAATTTTTAAAAAATAATTAATTTTCTAATTTTCTTAATTTTATAATTTTCCAAATTTTTTCAAAATTATTAATTATTAATTATATTGGTGCAGTAAACAAATTTACATACCTATACAACATGTGTTTTTCACTGAGAATTACGCCGTAATCGCATAACAAATTCAGTCGAGGATTACACTGTAATCACCTGTGTAAATTGATACACTCGGCTATAAATAACTGTCTGTTTACCTCGGCTATCAATTTACGTATGGTTCATAACCCGTGTAATTGATAATTGTACAAACATAGGTAATGTTTATCATAACAGCCTACGTGGTCGTGTGGGTTAAGGAGATACTCTATAGAGACGAGGGTCGTGGGTTCGCGCCGCGGTTGGAGCTAAACATTTTTATTTCTTTATTTCTATCCCTACAAATGTGGTCGCTATGGTAAACAACTGCATGACAACGGCGTTCGGAGTCCGACCGCTTGAGGTTGATGAAAAATAAATTACCAGATTACAAAAAAAAATGAGCAGACAACTCCGGCCGCTTGAGGTTGATGAAAAATAAATTACCAGTTTACAAAAAAAAAATGAGCAGACAACTCCGACCGTTGTCATGACACAACGTGCTATTAGACACGACCTTAGCAGGTTCATGGGGATAAATGGACGCGCGGTTTCGGGGAGATGTTATTTGTCTTAGCATCAACATTGCTGTTCAATAATATTTTTTTTCAATTTCTTTATAAGCGATATCGTAGAAATGTACATTCGTAAACGAATCGTTGGGTTTTAACAATTTTAAATAATACACCTTAGTTTCATATCCGATACACACTATCCGTCTTAATGTTTGTATTTGCCTCTTGCATAGTTCACATAATTGTCGGTATAATATTGTAAATGCAACGTTTTTATCGGAGCGTTATAAATTACGCTGATATTTCATGTATTCGATATCGCCTAGTGTTCTCATTTTATAGAATTTTATATATAGGACTAAACCCCCTATAAGCTTCGTAAAGTTCTTCAACACAGGCATTAAAAACTTTCAATTCCAATTGTATTGTATTATCCATTTTCTCTAATAGTTGTTTTTGTTCTGTTCAATTTCCAATTTCTTCTAATAATTTTCCAATTTCTTCGTTAAAAGCGATATTGTAGAAACGCATATCCGTAAACGAATCTTTGATTTTAAACTGTTTTATAAAATTAGTTTGATAATGTTTCGGTAGTGTTTCTCCGATCCTATTTAGTCGCTTCATTACATAAATTTGATACTTATACCGGCGACATAATTGCCGGTTTAATATTGTAAATGCAACGTTTTTATCGCAGCGTAATAAATTACGCTGATATTTCATGTATTCGATACCACATAGTATTGTCATTTTACCGTGTTTTTAATACTGTAGTAAACAGCAGCGTAAAATTCTTCATCAAAGTCATTACAAAATTCCAAAATTCAATTGCGTTGTATTTTATTATCCATTTTGTTATATATTTTTTTATTATAACCTATTAAATTTATATGTTCAATTGGACGTGAAAAAAACTTAAGGTATTTATGACACCAATATAATTGGAGGAGAAAAATGGGGTGTTGGAATATAAACTATCACATTGAAATTAATTTTGTAAAATAATTATTTTCTCAAAAATTCATAAATTTGCTGTCGGGAGACAATTTCCTCGTTAACCAATTTATGGTTTTTCGGGGGTGGTGGGGGTATTATAGAGGGTTGTAAATGATATCACAGTAGGTGGTATCATTTTGACTCCCTATATACTACTAAAACACCCATGTTCATAAATGGACTGATCTGAAAATAATTTTGTGATGATAGGATAGGTGCAAAATTAACATATCAAAATCCTTTCCAGTTAGGTAGGGGTGAAATTGTTAATCTGCCGAGGTCTGTCCGTGGATGTGCAAAAACAAAAATGTTTGTCCCTTCGCGCCGTCGATTATACACCCCCCTAAATTAATTCCTGCGTACGGGCCTGTTGTATCGTATGACACAGACTATGACAGCTAAACAACTATCATAACTGTAAATGTCTATCTGCATGTACATTAAAATAATATATACATGTATTACTTACTGATTGTACATATATCATGTGTCACATACTTATACTGTATTGAATTCAATAGGGAATACATTGATTTGTATTGTACTGATGATATTGTCATAACAGTCTGGTTGCCCTTGTAAATCCATCAGAAGTAAATAGGATGTCAATGAAATAAAAGTAGTTTGTAACCATTTGTTCAAAACCCTGAAGGGCAAATATTCAAGATGACCGCCAAATTCTGGGTAAAAAATACATTTTTTTCTATTTGTCATATCTATGTAAATAAGTGGCCACAATCAATATAAAGGTGTTGTTAGCATAATGAATGTAGATTAGGAAACCAACTATTACCACGCATGTCTGTCATATCAATCGTGAATCGTGCATCGATCGTCCATATATATTATAAATGGCGACATAAACTCTAAACTATTCCACAAAAGTTCCATTAAACTTCTAAATGGGCGCTTTTTTAAACCACCGAAACACGAGCGAATTTAGTGCAATATGCTTTAAAAGTAAATGTAATTGTTTACAACGTCTCATCGGTTGAAAGTAGACCGAGTCAATACCAAGTCTGATTTCGGACGATAAATGCACCCATGTTTTAAAACACAGACATGTCTACATATGCTATGGAGAGTGCACAGTCATATACAGAGCTCCAGATAGATGCGTATTTGTCGTATTTTACGTACTTTGGTTAGTACATGTAGAATACTCAATGATTATCAACATACTCACAACAGTGTGAAAATACGCATTGATTTTCAAACTGAATAGTGATTATACTGTAATAAAGTTGAAATTTGATTATTTGAACTGCTTTTTGCAGCTCAAATAAGTGAATTTTTAAATGAGTTTTTTATCATTTGTTCCCTATATTTAATAATGAAGAAAATCAATAAAACATTTGTAAAAGTAAAATACGCATTGTATTTGAAATCTGGGGGTATAATACTCTTTAGATACAAAACTTATCTGGAGCTCTGCATATAGACTATCTTACATTTACATGTACACATAGTGTTTACCATGTATACTGTATTGCATACAATAACAACTATTGTTTGTGCATAGACTTGTGCTGCTATCATAAACGTGTCGCTAGCAGACTATATGTGGTATGTCAAAGCTGTAGTTTTAAAATTAGGTGAGTAGAGTGACCTGATGATTTACACAGTGTAGCATGGCCATTGTAAATTTTGGAAATTACAACATTTATAACCAATCCATCGATCATGGTGGTATACATTGGCATGACGTAATTGAGATCACATTGTAAATTAGTATCCTTGCAACTTGGTGTACTACATTTTATTAATGTATCTGTCATAGTGTTGGTTGTATCTGGATAACGCTACAACAGGCGGAACTGACTGATGGCATGTAGGCTAAACACTAGGATAGCCGAGATTTCAACTCCATACGCCGCATGTAACAGTAACAAGAGAGTATTCACATATATCATGTAATACATATATTCCATCACATTTACAAAGCAAGTATCTTTGAACCAAACACCGACCAGGTATAGAACGGTCGTTAAGGGTTGATTCCAGTTCAATGAGCGTCAACACAAAGAAAATAGTAGGACCTTCGACCTTCGAAGAAAAATCCAAGAAGACCGCCAAAGTCTGGGTAAAATACATATTAATGACTAGTGTGAATGTTTGAATATAATTGACCACATTCAATATAAAGGTATTTCTAGCATACATGTACTGCATATAGATGAGTAAACCCAACTATGTCCACGTTTGTCTGTCATATCAGGGATATACATGAGCCTCGATCATCCATTGACCTGAGCAAATGTGTATGTACCAGATGTTAGTTAGTTAGTTAGTTAGTTAGTTATCTTATATTTAAGGGTAGGAATTGGCTCGCAGACCTTACAAACACGGTTGTACCAGATATTTTGAACACATTACATGTTCTTATATTGTAGAAGCGGACACGGTGTGGTCCGTGAACAATATACCTGTGGCGGACGGCACCAATTACGCCATATTGTACATATATGTTCTAGTTGCCGACACGGTGTGGTGCGTGGACAATGTACCTGCGGCGGACGGCACTAATTACGCTATGTTGTACAACCACTTAGACGCAACAACCGACGAGTCAACGACATTCAGATTCAGTTGTATTGTAAGATACACACATTTATTACATTTATTGTATTAAATTGACATTCGGAATGTAATAGCGCAGTGTACTAACATCAAAGTACACTGATACAATGGCTATGCAAATGGGAACGTTAACATATCGTTAGGTGATCGGTACAGCATCTGTGTATGAGTATGTGCTTATACAATAAACATAATTGAACAAGTGATTTAATTTAATTTATATTAAACTCGCTGTCACCATAATAAACTTGACATTGCCTCGTTTCTTAAGTAACTACGTGAGCTCGTTTAATAACTATCATTCAGAGGTCATGTATCATGTAAGCTCCTCTATGTAATGACTGTTGCCTTTCATCAGTAACACGAAAGGCGGTGCGATCCAGATAACCCATATAGCTTAATCGGAAATAGGGATCCCCATACACCCAAAGGTTCGAAAATGTCTAGCTATGGCTATGCGTTTTCCGTGGCACCGATGAACTGTTTGAACCACAAGGCCGTAGGCCGCGGGTTCAAACAGTTCCGGAGTACCACGGCAAACCTTTACCCACGATTACCCATGGTCGAGCGTTATTGTTGTTACATTTCCGTCGGAAATGTTGTGTAATTTGAGCAGGTATACAGTGATTTTGGTATTTTGATAATCTACTTCATTCAAACAGCTGATTTACACATACATATGCAGGGGCCGCAGTACATGTCGCGTGATGTAGTCGCATGAATTAAAAAAGTTCAGTGCGACCGTTGTGAACTGGTCTGGTGACGTAATGGCTCGCTCTAGTAACGTCATGAGACACATGCATTAGGTGTTGGCTTGGCCCCGAAATGAGCATTACTTGTATACTGCCATGGTCAGACTGCAAGCGCTGTACGTTTGAACACGGCTAGGAGCAGTGTCAAACAACGGCAGTCATGTAACAATGTAAGAGTGAGGGTGTGAGTAGTGTGTGCTTACATAGCTACATCGTATTTCGGACCGACGGCTCATCGAACCGCGCGATTCGTGTAGTCGCGTGGAGAATATTGTAATCGAATTTTCTGACTGTTGGTCATGGTTCTGCAGCACACAATCGTGTCAGAAATGGTGGCCATATTGAATTTCTAATCAAACCAAAATATAAACGTATCGACTCTGATGTGCCTGGGATTTTCATTTCAGGCTGAATTGATATTTAGCCTTTCTATATCCAATGCAATAGATAAATACCTGTTTTACGGCGGCCATTTTGGATGTCATTCTTCAGTGCCATTAATTTCAAGATTACCGTCTGAAGTACGTAGAATGCAAATCAAAATAAAATGTCTCTCTCAATCCATTGTTGGCGGGTCGTCATGGCAGATCCAGGACTAGATGAACTAACTAATAAATGAAAGAACTGAAACTGTATCTCCAGAAACAAACAGTAGGACAGTGGGCCTGCCCCACACTGATCATATCCCCATTGACAGCCTGTATAACAATCTGGATCCGGTGTGGGGTGTCCTAACAACACATCAGATCACTTCGCCCATACCAAAAACAGGACATAACTTGACCCAACTCTCAGATACGCTTTACGAATACCGGAGGGCCAGACCAGGTGCAAAATAGGGAACTTTAAAAGATGAATCCCATCGTAAATGTTACCCTTCACATTGCTTCCAACCAAAGCAATCGGACGTTGATAATAAAATACCGACCTTTACATGAACTACTGGTCACCATTTTGGAATTTGACCCACTTTTGGGATGGCGGGGTGTGGGGTGGCCTAAAAACACACCAGATCACTTAAGGGGCATATCTTGATCCAACTTTCAGATACACTAACACCGATCGCTAAATTACCATTGACGTGTCATCCACGACAAACCATCCACGACGGACGTACGTACGATTAAAAATGAGAACGAATTGACCAATTTGAAAAACGCAATGAGAACGAATTGACTTGAGAACGAATTGACCAGATACCGGCAAATTATGTGCCGAGTGACAGCCACAGCTAATGCTTCTAAAAATAGATGAATACAATGGCGATACCTAAAAATAGTTACATACATCGGAATCTGACATAACTGTATCTGACGATACAGTAAAAATGCGGACAGTGACGTTTTTGGTATTGATACAAATGAAACACGAGTACTTTCATTTAAATATTGTTTATAGATTCAAAGCGTTTAATAGCCAAAAGTTCGTCAGTAGGAAAGGAACAGACAGCAAATTATTCTTAACTTATTTCGTACACCATTCATCTGCTCCGTAATTATTCGTGTTTAGCGGCGTAATAATTACATTAGCCTTGGTACTTGACCATCCCATTTGATCAATTACACGCACCATAAACCCGTTCGTCACGCATTACACTTACCGTTATAGAGGTATCGGCTTATAGGGTTCGCCCAAAACTGGCGACCGACAGCCGTAGTTAACATGGTTAAAGGTATAAGCCCACTCAGTAGGCACAAAATGTTCGTTCTATGAATTAAATAAGTGTATAATTGTGTCACTATTCCACCAGTTCTAAAAATTACGAGTGCCCGCTATGCAAATATAATCATTAAATACTATTTATTTTACTGATAGTGACGAGCGGTGGTATCAGCTAGGCTATTTTCATATGCAAATGAGGCATGATATTTTTTAATTATTTATGCTACATAAATGCTTCACCGGAAAAAAATACTATTTTCGACAGGTTATAAAGTATGATCATTGCACATCTAAATATAAATACAGATAATAAATATTAATGTCCGTTAACATTTTAAGGAAACACGGTTATCGCCCCTGATATCGGTGTGGAATTTTACGTCCGATATAAAATGTATAATAATGCCAATCAATACGTTGGGTAATGGTGAATGAATGTGTATTTTGCCAGAAAATGTCTCAGATGATGTCTGATATAAAGAGCATGTTTTCCCTATTGACTGGGCATGTAGCTTTAATGTTTCTAAAAATAGATAAACAAAATGGCCATACCTAAATATAATAACATTCATCGGACGCTGACATAACTGTATCTAACAACAATATAATAACCTGGTTTTCTATTATGTTGCTGTGACTGGAGAAATGGGGTCTATTAGGTTTTGCGACCAGTGTAGATTCAGATCAGCCTGTGTATTTGCACAGTCTCATCAGGATTGGCACTGATCGCCATTCCATCAATGAAACACCCGTCATGCATCTAACAAGCAATATAGATCATTGCCAGGCTACAAGAGTGTGTTCTTTGATCAGGAGCTACACTGGTCACACAGCCCATAAGCCCAGTTTCTCCAGTCACAGTCACATATATATGTCATGTATGTTTTTAGGCAGTGAATGCGGAAAACACAGAAGCCTCAGTATCTCCACAACACTGCCAGTACGGCCAGCGGCCATCCAGTCTTCCTGTAGACAGTTCTGGGTCAACACTGGGGGCCAAGATGGGGCTAACTCAAACATCGACCGAGTGCCGTGAGTACTGTTTAACACTTACAATGCTGAAATCAATTTTGTCATCTGTTGCTATTTATTTTCGTCTACATTTTCCTCCACGGCTGATATGCATTTACACTGGTCGCAACACCTATAAGCCCTACTTCTCCAGTCACAGCCACAACCGTAAATTCTCTGTGACATGTCCAACCAGTGTAGGTCAACTCATGAATTCGGCCCCCTTCTTGCACTGACCTTTACAATGTTATATACACATCTGATGTCCAGTTCACTAAACTTCGTACGACTAAATGTTTGTAAGTGAAAATTTAGTATCGTCTAGAAATTTCAATTGATGGATTATGTAAATCCAATTTGTTAATGTGAAATATACAGACTATCATACTTTTGCAGTTGCAAATATTTTGGTGGTACGAAGTTTAGTGAAACGTCCCATGGCATTGCGTAGAATATTTGTCCATTTCCTGTATATATTGTCCTTCAATGGGGACGGTGGCACACTCACAATGTTAGCCTGTTGTTGATTTTTCTGTCAAGCGTTATTGTGGCAAAGCGAATCTGTTCAGTTTTATTGGCTAATGTTAGCCTGTTATTGAATTTTCTGTCAAGCGTTATTGTGGCAAAGCGAATCTGTTCAGTTGTATTGGCTAATTTGCATCACTTAGTATTTTGTTGATCGTTTTGTATTAACCCTTACACCGCTATCTTATATTTTTCTCGTCTGCTGTTTGTTTTCAGTTTTCCAGTTTTATCATCAAAAACATACGTTGACAGCACTTTAGAATGCTGTCAAAACATGTTTTTATTGAAAAAAAAGGCAAAAAATAAAAGCAAAAGCATACGACAATTGTTGTGTGTAGCGGTGTAAGGGTTAATCAAATTGTATATCCTGCTGTTCTGTTTTCCGACACCATGCATCGACGATCTTTAATTCATTATAGTCCTGCCGATTTTTGGTTATTTTGGGCCGAACCTGGATTTGGCGTATATACAATTGTTTTTTGGTGATTTTTCATCTACAGACCATTTATTATTAGAATCCGGCGGATGACACATTTTCCAAAATTCAAGATGGCGTCCAAGATGGCTGCCCAAAACAACAAAACCAAGTATATGCCTTTGAATAGTGTAAATATACCATTTTCTCTTTCTTGTATTATGAATTGTTTTAAACACAATCCTTAAAAGTCATAATGTGTGTTTTTATGTCCAACATATCACTCAAGATGGCCGCCAAATACGGTTCATAGTAAATAAATGTGCCGCCATGGAATGAAAATGTTCAAATATACTTTGAAGATTCCTTGCGTTCATTATAAACAGTTTTCAGTTTCATTTTGCGGTTTGTATAATACCTGTGATTACTAATTATTCAGATATATATTATTTTAATGATTTCCAAGATGGACGCCGAAAATAATATGTGTTATTAATATATGATTAATTTCCATTTAAGACTTCTCTGCCATGCACACTTGTAATGATATTAGTAGTAATGGGTGTCACTATGGTACGGTTTTTTAACATGTGTTTTTTACATAGACGGATTTTACCCTTGCACCGGTTGTCTATGTAAAAAACACATGTTAAAAAACAGTACCATAGGTGACACCCCTTATTACTCCCATTAACAGGGTGGAAACTTCTTGTATTACGTTATAGTGGCTAAAAAAGTGTGCCATAGTGCCACCCTGAACCATTTTGCTGGAGATTCGTGAATTTTATCCGGGGGTGGAAACTTCTTGTATTACGTTATAGTGGTTAAAAACCGTACCATAGTGACACCCCTGAACCATTTTGCGGGAGAATCGTGAATTTTATCCGGGGTGGAAACTTCTTGTATCACGCTATAGTGTCACCCTGAACCAATAAGAGCAGTATGTAAGATATTCATTTCTTGAGAAAGTGTATAGCCCTGAAAAGGGCTGTTGCCTTTTAGTAAACTATGTAGTGTTCAGTTTACTCCACATACAATCGACGACTAATTGGCAGGCGTCACAAATTTCGAGGTCTTTAAGGTCCTCTTCCTCGAAAAACCCATCGTCGAGCTCTGGGCAATTATGTTCTTCCCCTTGTGTGTTCAACACTGTATAGCATTTTCTACACTCTATATAGCAGGGTTCACTGCACATAGAGCATTCACCGTTCTTCTGCATTCTTATGTAGTTGGATGAACAGTTGAATGACTAATGAAATATAGCTGTATGTTTTTTTTGCTTTTATACACATCAGAAGGATTGACCTACTTTTGATAGTTTAGTCATTTTTCAGATTTTCGTCCAATCAGAAAGCGTGTTGCAAACACGTTTTGTGATATCCTAGTGGGTGTGCTGTTCTCCCATATAATTTTCAAATATTTTTGACAACTCCAATATTATCAAATACATATGAAAATATCCTAGATATTTTTCATCCACTTCTGACAACTCTATATTGACAAAAGTTAATGAAAATAAATATTGATTGTAAATCAATATATGGTATTTTTCAATTTATGGGAAAAATTGAATACAAGATATGTAAAGTTTTAACAATATTTTATTGAACAATAACATATTTTATAAACATGTATGTTTAACATTCAAGAGGTATGCTCTCTGTCCGTGTATTGTGATCACTGTCCATGAAGCGTGAACAAGAGGGACACACACACATTGATTCAGTCTCACTAATCTGTACTATTTCCATTGGTATAATCTCTCTCTGTCCAGGAACCGTGAGCAATGGGGCCCTTAGCCCTGATATTGTTTCAGTCTTTACACTATTCCGCAAGTTCGGTTCACATCGTTTAAATAAGAAATTCACAATATTGTCATTTTCAACACTTCGTTTCTCCATTGTTCAAAATGTTAATTGTTCTACTTTAATCCTTGAATCTTTGAAGAACCCTGTCGTTACTATAGGGCTTCCTTGAACTCATCAAACATCTCTATTTTCTCTAATTCATCCTTGATGATCCCAGTTGTAAGATATTGTTCATTGATACTTTTAGTTTGAAAGCAAGTATCAATGCTTTCCTGTATGCTATGTGATTTAATAGATCTGTCAGAGGATTCATTGTTACTGGTTTCCTGATTGCAATATGATTTGCTAGATCTGTCAAAGGATTCATTGTTTCTTCAACTGTGTCTATTCATAGAATGATTCAGTTATAATCCGTTCCTACTTTTATAGTCTTCAGTAACAATCTATTTCCAGGATTGTTTGACTTGTTTCTTCAACTGATCCAACCACGATTCATTGGATCTAAAACGGTTTTATTTTGTTTTAATTTGTACCCACAGTCTGTATGCTTCCAATTTCTCTTGATCGTCCAATGTCATATCTTTGAGAATTGGATACCATTCTTCCATAATTTTATAGGGATCTAATTTCTGTAGAGCTGGTAATAATATGAATAAATTTGTTTGTTCATCTTGATCTGTGAATAAGCAGAGTTGATGTCGTACTTGACTTGGATGTTCAACCTGACATCCATAACAATTGTCATTTACTTCTTTTTTAATTAATAATTGAAGTTGTTCAAAACCATACATTTATTGAATGTGTCATGTATTGTCTTTCTTTGTCTAGGTATTTCTCGGGATTTCTTTATCAGACAAACATCGTTTTGTAACCACAAACTCATAATTATGCCCCATCTTTTTATTGTTTATTATCTAAAAGTACTGTATAATATTTGTTGTTTCTAGAGCGAATATCCTTGAAGATAATGGTTTATGACAAAATGTAAAACGTTTATATAGGTACAACTGATTACAAGTTTTTTCTATTCTAAATATTTGTATTGGCCCTGAAAAGAAAAGGCCTTTTGTCTTGATCGTCTAATTCAAGTTTGCTGTTTATTATACTTGTTTACTCTTTTGATGTATTTTTCATGCCACCACAGTCCCTGGATCCACAGCTTCTACATGTTAAGAGAAATCTGTGTGTAGTCCTCTTGTTAGTTTTTCCACGAATCGCAAATGATGGTGCCGGAGCTCGTCGGATCTCCTCATCCCAGTCTTCTCGCTGTGGTTGCACACTCGGTCTCTCATCATTATCCCAGTTTTCTGTAGGCTTCTCCATAGTGTTCTGTGAAACATGTGTTCTGGTGATATCGTTCAGCAAATTATCGAACTTGTTCCAGTTAATTACGAAGCTATTCGAGGCTTCTCTTGCTTCAAATTTCAAATTATAGTAAGGAAATAAATTCCTAAGCACGTACTCGTGAAATAAATATATTAAAGTTATCATCCTAAATGTGTAGACTCAGGGTTGTACTCTGAACAATGTAATGCTTCTCATAGAATGTAAATTAATGATTTTATGATCGTCTTTTATTACCCATCAAACGGATTGACCTACTTTTGATAGTTTAGTCATTTTTCAGATTTTCGTCCAATCAGAAAGCGTGTTGTAAACACGTTTTTTACAGTTAAAAATTGTGTATTATATCTTGCGAAAATTTATATACACTAAATGGCCTCATGTTGTAAACTGTGAATGAGTGATCCCTAAAGTCTTTCCTTAGCATGACAGTCCAAAACGCATTATCTTCAATAATGCGTTTTGCACGCTCGTCAGTGCGTGCGAGACTTTTGGCATTACTCTCAGACAGATACAATTTTATTAACATAACCAGTAACTCCACTGGTAGCACAGCTAACCGACTGTAGTTATTAAATGTGTCCATGACTGAATTTCTGATATTCAAACAACAACTTCTTAATACACCTTGTATATTCAATCAAAATCTCAATGTTTTATAACCGTATGGTACAGTATTGAAATTGTCAACAATGGCACGTTTTGTGTACACAGACCTAAATGTCTTGCTTTGACATTCACTCGTTACTGTTCTGTTTACATGTCTCCGGATTTTACATGCATATACAACTTTCACTTCGGTACTTCGGTCCTCTGCACATTGAACATACGTATCAAAGTTAACTACTTGACTTGTGTTGTAATCGAGTGTCAGTCCTTTAACTTTACATTTGGATTTTATTTCCCCAGCTTTTGTTATCAACTTGTATGCATAACTCTTTGGTCCTATACCCCTAAAACTTATTATTTTATTTCCGGGTTCTTCATCAGTCCACTTACCAAGCCTACTATTGATTATGGGAGGGTTCCATAAATTCTGCTTGTGTATGTACATACAACTGTCTGTATCGAAATACAAGACACGCTCATTTAACTTTTCCAAAACACTGTATAGTTCAAGTCTTGCATATGCTGTTACATATGATCCCACTATAACGTTTGATGTTGCATGGGATTCAATGTGTTCAAGTCTAGTTTCATAGTTAACCAATATGAATGGACATTCATTATCAAATATTTCTACATGTTTTACCATTATACATGGATTTGAAATCAAATCAAAATATTTTGAAGGATTATTGATATATTCCGTTTGTGTCATGATTTCACGTTGTGCCAATTTACCCCATAAACAATTTAACATAATCTTTGCAAATGCTCTACGCCCCGTATTTGTTTGTATGTTTTGATGGATCAAGACAAATACCTTCAGCTTGTTCATAATCCTTAACAAATTTTTCTTTGTCTTTTTCTGTTACACACCATCCTGGGTAACCACTTGCTTCTTGTTTGATTTTAAGAAAATTGTCCACATATCCCGAGAAAAAATCATTAGATTTTTCCGAAAAATGCCATACTTCATACACGTCTAACAACGTATAACCACAGTCCAATGCTTTATACAATTCTATTGACACCCAGGTGCCAACCAAAGCTCGTTCTTCAATTGTATGTGTACACTTTGTAGAACTTTCTTCTGCACATGTTCTACATAATGGAAACATGAGTTTGTTATTACAATGTGTTGGTAACACTGGATGAAATAGATTGTCCGGAGGGAGAACTTTACATTTTATCAAACCCTCATACTGTCGGATGTTTTCTATATATATTTTCTTTTGTTAAAATATCGGGGTGTCCTATCGGATATTCTTTGTGTTTACATACAAATGGATACAATGAACAAATATCAATATATTTGATTTCATCATCTGAATTTTCTTCAATATCATATTTAATTTTTATAGCATTACAACGTCCACCAAACATCCTTCCCTAGGTTCAATCGGATCACAGTTTGGAAAGAATTGTTCGATCAACTTTTTGTATTCTTTATCAGTTTTCATTTTTAAATCAAACTCATGTTCCCATATAGTATGAATTTTATAACCACTTACACTGAAATATTCCAATCTTTCAAATGTTTGAGAATATAAATTTTGCATTGTTTCACCATTTATCGGGTTTTTTAGATTACGATTTGGATAACATTTAGGACAACCATGCCATAGGTCCCCTAGAAACTCATAGATAGTATTTTGATTCTTTGTGAAATCCATCTACAGTATAAGGACCCAATTTGATATTCTCCACCATTTTTTTTGCATGTTGGATAACAATATTGTTTTCGTGTGCAATACTTTGAAGCCATCGAATACCTTTCATTGAAAATTTGCGTTTAATCGGATCTCTGCTTGAAATAATTCCGATCTGATTACTTGGCATATATTTGTTACGCCAAAACTTTGTTACATGCGTCAGCGATTGTACTGGCTTCTAGAAACGGATCTATACCCCCATATTCCATGAATACCTTCCTGAATTCTCCACAACCACGTCTCAAAATATCTACATCCGATCGACAATATTTTTCCATTTCTTGTTTGAAATTGAAACAATCGTTGTTTTTCACACGTTCGTTATACCATGATAAAAACTTTTCCCTAGCAGTTATCCCCATTGAATCTGGTTTTATAATAAGAGCATCAACGTATGAACCAACATAAGCTGTAAATTTATCAGTATTTGCCCAATGTGGAAAATATCCCTTAGCCATTTCTTTCAATTCAAAGGTTTCTGGAAATTTTGCCAATCCTGAATTTATGAAATTATATGAATCAATCAATCGTATACCTCCAGTTTCCATAACCATGATGTTATTACCGTTCATTATTACCTTCGGTTGTAACACCCCCTTTTCAATGAGATGATGAAGTATGAACTGACCATCATACGCTTTGAAATTATGGGCAATAGCTGTAGCACCTTTATGTTGTTTTGAAAACAACCAATTACAAAATTCTGTCAAAGTATTTTTTCCTTCAAATACTACTTCTCGTCCTTCAGGAAACCGACTACAACATTCACAATTAAATTCTAATGGTTCATTGATACATTCATCACAAGCTATGTGTGCAATACAATAGTTAGGAATGTGTACACCAGTGTCTTGTTGACATTCGAAATCATAAAAATATGAAAAACGGTTCCTGATCATCTTCTTCAGTTTTGCTTTTATACTGCTGAATATGACATTTGTGGTCAAAATTAACAATCTTTTTACAAAATTTACATTTCTTCTTTCCTTTACATGTATGATTCTTCTTGGAATCGGCAAACTGTCCTCCACATTTACCGCAACATTTTATGAGTTGACAAATTGATTTCTTTTGTCGCCCTTCAATTTGCTTGTGATTTGTAAAACACGTTCCACTATAAAATGTTCTGAGACAATCTTTACACTTAATACAATCTATCACATGACATTTTGTTTTGGAACGACATGCCTTACACGAAGTAGGGCATATATGTGTTTCGCGATTTGGTAACCAATATCGCACATCTCACAATAGTATACACAGCCAAGAAATCCAACAATATTTGTAATGTAATCATAGTGATCTTGATTATAGAATACATGTATTATTTTGGTGTATGACTGAATTTCTGGATATTCAAACAACAATTCTGTTTTCACATGTTGTTGATGAATCTTGATCACATATTCTGGATACATATATTGTTGTATTTTCTTATATTCTTCAATTCCACAAGCTTTTTGTGTGGAAAGAAATTCCAACTTCATTCAATAATTTCTTGGCTTCAATACTTTGTAAAGGACGTGATGACTGTCGAATTACATTCCATCGCATATTTCCATGTTGAAGAAACTTCTCTATCAGCATGACATTTTCCAACAACAATAGCCCTGGCTAAGCACATATTGTCTTTTGAATTTTCAATTTTTACAACAGTTTTCTTTTTTTTCGTGAAAACTCGAGAATCAATTTCAGAAGGTCATCTTCTTTCTTCCAGAACCTGTTGGCATTTTGGTAAACGTTGTTTCAATTGTCATCTCACCATCGTTCAAATTAAAATCCATATTCGATTGTATAACTTTTTCTATTTCTTGCTGTAACATATATTTCCATTCAAATCTTCAACATTTAAGAATGGAATCGGTATCCCCATCTTTAATGCAGGATGATTTAATGTTACCCTGATTTTGTCGTGTGGATCACCATCAATTCGTTCGATGATTTGATGAACGATATCATCAAATAATACCCCAACGAAATTTTGAGGGTGTTCGTCTACATCAAATTTCTTGAATGTTGTTTTAAAAACTGATGATTCAGTTCTGAATTTTCTTGATCTTCGACTTTTTTCTTGTATAAGATCATAAAATCTTCTAACATCTGGTGGCTCTTCGGTTTCACTCTCGGTGTCCGAGTATGGTACAAGTGGCATGTTGAATTTTATAATAAAGTATTAATCAATTTACAACAGCTTATATACTAGCGTTAAACCGTGACGTCTATAAAAGAAGCCATAAATCCCATATGGTCATCATTAGTCTACTGAACTCTGAAGCGACATGGACTCTCAAGCGACAGATCGATCTTCCATTCAACTACAAAAACACGAGGAACATTTTGCTGACTATTTCGAAAGTATGAAATATTGGCACAAAGGATGTAAAATGAATTTATATGTAAATCCGTTTACTCATGAAGTTGAATTCAGCAACATACCGAAAACCTATTCTATAAAACATAATGGGAACTTTGTTGGATCGTTTACATCTTACAATTATTCGGGCGACTCTGAGTACCTGATTTCTACAGGAAAGAGGTTTACAAAATTCAGCATCGATGAGAAATATGGAGGGAACGAAATATCACCTAACAGATGTTTACATCTGTCAATCAACGGAGCATTGGGCTAATAAATGTAGCCAGAAGCTACAAGGAAAGTACATGGATGTGTTTGTGAATCCATATTCTCATGAAGTTCAATTTTTGGATTCTCCTAGTATTACCCAAGACCTGTGTGTTGGAAAATTCATGTCTTATTACAACGAAGAGAGTCATCTGAAGCTACCAAGAAATGTTATGTACGCTGGATGTTTCATCTGTAAATCGAAATTACATTGGGCTTGTGATTGTGACCAGAAACCAACGCCTAAACACAGTGGATGTTAAGACCACCGAGAAACCACCAGTGAACAATCGTAAACGTAAACGCCAAGATGAACCGAGTGTTCAAATCAAGAAGAGGAAAATTGCGGTTCCAGTCAAGAAGATGAAAAATGACTTTTAGATTTGATTGATTTATTTGTATTGTTAAATGAATACAATTTTGAATAGACACTATTTACACATGTTGTAAATATATTGTTGTTCAATAAAATATTGTTAAATGAATACAAGTTGAAATGTATTTTTCTTGTTTTGTTATTTATCATTTTTATAATTCATATGGTTAATTCATATGATTTATAAAATGCAAGTGTTTCTTTCTGGAAAATATTGTGGTCCTGAAAAGGACCGTTTGATTCTCTGTCTAATAGAATTCAGACAGATCAGGATATAAGTTATTCAATGTAACTTTCCAAACAATTTTTTGTTTGGAAGGCCAATGATAACCACGTCTTGCAAAGAATTGTTGTAATAATTCTTTATTTCTCTCTTTTTCTTCCTTAACATCATTTTTCCTGGAGAATACAATGTTTCTCAAACGGTGGAAGAATTTCTTGATCTGCATTCTGGTATGTAAGAATGAATAGAATGAATACTATACGCTTTAAATCCAGAAATGATTTCAGCTATGATTTCATTGGGTAAAAAAATTAGAGGATTTGATTGGTTAAGTATTCTACCCCTCTCATTGGATGATTTTCAATCCGTTTTTACAGTCAAGCTTGTGTAAACAAACTTTGTTCACAAAACGCGTTTTACAACAAGCTTTCTGATTGGACGAAAATCTGAAAAAATGACTAAACTATAAAAAGTAGGTCAATCCGTTTAATGGGTATAAAAGCATGTGTTTTTTAACACATACTTCACATGTTTCATTGAACACTCAAAGAAATGAATACCGAACGAAGCAATATGATGGGAAGGCGGATCGCAGATTTGGTTGTTGAAGTCGTAGGGTCGATGCAGAAAGACATAGAAACGTTACAAATGGTTACGGCTGACCTGTTGAGGAAAATAAAGGAAAAGCCAAAACCTGCTTACAAAGAATTTGAAATGGAGGACGGCAAGAGTTTTACGACAGAAGCAAAACCTGACACTACAGGTGTTTTGAAAGTTAAAACTCGAGAATCAAACAACAAATGGCGCCGTACTACCATTGAATATTAATTTGTACAGTTGTACACTCTAAGCAAAAACGGCCCTTTTCAGGGCCACCACACATTATTACGAAAAGATTACTTTGCAATGTATATCCTATTAACTTTGTATATTGTATCATTAGTTGTTAAACATTAAGCATTTTGCAACAGCTTCAATACTATCGTTACATCGTGACGTTTATAAAATAAGCCATAAATTCCATAGGGATATCATTAGTCTACTGAACTCTGAAGCGAAAGCATTACATTGTTTAAAGTACAGCCCTGTTAAAATGGATCAACTAAGAAAACATTGTGATCAGCATCCGGAAGTCGAAGAATGTAAATGTTTCGATTTTCTCAAAATTGTACTATAGGCATAGTAAACGGAGAATACACTATTAATAATGTAAACATTTATGAATCACCCAAATATCAATATTATCCTTTCATAGGGTACATAACAAACAATTCTAGATTTATACCGTTTGGTATTTGTCCAAAGATAACTGTGATAGAAAAAAATAAAATTTATAGGTTAGTAAGTTCTAGAACATATGGGAAGGATAGTCAGATTTACTTTGACAAGGATCTTAAACCTTTGCTTCATCTATACAGTCATAAAATTCCTTTTTTGAGGGATTTGAACATAGAAACTAAAATTATTAAGAGTTATCCCAGTATCCCCCAATTAAATGTTAGAAAAAGAGTACTGTAAATGGAATATTGGTTAGCAGCTATCGTTTTGTAAGATACACTGTGATTGGTCACTTGATTTTATCAATTTCTAAGTAGGTCAATCCTTCTGATGGGTATAAAAGACGATCATAAATCATTAATTTACATTCTACACTATGGCTGACAACAGAAGTTACGATTTTGGCGTTCAAGATTTTGATATATTAGCAGAGACGATGAATGAAATATATCAACCATCCTTCCAGCCACCACAACAACAACAACAACTACAACAGCAACCAACTGTTCCTGTATACATTCCATTAGAGAAGAAGAAAAAAGAAGATTCCATGATATTGAAAGAACTACAGAAACTGAACAACAATACAGAAAGAATATTACAGAAACTAGAGAACATCGCATCACGACATAGTGTTCAACTGGACCGCATGACAGACACATTATCAAAGAAACTAGAGAAACAGTGTGAAAATCGGGACTTGACATTTAACACAAAACCATTGAAAGTGCCTATTAAGTTTGAATTGGACAAGAAAACAGTGGCGCAGATCAGTCAACATGCAGAAAGGGCCCTGTGTGGTACAGTTGACGAAAAAATACATTCACATAAAAGTGGGGTTGGTGCACATCGTAAACACATTCGTCCAGAAAAAGAAAATCATTTGATTCCACGAAAATAAAATAGTACCAGTACTCGTGGGAAATAAAAATTAAAAAAAAAAAAAAAAAAAAAAAAAAAAAAAAAAAAAATAAAAAAAAAAAAAAAAAAAAAAAAAAAAAAATAAAAAAAAAAAAAAATTAAAAAAAAAAAAAATAATAATATATTGTACCAGTACTCGTGTATCTTTTTTATTTTAAAAATGTACCAGTACTCGTGTCTTTTTAAAAAATAAAAATAACAGTACTCGCACCTTTACCCAAACGGCCCTTTTCAGGGCCATCCCAAACTATTCGAACAGAATTCCTTTTCAAATAAAACATTGCTATACACATGATAGTATATCATTATACATATGGCCACCTTGTACTGTAAACAATGGATAGCGAAGACCTATTGTCTTTGTTATTTCAACATCCCTAACATTTATATAGCAGGTCCGAGTGGATGTGGAAAAACTGAAATTGTACAAAAGATTATTGATTATCGTAAAGATTTATTTAATATTGTACCCAAAAAAGTAATATGGTGTTACAAAGAATGGCAACCCAGTTATACTATTATGCAAGAAAAGTTCAATTTCCTAAATTAAATTTATTGAAGGTATCCCGGATGATGAAAATGAAATTGTATCCGATGTAACAATCCCACATCTTGTAGTATTTGATGATATGTTAGGAGAAAAAGATGAAGAAAAAATAAAATTATGGTTTACAAGAAAAGGTCATCATAGAAATTCAAGTGTAATATATATTACACAAAATATGTTTCAACAAAATAAATCGAGTAGAACTATAAGTCTTAACTCTCGTTACATGATTTTATTTAGAAATGAACGTGATGGGTTACAAATTAAAACATTATCACGTCAAATGCAAAGTCCACACTTAATTTCAGCCTACAATGATGCTACTTCTCAGGAACATGGTTATTTGTTAATTGATTTTCAATCAAGAATTAAAAAACAATTCCGTTTAAGAAGTGACATTTTTCATCGTTGGCTTACAGATAAGGATACTAGAGGACCTACTATTTATTCTCCAATAATAGTAATATAGATATCAGTATTGTATTTTCTATCAAGGTACCAACATGGCTTTCTCATACACATCAGGAAATATTATCCATGCTTTAAGAAATTTGAGTGATGAACAACATAAAACTTACAAGAGAAATAATATTGAAATCTGGGTTAAAAGAGATATTGAAATGGTTTTCAGTAGCTGCTCAAAATATAGTTGAAAATAAAATAAAATTAATTAACAAAACAAACAGTGCGTTTATAGAAAAAAATAAAAAAGATGTTAAACAATTAGCGGATCCTACAGTTGATGATAATACAAAGAAAAAAATAATATTAAAACCTGGTGGAGGAGGATTTTTAGGTGGTGTAATTATTAGAAGTTTACTTCGTTGGACAGGTACAAAAAACGTGAAAAATAGAAAACTAACCAAAAAACAAACTAAAAAGAAAACAATTAAAAAACAAAAGAAAACACGAAATAAAAAATCTCAAAAGAAAACAACTAAAAAGAAAACAACTAAAAAGCAAAATGAATCTTCAAGATTTTCTTCAATGTCTAGTATGTCTACAAATCCTAGTCCTGTTAATTCGCGTAGATCTATATCACCGTTCATACACCCTCATTGAGTGGGAAACCTCAGTTCACATCGACACCTATTTCCATTAGATCACCACAATTACCATTTACACCAACTTCTAGCAAATCTGGATCATCATACAATACATCTTTTCCCAGTAATTCGGGTTCATTTGAGAGACAGCCAAAAAAAAAGAAGTATAAGTATGGCCCTGAAATTGAAAATTGGTTTAGACTTGTTAATAAAACAACAAAAGAACATGAAAAAACTGTTACAGGAATATAATGCATTGGATGAACATCCAATAGCTAGGTTTTCACCGTTAAGAACACCTTTGAGATCTCCTAAACCAAAGAAAGAAACTATCAGAAACAAACTTATTCAAAAAGAAAAGGAAATAAAACATCTAAAAGATTTTGCGTTTTAAAAATCCAGAATTAAGAGTAAAAATTAAAAGCTACTTAGGTGTATAAAATACAGTTATTAATTAATTTTGTGTCATCAATATAAAGTATTGTTAGTATAAAGATGGGTAAGGTCAAGAATAAAACCAGTATAAAATAAACATTAATTAAAAAACATGGCGGTATGCTTTGGGCTATAGCTAATGAACCTAAAAAATATATCGTGAATTAATAAAATGCACCAAATCATATAATTAAGTGTATTTGTGAATGTTGTCACAATCTCTTAAAAGGCAATGTCACACTTACATCTGATCAGAAACATAAATTGTATCCTAAGCGTAAACATCTCAGACAACTTGCATCAAAATCAATTTCAATTAAGAAAAAGAAAAAGAAAAATATTATAAATCAGACAGGAGGTATTTTACCATTTTTACTTCCATTAATAGGTAAAGCTATTCTAGGTGGTGCACTTGGTGTTGGTGCACGAGCAGGTATTCGAGCTCTAGTTAAATAATGGCAGTCCGAAAAATGGCACTTGTTCCTTTTCATTTACTGAAGAAATGAATAAAATGGAAAATAGAACAAAGTCAAAAACCTCAACTTTCACCGGATCCACAAATTGCAAATACAGCTAAACTTCAAAAAAATTTATCTAACCTTTTAGAAAGAACAGATTTATCGGAAAGTGAAAAGGTAAGACAGCACGGAGAAACATTACATAAATTTCAGGAATCATTTAAAAAAGTTTTAGAACCTCAACATGTTACAGTAAATGAAAGTACAAAAAGACCACTAATGATAGGATTTTACAAAGTATACCAAAAACAATGCAAAGAAAGGCAGAACTTCTTTTAAGCATGCTGAAAGATAATCCAAAAATCAGTTGGGATGAAAATGGTTTAGTAACATATAAAGGAAAAACTTATAAGGGGATCAAATATTATTGATTTAGTTAATGACACTTTACGTCAAAGAAAAGGATTTAACCCCAGAGGCTGGGAGACATTCAGTACAGCTTTACAGGAACTCAATATACCACAAGACGTAGTTGGTAATAGACAACGATGGAACTGGATGCGTAAATATCAAACTGATACATCTGACATTGAGTCGGATTCAATATTTAGTACACCTAAAACAGTAATGAAACATCGTAAAACACCAAAATCAAAAATTCACAGTCACCTCAACTGGTATAAAAAGAAAGTCTGATTTAACATATCTTAACAAATGGGAGCCTTATTAAAGCACAAAGAGAAGAAACTTAATTCATTACTAAAGAAAATATATTATGATCCAAAAAGTTCAATTGCCTACACAAGTGCAAAACACTTGTATGATTCAATTAAACGAATAAACACATTTTCAGATGTTAGATTAAAACATATACAAGAATGGTTGAGCAGACAGAAAACATATACACTTCATAAACAAATTCAAAGACGTTTTACACGTCGTAAGACAATAGTAGGTGGTATCGATCAACAATGGCAGGCTGATTTGGCAGATATGCAACAATTCTCAGGTGAAAATGAGAATCAAAGATATCTATTGTGTGTAATAGATGTATTTTCAAAATATGCATGGGTCATACCCCTTCCTAACAAAACGGGGAAAACATTGATTAATGCGTTTGATTTGATACTAAAGACATCAAAAACGAAAGCCACGGTCTTTACAAAGTGATAAAGGAACGGATTTAAAAATAAAGAATTTCAACATTTCTTGAAATCTAAGCACATTCATTTTTTCACAACCGAAAACCCTGAAACTAAAGCAAGTATAGTTGAACGATTTCAAAGAACTTTATTTAAAAACACGTATGTGGAAATATTTCACATATCATCAAACTAGAAAAATATATTGATATTTTACAAAATATTGTTGATGGATACAACCGAACATACCATCGTAGTAGAATTAGAGGGCCCCAATTTCTGTCAATACCTCAAATGAAATTGAGGTTACACATGCATTGTATGGAATGAAACAAGCTATTCCAGCCAAAAACAAATTACATGTCGGTGATTTAGTTCGTATTAATAAAACAAAACGCACATTTGAAAAGGGTTATCTACCAAACTGGACGACAGATTTTAAAATATTTCATATTAATAAAAGTTTACCACCAACTTATAAAAAAAAATTGAAGATCTTGATGGTGAAGAAAAAATAATGGGTACATTTTACGGAAAGGAAATTCAAGGTATAAAAGATGATGAAATATATGAAATTGAATCAGTTCTTGCTCGACGTACAAGACGTGTAGGTAATAAAACAATCAAGGAAACTAAAGTTCATTGGATGGGTTATCCGTCAAAGTTTGATAGTTGGATTTCGTCATCAAACATAATATGATGAACAAGATATAATTGAAAACGGAAAAATAGAAAAACAAGAGTTTTCATTTTGTGGTAAACGAATACCCAAAAATCAATTTCAATATATTTCTCAAGTAGTTATAATATATGCAATTGTTGCAACAGCCATCATTCATTTAAGTATCCAAAGTCCTAATCGTGAATTGTGGCTCGTTCTTTTAAGTAGTTCTCTTGGATACATTTTTACCAAGTCCTGGGTTAAAATTTAGCAAAAAACCACAGACAGGCTTCGATTTTACAGACGGTAAAAAATGAATTCATTTTACGTAACCTTACTGAGTGATAGTTCTATGGATATTTATCCATCAAATATACAATGTTGTTTTAAAGTTAAATTACCTCGAACAGTTCGAATCGATAAAGAAAACTGGGAATTAGCATTAGCTGAATTAATTATTCCTTCACAGTTTTTAAATATTACCAAAGACGAAACAGAATTTAATATTATAACAAAAAGATTTATCTTTCTACTCGGATGTTTCAGAAATAAAAAATAAAAAATTTGATATAAATGAGATAGGCTTTGGTGAAGATGGCACTCCGAATAAATGGATTATCAAATTTAATTTACCAACCTGGATCCTATTCATCAATAGCTCATGTATTGGAAACAATTGATAATATCATTCAAGATTCTTTTGGCGATATTTTTAAAAAAAACAAGCAAGCGATTAACGTTTCATATTCTCCGGGTATGAAACGTCCAAAATTTAGTTTCCATAAAATTCGCAAAACAGGAATTAAATTTAACCCTACATTGTTTTTAAAGTTAGGTGGAGATCCAAAGTTAGTAAACGATACATTTTTTTCAAGCAGTAATGCAAATGATTTTTTTTCCACATTTGTCAAATTTAAATGAGGGGTTTAATCATTTGTTTATTTACTCTGATATTGTTGTTGAATATTCGATTGTTTTAGGACATATTCAGGCTCCGATTTTAAGAGTTGTACCATTCAAAACATCAAATTCAATTGAAAATGATATAGGTAGTCAACATATTAACCATGAATTTTTAAACTTACATTATATGCCTATATCAAAATCTGAATTTGATACAATTCTATAAATATAAGAGGAGATTCTGGCAATCCTGTTCATTTTGTTCTTGGAAAGTCTATGGTGAAGTTACATTTTAGGAAAAGAAAAATAGATTGAAAATGCATCCTGTATATCGAGGAGTTACACGTCAGTATGGGGCAGGTTTAGGATCCTTGTTCAAATCTGCAATTAGAACCGTTTCTCCAATTATAAAACCAATATAAAAACTGGAGTAAATTCTTTTAAAAATGAAGGAATGAAACAAGGAATAGGTTTAGCTCAAGATATTTTTCTTCAACACAAAAATCCAAAGGATGTAATTATTTCACGAGGTAAACAAACAATGAATTCACTAGGAAAATCATTTTTGAAGAAATTAGGTATAAAAACAAAGAAAAATAAGAGGAAACATCAGTCGCGTTCAATACATCGTAGAGTTAAGGTCCATAAATCAAGTAACAATCAAACAAAAAGGTATAAAAAGGAGAAAATTATCTAACAGAAATTTAGATATTTTTGACTAAAAAAAAAAAAATGATGCAAAACGGTTCTTGTGAATGTAGTAAGACTGAGTTGGATGTTCAATCAGTACCTCCAACCATGACTGCCATGCATGAAAGTCAATGGATTGAACATTTTCCGATTTCCTCTCTCAACAATAATGCTCCAATAGAATTTGTAATTCCACCACAAACAGATAAATGGACAGATTTATCTCAATCTACATGTATTTGAAATTGAAAATTTTAAAAATAGATAATACTGCATTAGACGCAGGTGATAATATTGCTCCAGTTAACAATTTCTTTCATAGTATCTTCAGTAACATTGATTTATACCTAAACAATAAACTGATAACAAATAATTCTGATACATATCCTTTTCGGGCATATTTAGAAAATCTTTTGTCATATAACGCTGAATGTAAATCAACCCAATTAGCTGCTAGTGAAATGTGGATGAAAGATACCGCCGGTAAATATGAGATTGTTGACATTGCAGGTGAAAATGTAGGTCTTAATAAGAGGAATTCATTTATTTCGGGGAGTAAAGTAATCGAACTTCAAGCACGATTGCATTTGGATTTATTTTTACAAGAAAAATATTTACCCAATGGAATTGAAATTAGAATAAGACTCAATAGAGCATCGCCAAAGTTTTTGTTTAATAGGCGGCACTGACGCACCAGAGACAAAAATAGATTTTGAAAATGTTAGTTTCAATGTAAGAAACTGTTGAGCTATTACCGTCTGTGTCCAATGACATGACAGACTCATAGCTCAAAAGAATATGAAAATTCCTATACGTAGAGTAGAAGTCAAAACATTCACAATTGCAACTGGAATGCGCTCAAAAATAGAAGATCATCTTTTTCAGGGGCAATTACCGAAACGGATATTCATTGGTATGGTTGATAATGCTAGTTTCAATGGGGAATACGCAAAAAATCCATTCAATTTTCAGCATTTTAATCTATCAAAAATTGATGTAAATTGTAATGGTCATGGTATTTTCAACCGTCCATTTGAGCCGGATTTTGAACATAAATTATATCTTAAATCATACATGTCTTTGTATCAAGCTGTGTCTTCACTAGGTCAAAACAAATCATTTGATATTACTAGAGATGAATATGTAAATGGATATTGTTTGTGGGGGTATGACTTGACACCTGACCAGGGCAGTGAAGAGGGACACCTACACCCTATAAGAACTGGAAATCTACGCCTTGAGCTTCAGTTTGCCAGAGCACTTGAAAAAGTCATCAATGTCATAGTGTTCTCAGAGTTTGATAACCAGATTGAAATAAATAGTCTTCGTGAAGTGATCACCGACTATTAATATTGGACAATTATGAACAAAACAAATCCTGAAAGTAACGTATTGGTGAAATCAACATCCAAAGATGGAAACCATCGAATTACAGTATATTCTGGATCGAGAAATATGGCTGAAGAGATTAAACGGAATAGTATGCCCGAAAGACAAGCTACCAAATCACAGACCATTAGACGTCCAAGCGTACATAATCAACACGGATAATTCTGATCAACCTGGAAAACATTGGGTAACTATTGTATTTGATCAGAAGAATGAAGCATCTACTTTGACTCCTATGGATTACCACCACTACACGCAGAAATATTGTCTTTCTTGACAAACAATTCTACGAAATGGACATTTAACAAACAGAGATTACAAAGTGTATTCAGTACAACATGTGGAAAATACTGTGTGTTTGTGTTGTTTGCGATTGCAAGAGGAAATACTCTGCGTCTCTGTATTCAACAAACATTCAGTTCATCAAAATTACTTCAAGAATGATAGGACTATAACGATCTGGTTCAAACATCACTTCGGAACACTCTACGAAGGACCTCAGCAAAGTTCAACATCTGTCGGGTGTCAATGTTGTAAACCACAACAATATCATCATGCCATGTCTTTGCATTTTCCAAAATTACTTCATGTTGCAAATATGTTAACATAATATTGCATGTACCTTTGTAAAGTATCAAATATCATATCTTATGGTCTATAATTTCCATGTTGTAAATATGTTGTTGTTCAATAAAATATTGTTAAAACTTTACATATCTTGTATTCAATTTTTCCCCACTATAAATTGAAAAATACCATTATATTGATTTACAATCAATATTTATTTTCATTAACTTTTGTCAATATTAGAGTTGTCAGAAGTGGATGAAAAATATTTCTAGGATATTTTCATATGTATTTGATAATATTGGAGTTGTCAAAAATATTTGAAAATTATATAAGGGAACAGTACAACCCCTAAATGTTAAGGGTAACACTATAGCGTAATACAAGAAGTTTACACCCCGGATAAAATTCACGATTCTCCCGCAAAATGGTTCAGGGGTGTCACTATGGTACGGTTTTTAACCACTATAACGTAATACAAGAAGTTTCCACCCCCGGATAAAATTCACGAATCTCCAGCAAAATGGTTCAGGGTGGCACTATGGCACACTTTTTTAGCCACTATAACGTAATACAAGAAGTTTCCACCCTGTTAATGGGAGTAATAAGGGGTGTCACCTATGGTACTGTTTTTTTAACATGTGTTTTTTACATAGACAACCGGTGCAAGGGTAAAATCCGTCTATGTAAAAAACACATGTTAAAAAACCGTACCATAGTGACACCCATTACTACTGATATTAATCCTGCATTCCTGTTCCGTTTCTGTATTCTCTTTACCACAACACA